>CM076571.1:992989793-993589793 GCA_034641835.2 Pinus albicaulis
TCTCTTCATTCCTCTTCTCCCTTCTCCTTCAGTTTATCTCCATATCTCCCTTGTCACTCCCCCCTATTTATCCACCTCTAGCATATATCATGATATATTAATATATATTACAATGTAATAAATTTAATATTCTATTAATCTAAACATATTAAATTTAATAATATTAATATTTTAATATTAATGTTAGGGTTAATAATGTTTTTTTTTTGCATGGTATTTGACCCTTATACTTCATATATAATTAGATCTTGATTTCTAATCGTATTTGATGTATTTTTATTTATTTACCTTACCTCTTTATACCTCTTTTTTATTTACATATTTACCATACCTATTTTATAAATATATTATTTGGCCCATGGTATTTTCCCATGGTATTATTAATAATTTGTCCCATGGTATTTGGCCCATGGTATTAATAATAATTTTTCCCATAGGCTTCATCTAAATAAAACCTGTTTTTGAGTTTTTGTAAATATAAAGTAGTTTATTGAGTAAATATAAAAATCGATTATATTTATTTACCATACCTCTAGTTTGTTTATATTTTTATTTTTTTACCATACCTCTAGTTTATTTATATTTTTATTTATTTACCATACCTCCTGAGTAATAAGAGGTTTTATTTATTTACCATACCTATGGTTTATTTATATTTTTATGTATTTACCATATCTCTTTTTTGAGTGTTAGTAAACTCTTCATATTTTAAGTTTATATCTTTTAAATTTATTTTTAATAAAATTTTAATTGTTCATTTATATGTTTATGTAAGCTATTGTTCAAGCCGACATTTTTTTTGGCTTCTGACATAGTTACACATCGTGGGTCATATCAATGTCCGTAGAATGCGCCTCTCAGCAAAAAACCTATTAAAATGACCAAATAAAAAAATCTATTAAAATGACCCAAAAATACCTATAATTTATAGGTTAAAATGTCTTTATCATTGTTATTGTTTTAAAACTTGCTATTTAATTTTATTTAAAGAAAATATTAAATAATGGATAACAATTCATGTTAATGAATATTAATTGATATTTATTGTATTTATATTTCATTATATTTATTTTAAATTTATATTTATATAAATAAATTTTTTATATTTTTATTTAAGGCATTCCCAAAGTACATCTCTAATTTCTCAATCTTAAAAAGTTACGTAGATTGATATTTTAGCCAATATTTTGTTATTAATTAATATGCGTACAAAAGGTCTAAAATAAAATATTAAAATGACAAATTTGTTTAAACATATAATTTTGTAAAAATTATTTTATATTATTATAAAATTATAAAAAAATATTTTTATTGTGATAGATGTTAATGTTTATAGAGCATAAAAAAAAGATAGTGAGTAGGTATTTTTTGTAAAGTTTTTCATAGTGTAAAGGTTACTGATTCAGAAATTTAATAAGAAATTTTTTTTGCTATGCTAAGAGCTCATGTAGCTTAAGTCAAATGATATTATTGAAAAATTTTGACGACTTAAATGTCCTTAAATTGTACCTACTCAAACTACATATTAAATATACTAGTCATCTTAAAACTTACATTACCTGAATAATAATAATAATAATAATAATAATATTCTTATTCCAATAAACTTAAAATATATCCCTCTCTCCACTACTTCTAATTGACTATAAATATATTCCCTCTCTCCACTACCTCTAATTGACTATAAGGGACATACAAGTAGAACTCTCGTAATAACATTACGCATCCCTAAAACTTCATCTCAATATACAGTCAGTTAAAATTAATTAAAAAATTATTTAAAATATACAAATTCATTAAAATTCCTCCACCAATATAATAGACACATTATGAAAGTAAAAGGTGTGGGCTCATATTATAAAGGGATTCAATAGCCTAAAGTGGAAATTTCCACTTTAAAGTATGGCATAATTCTGTTTTGTAATATTGATATCTTTTTATATTAAGAAGCGGCAAACTTTTTTATATACCTGGGGAATCCTGTTCTGCAAAGTTATGGAGGGGACAGTGACTTTAAAGGAGGTTTGGACCGCTGCTCATATTCGCGGTACGACGCTTATTCCGTAAAGAGAAGGGCATCCAACGCTCTCAGGCCTTATACAGCCAAAAATTGACTCTACTGTGGTAGCAACAGTCCCACAAGCACTTATATCAAGATCCTCTGAATTTCTACATATTCCTCCTATGCATCTCCATGGACTCCACCTCCTCCTCATACCGAGGAGAGACAAAGACAAACGATGTAATTTTTTAAATTATATATATATTTTAATTACAAAATATTTCATGTTATTATAGATTTTAAAACAATGGGCTTGATTATGGGGAAATTTAAAAGTAAGTGCGTTTGAGTCACAGAAGTTCTGGGTTCCAGAAGTGATGATTGACGCTATGTGATTAGTTTCACTAGTTTCAATCTTACTTCTTCAACTTTGTGAGCATCACTTATGCAATGAGTGCTAAGTAAACTATTAAAAAATCATGAGATGCTAAATGGACTAGTAAAAAATTATGAGAAATTAATCAGTTAGAACTATATCTCATGGAAATGGTCTAGATAAATGACCTCTCATGAAAATGGCCATAAATGAGTGACTTACTTAACAAAGTTGAATCCCCAAAAAATAATATTTAATATAATACAGTATGGAAAAAAAAACCCATATTTAAAAAATAATTATATTAATTTATGATAATAATTTCTATTAAATATAATAAAATTTATTTATTTAATAGTTATTTTAAAATAATTTTTGATTTTAATAAATTTAAGTAAATAAAATATTTAAAAAATAATACAAGTTACTATTGTAATTTTATTTTTTCAAAATATTATATATTTATAAGAAAATTATATACGATCATCTGAACTATTTATTCTATCAAATTAGACCGATAAAAAGTGTGACCAAATTATGCACTATGCATGAATCATTAATTTAGTATATACAACTAAAACATACATTCTCTAAAGAGAATATATGAAAAGCCAAGGGAAAAACATTAAAAAGACACAATCAAAGTGGTGAAACACCATTTTCACCAAACCAAAAAAAAGGGAGTCCATGGATTCCACTCCTCATTATCATTATCGAAGAAGACTCATGGACCATTCTCTAAAAGAGAATATATGAAAAGCCAAGGAAAACATTAAAAAGACACAATCAAAGTGGTGAAACACCATTTTCACCAAACCAAAAGGGAGTCCATGGATTCCACTCCCTCATTATCATTATCGAAGAAGACTCATGGACTTGATGGGTAGAGACAAAGATATTACTTAAAATTACAATGTTATGTTTTTATATATCTTAAAACATTACAAAAATAATTATGTTATTTTATTGTATTGGAGTGTCTCGTGTACAATTACATTAGAGTTCAATTTCATAATTTTTGTTGTAATATTGATATTCTTATCTTTTTAAGATGTCAAAATTATAATGAGTTCTGGAGGTTTCTCTCCAAGCTTTTCGAGCATAGGAATAAAATCTTAAATCAAGCTAAATAACTCTTTTCTTTAGGTCGGGTAGACCAAAGATTGGTCTCGATGGACGTTAACCACCACCACCACCACCATCATCATCATTAAAGGTAGTAAAAACTTATTTTTACTCGATAATTATATTAAAATAATATTGATTTTAGTAAATTTATTAAATAAAATATTTAAAGATAATATAAAAATTATAGATATATAATATTTAAAGATAATATAAAAGTTATATATATATATATATATATATATATATATATATATATATATATATATATATATATATATATATATATATATATATATATATATATGGAAATTCATAGTATTAAACCGAGATAGATAAAAAGTGGGTGCTAAACTATGTATTATGTATGAATTATTAGCCTAGTATATACCGAATATTTGGAAAATTGAAGGAAAACATCATAAAAACACATAATCAAAAGATTCCGGGACGAGTGGTCAAACACCACTTTTTCACCAAAGGATAATCCCCATGGACTCCACCTTCTCGTCATTAAAGAACTCATAGGGACCCATGGACCTAACAGGTAGAGACAAAGCCTCTTTACGAGAGAATTTGTTTTTCCTTTAATTCACCAAGTATATGATTGAAAGACACCTACTCGAGAGCATGCTCGAAAGATTGCATGGAATGCTTGATATCTCTAATTGTGGGCTCTAACTTGACAATACTCACTAAGGCCTTGCAAGAGGCTCAATCACTAACTAACTTAAAGTATGCCATAATCTACAATTTATTTACTTCCTTCTTTTTGGCCATTTACAACAAAAACCGTAGAGTGATGAATTCCATCATATTGTTTGATCATCTAGTAGGGGCATATCTACATAACATATAATGAGAATGAATAATGATAAAACAACACCAACTCTACACATTGGTGGATAATATTAGTTTTCTCTCTCAAAAATAATAATAGGGAATGTCATAATCTAGAGATGGCATAATCAACATCCTTGTATTTTTTCACCTTCAACTTGTATTTGAATTAATTTGAGAGAGATAAATTTTTCATGTTGATGTCTAGAGGAGCTCAATATTTTGAAAAATTCTTAGGTTGTAGCCCTACACGACTTGCCGACAAAGAAACAAGGAAAGGTTACATATTATTTTACAAATTTGTCCGAGATCCATGGCCTTAAACAATCAACTTGGTTCTAACCAAAGCTTCAAAATTCCTTGGGTTTGAGCTCCCTACCAAATAATCCTAACCACTTGGGAAGAGTAAAAAGCACCAAATGAAAATATGACAAGAAGACTCCACATGTGATTTGCATAAGGAGTACCTACTAGGACTAATCCAACCATGTTTAAGGCCAACCACCCGGGTAAATAGTCATTGAGTGTCAACCAAAGAGTGTCTTTTTATTTGGGAGGCGCAAAAATATTCCATATTAAATGATACCATCGTTTCTTGTGTCTTACAAAAATTTCTTTTAACTAGGTTTTGTACCCCATCTTGGTAGTGAATTCTCTAGAATCATAATTCTTCAACCAACACAAAGAATCAAGGAAATATTCGCAAATGTGGATGAAGCTAGATATCAAAAAAATAATATACCGATACTAATAAACCACGTCTTATCCAACTAAAACAATGGAATATGTCGACTTCCACCCAAGACATCCTCTAATTTGAGGACTTTGAGCTTTGGTATCATTGAGAGAGAATATATTTTCTTATCGAAAGCCTTAAGGGGAGAGAGAGAGAGAGAGAGAGAAATGATAATCATCCCCTAACAGATCCTCACTAATCCGAACACTACGACCATCCCCCACCCTTCATATTGTCTAGTCCTCAACTAGAGGGAAAGATTCTATAAAGCCCTTCCAAGAATATAACCTTTTTCCAATTTGCAAGTAAAGTGGAACTATTTAGTCAAAGATGATCGATGATATATTTTCCCCACAGACCCTCGTCCAAAGTAAATTATCCATATAGAGCCCGCAAAGGCTTCTACTCATGAAAGCTGAGCAAAGATAATTTTTTTAAAAACCCCATCCTCCTAATTAATTGGGAGAATAAATTCTCATCCATTTTACCAATGCAATAACATTAGAGTTCCTCACTCCTAACCATAGAAAATGGAAACTAAGTTTACAAATATTGGAGAGTATAATTTTGGTACTACAACATGGTGGTCCAATACACTAGAAGGATTTCTTAAACTAGCTTCACGATAAATGATCTTCCACTCTAGGATAACAATATGAAAGCCTTGATTGACATTCTATCTTCCACCTTCTTGACTAGCCATAATGATTTTTCCTTCGTGTATTTTTTTTATTTGGGAAAAAAATCCAAGTATTTAAGAAAATCATCCAAATTACTCAATAAATAAAAGGAATAGAGCCTCCATATATATCTTGATCACTACAAAAATACCATTAGTGATTCAACACAATTAAACAATGTTGACCTCCATGCTTGTGGTTTTCGCAAAAAATATCAATAAACTCTTTGTGAAAGAATAGGTCCCCTTGCCCCCTAAACACAACAGAATGTAATCAACAAATAAAAAGTGTGATACCTCAATATAATCTAAAATTTTAATCCCATTGATCACACAAGGAAGATGCAACCCATGATCTAATTGACCACCAATAGAGCTATTTTCATCTAGATGAGAACAAGTCTCAATAAGGTCTAGTTTAACTAATCACATGTCTTAGATAAGTCAAGATTTACGATAGCTACAACAAAATTGAATTTTTTTAATAGTGTGGAGTAATTTGTGAGCTAACATAACAACATCATGTATGTTCCCATTCTATATAAAAACCAAGCTACTCATCGTATATGAAGTCATTCATAGTATGTTTCAACCTCCTAGAAATAATTTTTTGAGGTTAACCTATATATCACATTACAACAAGAAATAGGTTGGAATTATATAAATGATGAACCATCCTCCTTCTTAGGGGTAAGATAAAGAAAGGTGGAGTTGAATGATTCAAAAAATTCGAGAATTTCAGAGACTCCCGATCACGTCGACAAGGTTATGGTTGAGTAAATCGTACAATATTAGAAATAATTCCACATGAAATCCATTTGGACATGGGCTCTTAGCTTTTTTGCATCAACATTGGGGTAGTCATTACCTTTGGTTTATCCACCACATTTGCGAGATACTAATTCTATTTCCTCTAAAAAGGTCGAATGGAATTTTTTAGATGAACTATAATTTTTTTTACGAAAGGCATCCCTTAGGCTTTTGGAAAAGAGGGTGGGAATAGTAAGCCTCCACGATTGCTTTGTATTGAAATGAATATAATTCTACCATCATCATTCTTGATTTCCAAGATTGTATTAATACATTTATACGGTAATTAAGATTAGGATTGAAAAAAAACTAAATTATTATCCATGAATTGAAGCCATATGAACCTACTATTAAATATCCATAATTCCTCTTCCATAATTATAAAAGAGAGGAGAGTATCCTTGAGTTCCTTTAATTTAGATGACTTTTCCAAGCTAACGATAGGCCATATGCTAACTCCTCAAACAAATATTTAATGTGAATCTCAACTTCAATTAAACAATATTTAGCTTTGCATTGAAATACTTTGACCATGCCTTTGAAGACTTTTGATTACTACAATATTTTCAAAAAATTGAATGATATAAGAAGACGAATAAGAAAGAGGCAGAGCATCCACAACCTAGATATTAAATATTTATACTCATCGTCCTTTACCAAGATAGAACTCGATAAAATTACTAAATTCGAAGATCAAGAAAAGTCGATGGAAAGAAAAAAACTAATCAAGTTATTTTTCAATAAAAAGTAGTAGAAGCTACAGGGGAAGAAAATTTACCCAGCATGTCGAAGATTTGCAGAATTATTACCGGAACTATGAGGATCCAGTAAAATATTTTCGGACCCAAAAGGAAAATATTAACCCGAATCTAATGTTCCTTATTTCTTCGAATGATATCAATGGAAACCATAGCAATGCAAAGGATATCAATGATAGGGTTTAATTTTAAAGGGAAATTTTAGAACTACATCGAGGAAATAGGAGAAATAAGATAGACTTATGATCAATTATGGCCCTATAACCACCTTAGACTTTAAATTGAAACCATCATTAAAAAACTTTACGAAACAATAAAACAGTCTAATCATTTAGATAATTCATCTCCTTATGTTCTACCATCCTCCTAAGTAGGTAATAATTTTGTAGGTTCAATGTCCACAAGCCTATGGTTTCTCATGAGATCATAAAAATAGAAAATTTGTGGATCCAAGATTCCAAAGGAGGATTGGGACCCTAAATTTCATACAATGAGAGAGTGAATTTAATATCACCGCCAACTAGAGTGAGAGGATCCATGAAGGCACCCTCGCGAAAGGCCAAGTATTCCTAAAAGGGGGTTTTGTTAGCATAAGAACCATAAACATCTAGCAATGAGAACCCCATGTATTAAACTCCAACTTAAGAAAAAATGGTTGAATTTAAGAGACAAGAGGAGTATATGACTTTTCATATTGGGACCCAAATTGAAATCAAAACCCCCTAATAGGCCATTCACATCTAGCAAGGACCAATTTTGAAGCCAAGTATCCAAACAAGCCTCTGATTTAGCTTACTCACACATAATTTCCTAAATTAGAATTGTTAGGTCCTATAATAATAGGATTCATAATTTTGAATTGAATTTGATTAGTCTTGTAATATGTACATACTTTTATTTCTGAAAGAAATTGTTTTCCCATATTAGAAAATTAAAAAATATAAAGAGGGTAAAAGTCCTAAAAATAAAAATCAAAGGACTTGAAAGAAAAAAATATAAAAAGAATATAAAAAATGGACCCCAAAAAAAATAGACAAAAAATTAAACATGAAAGTGATGCAAATCCAAATGCCACTACTATTTACTTTTATTGCAAAATAAAGATTGTGTGCAATTTGTTAAAATGCCACAATCCATGAAGGTCAAACAACTTAATCTTGACCCTTCATGTTATAAATTTCATGTTGATAGATAGAGAATAAATATCTAGCCAAATAGTTTAATCTTGGCTGATAATGTAGTTAGGTAGAGAATAATAAGAAGCTCAACAATTTAATCGAGCCCTTGGAAGAAATAAGGATAGAATTAGTTAGTTTTCCGTTTTAAAAGAAAAAATTAATAAGGGTTTGCAAGCTCAAAGGCACCCATGTAAATGAAGAAAAAATGTTAGGGTAGTAGATGGGTGGGTAGAAATAGTTGTCATAAGCATGGAGATCAGAAAATTGGTTATTTCGTTTACTAACTTCCTTACAAAATCATTTCCTTGCAAAAAAAATACCCCATCTCCTTCATTTTTTCCCTTTTTTTCCCATTATCACTCATATTTCCTCACAAATGCCCCTTTTCCTAGGTTAAAACACATATTTTATTTGGAAAAGTAAAAAATACTTTTACTAATTCAAAAATTCCCAAAAACCCAAAAAATACTTTAATCCTAAGTCTAAAATGGTTAAAATCTATATGTCTGACCCACAATGAAGAAATCTACCCCCGATATCAATTTTTAGACTACACTTAGTATATATATATATATCCCATAGTTACATTACATTATTAACACATTAACTTTATGTATTTAACTCTCTTTGTTATATCTTTATCCCGTATTAATTAATTCCTTTTTGTATACTATCCCAACCCATCATCCTAGTCGTCCGATCTTCACCGACCGACCGCTATTAAACCCTATCGCACATTCCTTTGCTCCGATTGTTAACATATGAACCAAATCTTGTGAAAAGAGCGGTTTGCGGAGTATCCTCCTCACTACATGGCCGATTCTTATTGGATCGTATCGCCACAAACATTACCATTAACCACTTCTAGAGGTTGTGAACACCGAGCGGTTTTCTCCCCTGATTTCGAAAACCACCTATTCATTTCCAATGACCGATCGTTAATGTAAACACTCGTTTGGTTTAAAATTCATATAAATTCCCAATTATGCCTTTTCATCCTTTCACGTTACCATTTTCACGCGCATAAGCTATTTAGACCGAAAATATTGCTTTCGACTCCATTTTTAAGCCAAATTGAAACACAAATCCAACCATCCGCCACTACAATCATTGCAAAAGTCATCCAAAGCCCTATTAAATACCACGTGCAATCTCAAAAAAGCTTTCTTCCACCTCCCGTAAACCCTTTTGTACGTACAAAAATCTTCATTTTTCCATGTATTCTTCAAAAGAAAAGACATATTCATTGATCTAAAGAAGTAATACAAACTAATTGAATCATTTAGAGCCTTTTGTCAAACCTAAAGAAAGCCCTTTTCCTTCCTAAAGCTCTTTTCCGTAAACCCCGGACGTACTTGCATGCATGTATTCGAAAGCCTTGGACGATTTAAGATCACAGAGATTGAATAAATTGAAGAAATTTGAGCCTTTGTATACCCGAAAAAGCCTCCTGTGCCTTTCAATCCATTTTACTCGCAAAACTCTAGCCGTCTTTTACAAAATTCCAAGGTCTTGAGATTGCTTTTTGTCACGAGAGTGCACTACAGCCCTAAATGTCCTTTTGCAAAATTTCGAGAGTTCCTAAACAACCTGCTTTTTAAGCACACGATTAAAAAATTTGATCAAGTAAACCCAGGGTACCATAGGATAAAACCCTGTTTCATCCTAAATAAGTATGCAACCTATTATAATTTTCCAAAGGTGCTCCTACAAAGTTCGAATCGTTGTTTATAAAGTCAAAAGAGTAATAATATTGATAAATCAAGTAGCCAAATGGCTTCCAAAAACATTGTACCTATCAATTATCTACAACCCCCTATCGAGATGTAGAGCACATTCCATCAGTCGACATAGACTTCAAGATTAATGACACGACCACAAATTTAACCTTCTTGAGCTCCACTATTGGAGCCAAGAAAAATCCATAGATCAGGCTAATGAAGTTTTAATCTAGGAGCCAAATTTTCCCAAAAATATGTTGTTCGACCTACCAATGCCCAAAAGTGATCACGTATCAATGTTGCTACTTCCCAAATTAGAGAGCCATAAGAAACCCCGAAAAAGAAATCTTATTTACCATTATTTTTGAGTCAATCAATCAGATGCTACAGATACAACCAAGGCCTAATGAAATACCTTTATCCATTGAGGCCCTCACTCAACTATACCTCGAACCCGGACTTCCCCAAGAGGTTCGAGATATTCCGTACTTTCATTCTTTACTATCGTAGAAATTCCAAAGATAAATCCTCCACACCCTTCGCAAATTTCTCTGAAAGGACAAGACATATCCCGTCAATGTTGTCTTCATTCTTGGTTATTTTATAGATGAACATGATGATGTAGCAAGTACTAGGTTTTTTGTCTACTTTCACACATCCGGTCGCACCTCCTACTACCATTTTTAAATTTTCCCAATATCTTGCCGACAATATCCATGAACAATTGGTTAAAATTCCTTTTGAAGGTGTTTTCAAGTATTCATAATTCCTATTCCACATGTTCTTATACTTTCGACTGAGAAATTTAATATAAACCTTCGAAGCTTGATGTGGAAGGAAACCCACAATCATTCATCTTTTTGGATTTCCCCGATAAGTAAAGACTCCAATGAGTTCACCTACAGATTTTATTGATTCTTTCATTCATCCAATGGTCAATTTGCTTAACAGCAGTAGGCAGCCCATAATTAGTGAAGAAATTGAGAAATCCCTACGCTTATCCAGGCACAATAGGACAGTGATTGGTACTTGTACCAAAATCATACCGAGATAAGAGTACATGGATCAAGCCTTGTTCCATATAACCGCCCAAATACCTCCCTATGAGGTTATTTTTCCCTTTGAATACATAAGGAGTATTCTTAATTTAGATGCAATTAATTTCTTTGTAGCAAAGAAGAAGACATAGTTCAAATTGAAAAATTAGGTTGGCCCTTTTATCCGTAATACAATGGAGATGCAGTCCAAAGGCTAAAAAACATTTGAAGGAATTCAAATTCAAGTAAAAATTTTTTCATGGTATTATGATCCCCTTGGAGTTATAAGTAAAAATGAGAGTTAAGTGCAAACTCACACCCTATGTACATGAAAAGAGAAACCAGAGATTGAGAGATTCTCCAACCAATTTGAATGGTTGGAAAACACCTCGTAGAGGTAGAGAAGCAAAGTGATGCTAGTCAAACTTTGCAAACTCTAGCCCAAGAAGACATGAATGCAAAAAGGAAACAGAGAGGAAGGATCATATACAGCACGTATACCAAATTTAAATTGAGATACAATAAAAAAGCGAAAGTTAAATCCTACCAATAAAGAAGTGAAACAATAGAGGTGATTGATACGAGAAATAGCAAACGAAAGGAAAAATGTACCTCCCTACAATAATTGAAGAATAATAACAGACTACAAGTTCAAACACTCAGCTTATTCAGAAGTAGCATAGTCCTGAAGTTTCTTCATCTAAAAAACTAGCAGAAAAGGATATGGATATCAAATAAAGATACAAAGAAATCAAAGCCAGAAACGAAGAAATTAAAACTGAAATATATTCTCAATATCTGAAACAAACTCCTGGTATCCAGAATAGGCTACTTTCATCCTTTGAATATAAGAATAAAAAGATGCAGATGACATTTCTTCAACCCACAGTTCAAACACCCAAGTCACCTTCTGATTACTAAAAGATAGATTTTGAAGTCCTGGCCTAGGATATTTATCCTTTGGACCAAATTGAGTTTCATAAGTAGGCAGGGGAGATGATCTATTATACAATGACTACCAAGGCCATGAGTGTGTAGAAGATGCAAAACACTCTTGCAAATATCAAAGATAAACTCAAACTGAAAAAGCATCTTCACAGGCAAAAGACACTAGAATTAAATCCTTGGAAGAACTAGTAATTGATGTAGGATATGATCCTAAAAATGTCAAATTTGTAGAGGAATTGATAAAGAAGAAAAATGCAGAAATAGTTGCATTAAATAAGCAATTAAAGCTGACTCCTACAGAACATTCTCAAGCAAAGGAAGTCTTACAAGATACAAATCGGAAAGATGAGATGATGAATCTCATTCTACAGTTGACTACTCAGATAAAATAAATGGAGATTGAAATGGACAAGTTGGTCCATGAGAAAGAAGCCATCAAAGAACCAACCCCATTCAATGTCTTTCCTGTAGTTACTACTACTATACCTTCTACTCTAGCAGAATCACTAGCTCCTACAGTCCCCATGGATATAACATTACTTGTCACTTCATCAAAAACTTTAGCAACAAAGTCCTCCACAACAGCAGCAAAACATAAAGATGAAGCAAGCAAGTTAGTAAAAGCTATGCAAGACATGTCTATTCATACTAACGAGATTAAAAGACTTAAAGAAGAGCCTAAAAGTCTTAAAGATGAAAAGAAACTTTCTAGGATAATGCATAATAATGAAGAAAAAAGAGCAAAAAAATTAAATGAGCAGTTGAAGAAATTAGAAAAAGATCTAACATTGAAAGAACCCATGCCTCAAATCAGACAACAGCTATGGGCCAATATCATTGAAGCAGTCAATGATATTTGGAAATCAATACAAGTTATATATGAAAAGAAAGACTTAGTCAAACCAACAAGAGAGGCTATCCAAAAAATAAAAGAGGAACTTGGTAAGAAACCTGAAGAAGCTCTTGAAATCATCAAGTTTGTAAATTCTAAAAATAGGCAAGAACTAGAAGAAATTGGTATTAATGATAGAACATAAACCATCCTAGAAGTTAGGAAGGTAACTTCTAAAAATAATTTGATGATACATTTAGAGGAGAAATGCCAAAACATGGAGGTTGCTATTACAAGGGTTATGATGAAATTTGATGTCCTAAGGCAGAAAGGCCTTCCAAATCCATTAGTTATTCATGAAAAACTAATGAAGCAGGATGACTATGACAAGAAAATGAGAGAAGTTGCAAAGGATCAGGTCAATCTGTCTACCTCACATGGTATTCCAACAAGGAAGGTAATCTACAAGAATTTGGAGAATTTTTTTTACCTACAAAATGAGGTGATTCACATATTTATCAACAAGCCCACATTCTCAAAGTATACTGAAGCTGATGAGATTTTCAAAAGGATGATGAAGATAAAACTGCCAGAGGTAGAATTTTGGGAAAAATTGACTGATTTACTGTGAAATCAGATTGCAGTAAGCACAAAGCAGTAAAAACAAAATAGAGCATGTTGTTTTCACATTTACAGTTACATTTTTGCAGTTAAAAAGCAGTGAAAGAGTATCAGGTGAAAGAGTATCAGTTCAAAGTCAAAGTTTAAAAGTCAAATCAATAATTACACAACAGAGATAAAATTTCCAGCGTAAAGGACACTTCACTATCTAGCTGCAGCCTTCGTTGAACAACAAAGAGAGAAATAAGTACAACATGAAGACAACAAACAATAATCTCAATAAAAAAGGGGCAGCTATCATTAGTTAGAAAGTTGTCACTATCTTCTTGCATGAAGATATTTATTTTCCATGAATAATTCCTAAGTTTGTTTTAGGATATTTTGTATGAGTTTTTGTTTTAGAAGTATTGAGTGTGGATGAATTGATGAACATTTCTATAGTTGTACTATTCTGAACCTAAGGGTGATTGTACCAATTTCAAGTCAGCAGACTAGATTAAAGCAATAAAGCATCATATTATAGGATTCATGTGTTGGGACACTACAGTGAAGTATTTTCACTTGTTTCTTTATCAAATTCTTATTCTTTTCATCAATACTTGTATGTTGTTCGAAATATAAATGATAAATCATGAATTTTTATTTCAGAATATGTTAAAAGCACTCTGTCTTGAACTATTTATTATTTACATTTTTCCCACTGATATCTAGACTAAGGAACCCTTAATTGCTCCCTAGTTTTGATTAACCTTTTCCTTTTCACTCATTATCCGGATTTGAGAACCCTTAATTTCTCTCTTACCCTGATTGAAACCATTTTCACCATCATCCTTGAAGATCTGAAGTAACTCAGCTATCTTTCCCTCTAAAAATTTCCCTTTAAAATCGATCCTGATTTGACTGCTTGATACATTGACTCCATTAGCCCAGTGGAATACAAACATACTTCTATCCATCTAAGTGATTTCGCCACCAAATCAAATCAAAATCCAAAACCAATTTACCCTACATAACTAACCTAAAATCAACTAAAATCAACAAATATAAATTATATAGAGAGAGCCCTCTCCGAGCATTAGGAAGGCTAGATCCTAGGCTTAAAAGTAGGTTTTTGGTTACCTCTAATATTATTTAAACCAAAATATCACAACTATTGAGAATTATTGGAGTAATAACACACTGGCGACCATACTGGGGAACTAACCCATCCTCAATATTTAAAATTAATCTCAAAGGAAATATTTTCACTTATCTTTTCACCTTAAGATTGTTTTAAATAGTTGTGAGTATATTTTCATAAAAACTGTAATTTTGACTTCCAGAAGAGTTTACTATACCAGGTCCAATCCAGATCCACAACCTGCGATCATAGTAGATAATCCTGACAAAATTGTAAAGAAAAGAAAAAAATGTAGAAAGTTTAGGTAATAAGAATTCATTGATCAAAGAAGATTCTCTTCGAAATAAATTATCTAGTTTACAAGATATTGAATTTGATCTAGCTTTTGAAAAAAATTTGTTCAGAACTAAATCAGAAAGTGACATACATAATAATGTAATAGATCCTGATTTCATTTCATTCATTAAAAGTAAGAAGGAAACTGTCTCACTAGATTCAGATGAAAAAGTCTTAGAAGTTTATGATAAACTTGATGCCATAACTGCAACTTTGATTAAAGAAATTGATGAAGCTTATTTACAGCATTGAGTTGAATTGACTGCTTTATCAACCTATACCCCTAAGCCTTCTACCAGTCATTTAGATACCATTATTTTAGAATCTGTAGGTTCATCCTTATTTACTACCACTTCATCCATTGTTTCCACCACAGTTCATTCCACAAATTCATCTTTTCCCAAGATTTCACTTCAACCTAGAATTTTATTTCCATCTCATACCACCTCAAGTTCATCCCTCGCCATTTCTACTACATTTTCCAGTACTTCATTCTCATTTCCAAGCACCTCTTCTAACATCCCAACTTCATCTTCCAATATCTCAACCATATTTTCAAGTACATATTCAACTATCCCATTCTCATCTGCAAGTGCTTTGACTACATCTACAAGTACTTCAAGTTCTTCACCAAGTACTTCAAACTTACCTCCTAGCCAAGCTAGAATCCAAGCCATGGCTACTAGATATACCCCATTGGTCCTACAAGCCCCTCTAAATGCCATGCCCCAATATTATCAAAGAAAAATCCCTCAATTTGATGGAACAACTCACTACACTGCATAACAACATGTTAACAAAATGACAGATTACTTTGAATTGCATGAATTAGATGATGATGATGTTCAAATGAGACCTTTTGCTCAAACTTTAGCTAGTGATGTTAAGAATTTCTTTAAAGGTTTGCATGCTAGTAGTATAGATGATTAAGTTGTTTCCCATAGAATGTTTCGTAGTAGATGGGAGAAGAAGAAGAATCCACTACAAATTTTGTCTAAATTTGAAAACATAAAAAGAGCACCAAATGAAACAGTTCAAGACTATTGTACAAGATATAACAGTATTTACAATGCAACCCCTGCTAATATTAAACCTCCTCCAAACTCTACCCTTATCAAATTCCCTGATGGATTTGATACATATATGGCTTACCAACTTAGAGAGAGGAATCCTAAAACTTTAGAGCAGATGCAAAGTAATGTTGTAATTTTAGAGGCAAATTTGTTAGCAAATAAAGCTAGATTAAGAAATGAAAGGAGAGTAATAATAAAAGAGGAAACATCAACCTCAAATTTGAAAATAGATAACTTAGAAAAAACATTAGAAAAAATGATGGATAGGTTAGATAACATTGAAAGGAAGCCACAGTGGGATAACCAACAACAAGGACCTCAAATTAGAAATCCCAATTTCAGGAAAAACACCAACACTGGTAAATATAGAGAATCAACACCTGACCAAACAATAAGACCACCTTTCTAAGAGAACTATGCTGAAATTTCTCAGCAAAATGAAAATGATGAAGACACTTAGATCAATCTAATGGATATTAATGATGATAACACCATTTTTCTTACACAAGAATAACATGACTTATATGAATTACAACTACTACAATTAGATTTTGGTGAGTCTTTTGATTACAAGCAAGGTTATGAGTTTGTGATTAATGAAGTTCATAAGAAATATAACGTTAGGAGCAAAAAGAATGTAGATCCCTCTACTAAGAAATCTACCCAAACTCAAATAAATAAAACAGCAGAGGCTCCTACAACTAAAGTTCTACAAATTCTTCCTAGGGAAACCCAACAAAACTCTAGTTCAACTCAAAAGAATTCAAGTCCTAATCAGAAAATTTCAAGTCCAAAAATTTCACCTAGTCCTAAAATTGTTGACATAATAGATACTGCTATTCAAATATTAGAAGATCCTAAAAAATCTGCTGCTACCAAGACAACAACTTTTGTTAAAACAACAATTTTAGACCCAAAAACATCTGATGCTGATCCAAAATCAGCTGATTGTAAAACAACCACTGCCAAAACAGCCGCTGAAACCTCAAAATCTTCCAAAACTTCCACTAAATCTCAAACTATCCCTGAAAAGAAAATTAAAAGCAGTAAAATAGTGGAAATACAACAGAAAATGAAAAAAAAAACTGTAGAAAAAGAAGATAAACCCACCCAAACTACAGTTATAAAAGAATAATTACTTCAGTTAGGAAAATCACAAGCACCATCCAACATCCAAGCTGAAATTTCCAAACTGAAGATACCAATTCCTTTAACAGAGTTGGTAAAACATGCCTACACAAATCACATATCACTGAGACTTTAAACATGAATGATGGAGAAGAATCTGTAAATTTAAGTGATGATCAACCAGAACTAATCTTTGGTCCTAAAGTTAATGGAAAACACCAAGAGCGAGGAGTTCCTCCTTTCTACATTAGCTTAACTGTTCATGATCAGATTTTACATAATGAAATGCTAGATTCAGGTGCTTCACACAGTTTAATGCCAAAAGCAATAATGGAAACCTTGAATTTAGACATCGCTAGACCTTATAAAGATATCTTCTCATTTGATTCCAGTAAAGTGAAATGTTTAGGCTTGATAAAAGATTTATGTGTCAATTTAGTTCAATACCTTAGAAAAAGCATAGTCATGGATATTGTAGTAGCTGATATCCCTCCTAAGTATGGAATGTTGTTATCTCGCTCATGGGGAGATAAACTATAGGGATCTCTACAACTAGATATGTTTTATGCAACAATATCAGTTTTTGGCCAACCCAAGAAATTTTACAGAGAAACATTAATGAAATCCATGGTTAGTAGTGTAGAAAGACCTCGAAACTATCCTATTTATTCTACACCTACTGATATGGACTCCTTCATTTTATGTAATTCTGAAACTGGTGTTGAGAACAACACTGAACTAAAACAGAAAAAGAAAACACCAGACAATGACAACATTTTTCATGAATAAATGTGGCATCTTGATTTTGATGGATCAGTGAACAAATTAGGAGTAGGAGCAGGAGTTTGGATAAACAACATCGAAAACAATCATGTAGAAGGTCATGCCTTTAGATTAAATTTCAAATTTACAAACAAAATGGTTGAATATGAAGCTTTCATTTTAGGACTATAGATTGTTAGAAATTTAGGAGCTAAAAGAGTGTCAATCATGGGTGACTCTGAGTTAATTGTGAAACATATTAGAGGAGAATATTTTGTATATAATCCAATATTTAGCCAATATAGAGAAACAATTTTAGATCTGATTAGTGAACTACTTGAATGTGACTTTGTTGCAATTCCTAGAAAACAAAACATGCAGGCACACAATTTAGCAACTTTTGCTAGCACCTGCAATCTGCATTTTCAACCAAATCATAAAAATACAGTAGAAGTTTAACTTAGGCCTACAATACCAGATAATCTAAAATATTGGCAAATATTTTCACAGGATGAACATATTTATCATTTCATGAATGTTGAAGGAGAATTTTAGAATTGTAACATAGACACAGATTGTACAGTAGATCAAAACATAGATAGTGAGATTGATATAAATGTTGTAGATGTAAATAATTTAGATTTCACTAAACCCACTAAATTTACTCAAGTAGAAATATATAGTTTAGGAAAGGTAGAGATTGAAGAATTAACATATGATGATTCTGACATTTTAAACCTTAAGAATAACTTATTTCTTAAGGGATTAGCCCCTTTAGAAGATATTTTTAATTCAAATGATGTTGCAAGAAAACCAAAGATGGAACCATTAAGATCTAACATAGAATAATGAAATATAGGAACATAACTAAATCTTAAGATGATAAAACTTTCAAAAGCCTTACCTCAAGAATAAAAAATGAAATACATAGCTCTGTTTAAGGAATTTCAAGATGTATTGCATGGAGTCATGAGGACTTAAAATCTTATGACACTAGCATAATAGAACACAAAATACCCATAAAAAAAGATCAAAATCCTTTCAAAGAGAAGCTCAGAAGTATCAATCTAGTTTTAATGTATTTAATTGAAAAGGAGGTTAAGATAATGTATGAAGCCTAGATAATTAGACCAATCAGATATTATTTTGGGTTTCAAACCTAGTTCCCACTAAGAAGAAGACAGGGGAGATCAGACTGTGTGTTGATTTTCGAAATTTAAATAAAGTGTCCTTAAAAGATAACTACCCTCTCCCCAAGATGGATCACATTTTACAGAGGGTGGTTGGTTCTTCCAGGATTTCATTGCTTTATGGATTCTCTGGATATAACCAGATTTTAGTTCAACCAAAAGACCAACCAAAGACTACATTTACTATTCCTTGGGGTACTTTCATGTATGTGAAAATGTCCTTTGGATTAATGAATGCATGAGCCACTTTTCAAAGAGCTATGGATATATCTTTTCCTAAATAAATTCATGATTTTCTTGTGATCTATCTAGATGATATTACTATATTTTCAAAGACTGACAATGAACATCTAGATAACCTAAGACAAGTGTTTATCAAATGCAGGAAATTTGGTATTTATTTAAATCCTAAAAAGACTTTGTTTGGACTTGACGAAGGTAAATTGTTAGGACATATCATATCTAAAGAGGGAATTAGGATAGACCAGCTAGAATAGAGGCCATTTTGAACATTAGTCATCCTAGGAATATTAAAGAATTGCAGGCTTTCTTAGGTAAAATTAGTTTTCTTAGAAGATTTATTTCAAACTTAACAGAAATAATTAGCGAACTCAATAACATGTTGAAAAAATACTCAACACTTAAATGGACTGTGGAGGCCAAACAATCATTTGAATCAATCAAAGAATCCTTGACAAAACCACCAGTCTTAATAGGTCCTGATTTCAAAAAATATTTCATTATTTTTTATTTTTCTTCAGAACATACTATTGTTGTAGTATTACTACATAAGAATGATCAGGGCTATGAGTAGCCCCTCAGAAAATCATTTAGAGATGCCACTTTAAAGTATAACATAATGGAAAAGAAAGCACTAGATTTAGTGAAGGCTATTAAAGACTTTAGAGTGTACATCTTATATTCACATATCATAGCTTATGTTCCAATTTCAGTAGTTAAGGACATTCTAACTCAGAATGGGCCTGATGGTAAAAGCGGAAAATGGATTGCCACCATTTTTTAATATGACATAGAAATGAAGCCCACCAAACTCATTAAAGGTCAAGGTTTAGCCAAATTCATGGTTGAATCAAATCGCTATGCTTTAGATATAGATTTTGTTGCCCAATTAGATGATCAGGAAGAGATGGCGACTCCAGAGATCAGTGAAGCCTTTTCAGACTCACCATGGTATGCAGATATCATATTTGTATTACTAAATTTACAAGCTCCTCCTGAATTATCAAGAACTAAAGCTAGATTTTTAAAGTTAAAGGAAATGAATTTTTGTATCATAGACAATGCACTATTTTGGAAAGATCATGGTGGAATTTTATTGAACTATTTTCTTAAATATGTAGCTGATAAAGTTATGGAAGAGTTTTATGCAGGTGACTGTGAGGACACCTTTACTAGAAGAGAACTGTAGATAAAATATTGAGAGCTGGTTTTTACTGGCCTACACTGTTTGCAGATGTGTAAAAGTATGTGACCTCCTATCACAAATGCCAAATCTTTGAAGGGAAGGAAAAGCTACTACCTTTACCCCTTAAACCCATCTCCACAGAAATGCCTTTTCAGCAATGGGGTCTTGACTTCATTGGTGAAATTCACCCTCCATCCTTAGCCCAACACAAGTGGATTTTGAAAGCCATGGACCATTTCACCAAGTGGATAGAAGCCATACCTTCTAGGTAAGCCACTAATACTGTCATAATCTCATTCTTAGAAAACAATATACTGTCTAGATTTGGATGCCCCTAAAAGCTCATTACTGATAATGCAGCTACTTTCAAGTCAAAAAAGATGATTTACTTATGTAATAAATACCACATTACCCTTGGCCATTCCACTACTTATTACTCTCAAGGTAATGGTCTTGTTTAATCCTCCAATAAAATCCTTGTGAATATAATCAAGAAACTACTAGAAGACAATAAGAAAACTTGAAAGAAAAGGTTAGTGAATGCCTTATGGGCAGGTAAACTTACCACAAAGAAATCTATTGTTACATCTCTTTATTAACTTGTTTATGGGATGGATGTTGTTTTTCCATCTGCTTTAGGAGTACCAGTAATGAAGATAGTCCAAGAACTTCAGGTTGAAACCATTGATATACAGAGAAGAATAAATCAAACCATACACTTGCAACAAACTAGGGAAGATGTCTATCTCAAATCTGAAGTTGTTCAAGAAAATATTAAAAGGGTATTTGACAAGAAGACTAAGCAAGATGATTTATACATAGGTAACAAAGTTCTTAAGTGCGATTCCAGGAGAGAAGAGAAAGGTAAGCATGAGAAATTTGATTTCTTATGGAAAGGCCCTTATGTCATTTATGGTTACAAAGGTAACAATGCATTCTTTTTTAAGGAGTTGGATGGATCAGATCTGCTAGGTGGAGCTATCAATGGTAGAATGTTGAAGCATTACTATTCCCCAGAATAACAGTAGTTCACTTTGTTTAATTTACTCATTGTACATAACATTGCAGATTTTAGATTGGATTGGTTGTTTTTCTAGCAAAGTTGAAGCCCGGAGAGAAGGCCCTAAGCTTTGAAGGATAAAATATCATAAGTATGAATAATACAGAGCTCAGAAAAAATTTTGAAGGCCATCACACTAAAATTCAAAGGCTACTAGTCTCAAAGTTCTTGACATTTCACCAGGAAATGCCATCCCCATGTGGAGCCACAGTTAGGGTCCTATAATAATAGGATTCATAATTTTGAATTGACTTTGATTAGTCTTGTAATATGTACATACTTTTCTTTCTACAAATTGTTTTCCCATATTAGAAAAATAAAAAATGTAAAGAGGGTAAAAGTCCTAAAAGAAAAATCAAAGGACTTGAAAGAAAAATATTGAAAGAATATGAAAATGGACCCCAAACAAAAAGGAGATAAAAATTAAACATGAAAGTGATGAAAATCCAAATTCCACTACTAGTTACTTTTATTGTAAAAAATACATAATGTGTGCAGCTTGTTAAAATGTCACAATCCATGAAGGTCAAGTTGCTTAATCTTGACCCTTCGTGATTTAAATTTCAAGTTCTTAGATAGAGAATAAAGATCTAGCCAAATAGTTTAATCTTCGCAGATCAGTAGTTAGGTAGATAATAATAAGGAGCTTAAGAGTTTAATCTGAGCCCTTGGAAGAAATAAGGATATAACTAGTTAGTTTGTTATTTTAAAAGAAAAATGAATAAGGGTTTGCAAGCTCAAATGCACCCAAGTAAAATGAAGAAAAAATGTTAGGATAGTAGATGGGTAGGTAGAAGCATTTTTCACAAGCATGGATAACAGATATTAGTCATTTTATTTACTAATTTTCCTTCATAAATCATTTCCCTTGTAAAAATACCTTCTCCCCCTTCATTTTCCCCTTTTCTCCTTTTCCCCCTTGCAAAAAGCTCATTTTCCTAAGTTAAAACACATTTATCCAAAGTAAAAAAAGCTCTTTACTAATTCCCCTTTTATTCAAAAATACCCAAAAAACACAAAAAACACTTTTATCCTAAGTATTTCTTTAAAAAAATGTTATGTCAGGACCCACAATGAAAAAATATACCCCCGATATCAGTTTTTATACTATACTTAGTGTATTTTGACATTCCGCAATTACATTACATTATTAACATCTAACCTAGTGTATTAATTCCCATTATAAACCTTTTAACCCTGTATTATATTAAATCCTTTATATATATATCCTAACCAATATTTTTATTTTAAACTATGGTTTAATAAATTCCCCACATGTTATATAATCTCGCATCCCATAGGTTAATATATTAAACCCCGCTTACACATATGTTACACTTGCTTTAACTAGATTGGTTATATTATTCAAAACCCTGACCAATAGATATAAACCTACCACATAGTTTAAACCCTGGGCCCCATGCCTATCTGATCCCACAACTCCATCGCATCATCCTAGCTGTTAGATCATCACCTGCCAGATCTAACGACCAGCATAGCTTATCATGCGTTTCATTGCCCGATAGGTTTCATACACTAAACCTTGTGAAATACACAGTTAGCAGAGTATCCCTCCTCGCTATGTGGCCGATTATTATTGGATCACATCAACACAAACATTACCACTAACCACCTTTCGATCTCGCGAAAATCGCTGAGCGACTTTCCCCTGGCGCCCAAACCACCTTCCCATTTGAAATGACCGTGCATTAATGAAAAACACTGTTTGGTTTAAAATGCATATAACTGCTCAATTTCAAACTTTTCATCCTTTCTGTTACCATTTTCGCGCAGAGAGATCTATTTAGACGGAAAATATCGATGTTGACTCCATTTTAAAGCTAAATTAAAATATAAATCCAACCATCTGTTGCGATAATCATTGCAGAAGTCATTCAAGCGCTATTAAAGACCGGCAGAACCTCAGAAATCTTTCTCCTACCTCAGAAACCCTCCTGCAAAGAAAAACTTTGGTTTTCCTAGGTATTCTTCAAAAGAAAAGACCTATTCCTTGATCTAAAGAAATAATACAGCTAATTGAATCTTTTAGGAGCCTTTAAACATTTTTCTGCAAACCCTAAGTAATCCTTTCACAGATTCTGAGGCCTTAGAACATTATAAATCACAGAGATTGAATAATTGGGTAAGTTTAAGCCTCTGTACCCTTGAAGAAGGCCTCCTTGCCTTCCAATCCTTTCATATAAGCCCTAGGCATCTATTTGCAGAACCTTTAAAGTCCTGAAATTACCTTTGTTACAGAAAAACACAGTTTCATCAATTGAGCAAGCTTATACCTTTCGAGACCATAGATAAAACTCTAGTTTCATCCTCAATCCTTCTGCAAAACTATTATAAATTTTCAAAGGTGCTCCTACAGGCCTAAATCAGTGTTTCTAAAGTCAAAAGAGTAACAAGATTGATAAATCAAGCAAATAAATGGCTTCCAAAAACATTGTACCTATAAATTCTCTACAACCACCTGTTGTAGATGTAGATCATATTCCCTTAGTTGACACAATTATAGAATTCAACCTTCTTGAGCTCCACTGCTAGAGCCAAGAAAAATCCATAGATCAGGCTGATGAAGTTTTCATTTTGGAGTCAAATTTTCCAAAATATGTTGTTCCTCAGACCTTCTAGTGCCCAGAAGTAATTAGACTCTGTCAATCCTGTTATTTCCCTGATCAGAGAGCCATAATAAACCCTGAAAAGGAAATTCTATTTAACATCACTACTGAGTCAATCAATCAAATGCTACAGATACAACCCAGGCTTGATGAAATCCCTTTATCCATTGAGGCCCTCACTCAGCTATACTTGAAGCTCGACTTCCCCAAGAGGTTCTAGATATTTCAAACTTTCATGCCTTCCTCTGTAGAAATTCCCAAGATAAATCTTCCATACCCTTCTGCAAAATTCTCTGAAAGGACAAGACATATCATCTCCATGCTATATTTTATTATTGGATATTTTATAGATGAACATGTTGATGTTGTTGTGCTATGTTTTTTTATCTACTTTCATACCTGGTCAGCCTCCTATTACCATTTTTAATTTTTCCCAATACCTTGCTGGTAGTATTCATGAGCATTTGATCAAAATTCCTTCTGAAGGTGCTTTCAAGTATTCCACATTCCTATTCCATATGTTTTTATACTTCCAGTCTGAGAAATTTTCTATAAACCTTCAGAAGTTTGATGTCTTTTGGACTTTCTTGATAAGGAAAGATCTCAATGAGTTCACTTATACAGATTTTACAGATTCCTTCATTCATCCCCTAGTTAATTTACTGAAAAGAAGCAGGCAGAGCAGAATTAGTGAAGAGATTAAGAAAGTCCTATAGATGCCATAGCATAATAGGACAGGTGATTGGTACTTGTACCAAAATCACACTGAGATAAGAGTATATGGATCAAGTCTTGTTCCATATAAATTGCCCAAATACCTCCCTATGAGGTTATTTTCCTTTGAGTACATAAGGCATATTCTTAATTCAGATGCAATCAATTTCTTGGAAGTAAAGAAAAAGACACAGTTCAAATTGAAAAATCAGGTTGGCCCTTTTATCTATAACAACAGAGATGCAGGTCTAGAGGCTGAAAAATGTTTACAGGAGTTCAAAATTAGTAAATTTTTTCTGTGGTATTATGATTCCCTTAGAGTTATAAGTAAAATGCGAGTTAAGTGAAAACTCACTCCATATGTACATGAAAAGAAACCAGAGATAGAGAAATTCTCCAATCAATCTGAATGGTTGGAGAACACCTTGGTAGAGGCAGAGAAGCAAAGTGATACTAGTAAAACTTTGCAAACTCTAACCCAAGAAGACAGGAATGAAAAAATAAACAGAGAGGAAGGATCATATATTGCAGAGACTACAACAAAAACCAAATTCAAATTGAGATGCAGTAAAAATCCAAAGTTAAATCCTGCCAATAAAGAAGTGGTAACAATAGAGGTGATTGATATAGAAATAGTAGCAAAGGAAAATGGACCTCCTAAAATAATTTAAGAAGAGTAACAACCCACTACTTCAAACACTCAGCTTATTCAGAAGCAACACAGTATTGAAGTTTCTTCATCTAAAAAACCAACAGAAAAGGATATGGATATCAAAGAAAGATACAAAGAAATCAAAGCCAGAAATGAAGAAATTAAAACTAAAATATATTCTCAATATCTGAAACAAACTCCTGGTATTCAGAATAGGCTACTTTCAACCTTTAACTATAAGAATAAAAAGATGCAGATGACATTTCTTCAACCCACAATTCAAACTCCCAAGTCATCTTCTGATTACAAAAAGACATATTTTGAAGTCTTGGCCTAGGATATTCATCCTCTGGACCAAATTGAGTTTCATAAGCAGGCATGGGAGATGATCTATTCTACAATGACCACCAAGGCCATGAGTGTGAAAAAGCTACAAAACACTCTTGTAAATATCAGAGATCAGCTCAAATTGGAAAAATCATCTTCACAGGAAAAATACACTAGAATTAAATCCTTGGAATAACTAGTAATTGTAGGGTATGATCCTAAAAATGTCAAAGCTGTAGAGGAATTGGTAAAGAAGAAAAATGTAGACATTGATGTATTAAAGAAGTAATTAAAGTTACCTCCTACAGAATGTCCTCAACCAAAGGAATTCTTATAGGATGCAAATCAGAAAGATGAGATGATGAATCTCATTCTACAGTTGATTTCTTAGATAAAAGAAATGGAGATTGAAATGGAAAAGTTGATCCAGGAGAAAAAAGCCATCAAAGAACTAGTCCCAGTCAATGTCATTCCTGTATTTACTACTGATGTACCTTCCACTCTAGCAGAATCACTAGCTCCTACAGTCCCCATGGCTACAACATTACCTGCCACTTCATCAACAACTTCACCAACAATGTCTTCCACAACAGCAACGCAACATACATATGAAGCAATAAAGTTAGTAAAATCTATGCAAGGCATGTCTTTTCAGACTAATGAGATTAACAGACTTAAAGAACAACTTAAAAGTCTTGAAGATGAAAATAAACTTGCTAAGGTAATGCATAAGAATGAATAACAAAGAGCAAACAGATTAAATGAGCAGTTGAAGAAATTAGAAAAAGATCTAACATTGAAAGAACCCATGCCTCAAATCAGACAACAGTTATGGGCCAATATCATTGAAGCAGTCAATGATATTTGGCCATAAATACAGGTTATATATGAATAGAAATACTTAGTAAAATCATCAAGAGAGGCTATCCAAAAAATAAAAGAGGAACTTGGTAAGAAACTTGAAGAAGCTCTTGAAATCATCAAGTTTCTAAATTCTAAAAACAGGAAAGAACTAGAAGAAATTGGTATTAATGACAGAAAAGAAACCATCCTAGAAGTTAGGAAGGTAACTTATAAAAATAATTTGATGATACAGTTAGAGGAGAAATGCCAAAACATGGAGGTTTCTATTACAAGGTTTATGATGAAATGTGATGTCCTAAGGTAGAAAGGCCTTCCAAATCCATTAATTATTCATGGCAAACTAATGAAGCAAGATGACTATGACAAGAAAATGAGAGAAGTTGCAAAGTATTAGGTCAATCTGCCTACCTCACATGGTATTCCAACAGGGAAGGTAATCTACAAGAATTTGGAGAATTTGTTTTACCTACAACATGAGGTGAAACGCATATTTATCAACAAGCCCACATTCTCAAAGTATATTGAAGCTGATGAGATTTTCAGAAGGATGATGAAGATAAAACTGCGAGAGGCAGAAATTTGGGAAAAATTGACTGATTTACTATGATATCATATTGCAATAAGCAAAAGTAGTAAAAACAAAACAGAGCATGTTGTTTTCACATTTATAGTTACATTTTTGCAATTAAAAATCAGTGAAAGAGTATCAGTTCAAAGTCAAAGTTTAAAAGTCAAATCAAGAATTACATAGCAGAGATAAAGCTGCCAGTGTAAAGGACACTTCACTATCCAGTTTCAGTCTTCGCTGAATAGCAAAGAGAGAAATCAGTAACAAAATGAAGACATCAAACAATAATTTCAATAAAAAAAGGGATAGCTAGCATTAGTTAGAAAGTTGTCACTATCTTCTTGCATGAAGATATTTCTTTTCCATGAATAATTCCTAAGTTTGTTTTAGGATATTTTGTATGAGTTTTTTAATAAATACTTGTCATTTATAAGTATTGGGTGTGGATGAATTGATGAACATTTATATAGTTGTACTATTCTGAATCTAAGGGTGAGGCAGTAGTCTGGATTAAAGCAATAAAGCATCATATTACGAGATTCATGTGTTGGGCCACTACAGTGAATTATTTTCACTTGTTTATTTGTCAAATTCTTATGTTTTTCATCAACACTTGTATGTTGTTATAAATCTAAATGATAAATCGGGAATTGTTATTTCAGAATATGTTAAAAGCACTCTGTCTTGAACTATTTATCATTTACATGTTTTCCACTTATATCTAGACTAAAGAACCCATAATTGCTCCCTAGTTTCGATTGACCTCTGCCTTTTCACTCATTATCCAGATTTGATAACCCTTAAGTGCTATCTCACCCTGATTAAAACCATTTTCACCATCAGCCTCAAAGATATGAAGTAACTCGACTATCTTTCCCTGTAAGCATTTCCCTTTAGAACATGATCCTAATCTTACTACTTGACACATTGACTCCATTAGCCCAGTGGAATACAAACATATATCTATCCATATGAGTAAGT
This sequence comes from Pinus albicaulis, assembly GCA_034641835.2. Lineage (NCBI taxonomy): Eukaryota > Viridiplantae > Streptophyta > Pinopsida > Pinales > Pinaceae > Pinus > Pinus albicaulis. The sequence continues at coordinate 993,018,285 of CM076571.1, forward strand.
GATTCCACCACCAAATCAAATCAAAATACAAAACCAATTTACCCTACATAACTAGCCTAAAATCAACTAAAATCAACAAAGATAAATCATATAGAGTGAGCCCTCTCTGAGCATTAGGAAGGCTAGATCCTAAGGCTTAAAATTAGGTTTGTGGTTACCTCTAATATTCTTTAAACCATAATAAAAAATCTCACAACTATTGAGAATTATTGGAGTGATAACACATACAAGATAACAGGAGTGACTAAAGTTTCAAAGAGGAGCTTCTTTTTATCCCACATCACAAGGTTTGTCGCTTTACAATTATTTTCAAGACCAAAATGAGCTTTCCACCCTCCATTAATCCTCTTCTCAATGTTATAGTTCCATTTGAGCTTGTGATGAATATCAATTCCTAGGTACTTGTAATAAGATACTTCCTCCAAGTTGTTATTGTCATGCAAAAATTAGCGTAAGTGTCCTTCTTGGATTCGATAATCATAACCTTTTTTCAGTGTTAACATTCATACCCATGGTAGAGCATAAATCCTTAAGAAGTCTTAGTTTCTCTTCAAGATCAGATGGACACCTTGTGAGAAGAAAAAATATCGTCAGCATAGAGAAGAAGGATGACGACTATTCTAGCTAAGATCGTGCCAGCACAAACCTGCTTCCTCTAAACAACCTTCTAGCTTGTCGATGTAAATGTGAAATAGGGTAGGGGAGAGGGGGAAACCTTGTTTGAATATGATATTACAATTAATATCTTTCGACCACCCCTCATTGCTCTTAAACTTGACAATTACCTTCTCGTATAACCTTAACGCGGCAGCTCTCAACTCGAAAGGAACCTTTAGCTCTTCTAGTCTATTCCATAGGTTATTTCTAGGCACCCTATCGAAAGCCTTTCTAAAGTCCACAAAGAAACAAAAGAGATTGGATTTATCATTGTGACATTCCTCCACAATGATCCTAAGCATAATGAGGTGGTATGTTGTTGAGTCATATACAACTTATAATATTTATAATAATAGCATAATCAATATTTTAATATTATTAATATATATTTTTAGTAAATTAAAAATAAATATTAACATAATTTAATGTGGTGAAATAATCAAGTTTTTTAAATTATATATAAATATTTTAAAATCAATTATGTGAGGTGATTACTCTAATGCATACTTTATTGTACTAAAATAATATAAAAAAATTATAATGATGAAATTTTTGGGAATTACAACATGCCATTATACGTCCTGTGAAGAGGAAACTTCCAGAAAATAAAGAAGCAAATTTTGTAATCATCAAATGAAAGATGCTTTTTCATATACAATGTAAGTTGTTTAAAATATTGTATCAATTTTTTATAGAGAATGCAAAGTCGATTAAATTTCAAAATGCATTTACAAACATTGATAGCCTTCCCTAATCATTTGATGGACCTCTACTCTCCCACTTCCAAAGTGGGAAGACTCAAAATAATGGTCAAATAAATAAATGGATGCTAATAGTGACAATTTATTGTGCTAAATAAAGAAATGGATTGTTCTTTGTGACTGTGGCAAGGGGCATTTTTCTTCTCATATCAACAAAAGTGGAACTATTAAACTTGGACATACAAGGATAAAGAAATATTGGGGTGGTTCTTAGTTAAAATATTTATTGAAAAATGTTGTTGAAGAATCTGACATGTGGCATTACACAAATTGTATCAGTGCTTTCCTTGAATGTGAGTAATGTTATGTTTTCCATCTTGAATTACATGACCACACTGGCCATCTGGAAAATGTCATTTCTTTTGATGATTCTACAACTGAAGACTTGAGTGTAGTAACAAAGGACCTTTGCTTCCTTTCAAGTGAGACAGAATCTACCAGAGACATCTCCACAAAGATCAAATGTTGTCATTTCCTTTTCACCATTTTTATTAAAATAGAAACTTTCAACATCATTGAATGCCTCCACCAAACCCTTATTCATTATGATTTATGTTCTAAAATTATTTCATGCCATTTAAAAAAAACAAAAAACAAATTGAACTCCTATGTTATGTACAATTTTCCTGCAAATATTTCCATTGTTCTGGGACATTTATGTTAGTGTAACTTTCTTGTTAAGTTTAACCTCTTGCTACATTCTTTAGAATATATATAGAAACAAAAATTTTGATTGTATTTCTTTTTCCAAATATTTATCTTCATTATTTTCGCCCACATTTCCCCTCCTCATCCTATTAGTGTTCCTTTGCACCTCTTAGTGCAATTGCTAGTCATATATTAGTTTATAGTATTATTAATTACCATATTATATCAATTAAATAGTTTATGATATTGTTTCATGATATATTTTTCATTATCAAAATTTTAAAAAATCATGAAAATTAACCTAATAATAATTTATTTTAAATCACTATTATTTATGACAATAATAATTAATATATTAATTAAACATATATACGTTTAAAAAAATATGTAACAAGAATTTTAATGATAGATATTATTAATCTGTAGATAGAATTTGTGACAATACCGTGGGTTAATATCATAACTTAGAAATACCACATGCCCAAAAAACTATAACTCATCTGCATATGAGATTTTTTTTTAGTTAAACAATTTAAGAAAAGTGAAAGAAATAGCATAATTGTATTTGAGATAGAACTAAAGTTTGATTTGGACTACTAATAATAATATTCTAAAATATTTCACGGAGGTTAAATCCATACCATCCACGTAATAACTACTCATAATTAGTTTAAAATTTTCAAAGCCATCTTAAAAATAATAATGGTAGTAACAAAATATTTTTAATATAAAAATATCATTTTTAAACTAATAATATTTATGGTTAATCATATTTGATTATGGTTATTTATGTGATTCACCACCTTTCACAATGCTTGATTTAACTTGAGAATTACACACAATAGTTGCCTACGGTTAATCATGTTTAACCATGATTGACTATTGTTGAATATGGATGATTGTGGTGAACTATTGATCTGAAAATGGAACTATTTGTAATGCTATGCAAAGTATCCATTTCCATATAATTTAGTGTGCAAAGTGTTCTCCATGACTTACAGGTTAACCAAAGTAGTTTTGGTAATGTTTCTAATTTTTATGTGTGAGGATTTGTTAATTAAATTTACTGTTTAACATATCACAGCAGAAATACATAGCAAGTAAAATTCACCATAACATAACACAGTAAAATGTTGAGGCATTTCACCCCTCCTGGGCTACATCTGCCGGTCCAAGGCTCCCCAATGGCATGTCCTTGCTCTATTAATTTTCTCAAAATGGTTACACAGTGAAAAATATGCCTAAACAGGAAAAGCCAACTGTAAATTCAACTTTATAAGATAGAAAATAGCTAAAAATGGCTTTTGTTTCACCTTAAACAATGAAATACAACCCTTTACAGTGTCTCCTCCATGATGGCCCTCATGCTCCTTCCTCTTCCCTGAAGCAAAAGATGTTGTAGATTACCTCTGTTCACTTTGAAAACTATTCCAAACTCTCCAGAATGCTCAATAATCCCAAAATTGACTAAAATTTCATCCAATTTGGTCGAAAATTGAGAAAGTTATGACCAAAACAAATTGTTTCCCAGTGTCACTAGAAAACCTCCTCCAAAACTAGAGGAATTCCAATTAGGGTCGAAAATTTTGGCCTTATCCCGAAAATATCGGGCAGGTGCCAAAACTGGTGGAACCATTAACCGTTGGAAATAATTGCTGGAGGGGCGGGGTCACATATGACCGCCACCCTGACCGCTAATTTGTTTGTTTGTTTTAACTGTCGATTAACCATAGCCATAAATGTTATGTGGTGTTGGCCACATGCGACAGTTTCGTTAACCGTATGTTCCCACCAGTAAAGGCCTTTAGGCCAGGGTTCTCGGCACCCGATCATCTGAACTCCAGGCTAGCCCTAAGGGGCTAGCCCCTTTTTCCTCTGGCGTAAGTAATTTTAAACTTCAAATATATTATGTGTTGCATATATGTTTAGAACCATTGGATAGGTGGGCCGGTCGGGTCATGTTGCTACCAACGGGGAGACCTCGGTTCGAGTCCTACACAGTAACAAAACTTTTGACAAACAATTTCTCCACGCCCTGGGGGCCATGTGGCAGCCTTCGAGCTTGCCACATGGCAGCCCATGATAGGCCAATTTTCCGATAAGTCAAACCAAATTCAAATGACAGAATTCCACTTGTCCACATATGATAGGCTAGCTTGGAATATTTCGAGGAATATTCTTTTTTTTTCCAAATTCATAAAAGTCAAACTTGGTCAACTGAAAAATGAAGTTTACTGTAGACTTCAAACCTTTATAACTTTCACATACGACCTCAGTTTTGAGAACCGTTCACGGTGCTAGAATCACAGTGACGAGACCTTTCTGGTCATTTAGAATTCAACGATTTTTGAACACTTACATTTTTGAGCAATTTTCATAACTTGGACATGATCACCTAATCACACCTCCCCAATGGGAAGCTTTTGGACCCCAAAATCTATCTGAATTATAGAAAATAAAGATGAGGAGACTGATTCTCCACTCTTCCAACCTTGAAACACTAAAATCTCCCTAACTTCATCAAATTGAGCTTCTCATAAAAATACAAATTCTTCCTTGAATCTGTTGAGAGACTGTTGCTAACTTTGACTGTGTCATGATGCAAATTTTTGGAATTTGTAGAAAAGAAAATAAAATTTAGAGAAAACATACTGCTCCCACAATGGTCTACCTTTAAAGGAAACTGAAATAAGATTCACCTTTCCAACTGTCCTCATGGCGAATTTTTGCCAAATGAGCCATGTACTTGTGTCAATTCTCGACCAAGTTTTCTTTCCATAGTACTCTGCCATTTTGAAACCAACATTGATCCATGTTTAACTTTCTGCCCTCTTTTCTTGCATGCTTTTCCCTTTCTTGGATTCTTGCACTACTTTGCACTAACACTTTTTTCTCTACACTGATGGACACCAATGACACTTTCTGCAACATCTTGTCATCTTTTTCCAAAGATGACCTGCTTTTAGACTAAAACATTTCATCATTTACATCAGCAATAACATGAAAAGGATTATGTACAAATTATTTTTTCTTAATCATCAACAAAGTCAAATTTTGACTTGCAATGACAAGCCTTTTAACCTGCCCTTTATTCACTAAAGAAGATTCTAGCTTCTTCTGATGTGCTCTCACAATAAACTCCTTGCCACCCTTGAATAGATGACACTTGTTCTCATGGCGATGGAAGATCGCTTTCCTGTCATATAAGTAGGGACTACCCAACACCACACCTGTAATGTCAAGCAGTACCACGTCTAATTCAACCATGTCAATATAATGAGCTGTTAGGGCAAAGCACAAGATGCACCTCCTTGAAACTTGTAAATTAGCATCCTTGCAAATCCAACCAAGTGGATATGGCTTTGGATGTGGAATGGTCTCAAGTTTCAGCTTCTTGACTAAGTCTTCTGAGAGAGGTTTTCTTGATGCCCACTATCAAATAGTGTGTCTATATTTGTGTGTTTGGAAATTATCCTCACATGAAATAGCTCAATCCTCCTCTCTTCATTTGGAGCTTCTATCTAAAAATTTAAAGTGCTAGAACTAGGTTTACTTTGATTTACAGTTTCTTTCCCCTTTATGTTCTTTAGTGCCATATCTATGATTTTAGTTTCATCTCTTGATTCAGACCCTAAGTCTTTTTCAGCTATTTCCACCGTCTTGCTTTTTTCTTTGGCCTTATCTTTGGTTTTAAATTTTTCTGGTTTCAATTCCGGATGAAGTTTCCAGCAATGGTCTTCATCATGGCTTGTGTTGGAAAAAATTTTACAAAATAATTTCCCTTTCTCTTTCCTAGAGTTTTCATTTCTTTTCCTCCCTTTTCCTTTAAATTCACTACCCTCATTCCCATCAAAATATTGTTTCCCTCTAGCCTCTAAATGTGTGGCTTGGACACAAACCTCGTCTAGACTAGTAGGATTGAACATAATAATAGTATGTATAAGATATCTGTGTAAACCACCTATATATTTCAGCAAATTCTCTTGTCTATGCAAATAAACTCCTAACAAAAGAGCCCTTCTTCTAAACTCTTCAGTGTAATCTTGAACAATTTTTCCCTTAAGTTGCTAAAACTTTGCCAATTCATGATAGCCTTTTGTAAATGAGCTAATGGATAAAATTATTGTTTAATTGCAGAAATAAATTCAGTCCATGATAAATTGATCTTACCATGTTTTTTAATTTCATCCTTGGTCTTGGCTTCCCACCATACCAATGTTGCTCTCTCCATTCTCAAATAGGCTAACTGAATCTTGGTGTCGTCTTCGTGAAGGTTTTGTATCCTCAAACAAACTTTCAACTGTCTTATCCAATTGTCAAGTTTCTCTACATTGACTTCACCATTAAACATAGGCAACTCAAATTTAACATCAAGCTTTAAAAATGGACTTTTACGAGTGGTTTTTGGCTTGTGAGATTGATTGACCGAAGTAGAGGATGACGATGTAGAGGAAGAGGATGAAGATGGGGATGGTGGATCACCATTTCCTCCATGTCCTTTCTTTGACTTGTCATCACTTTTCTTTCCTCCTCAAGAACCCTCTCCTTATTTCTGATGTTTAGACCCTTCTCCTACAAGCCTGTCATTCCTTTCTTGGTAGAGTATCCTCACCATCTTCGTCATGTCTAGGAAAGCCTTTCAGAACACATGTTCTTCTTCTTTAGGATCAATGTCTTCAGGAACTTCTCCTTCTCTTGAAGACATGCTCGAGGCTTCTTCTATGGCTCTTGGAGGTGAATTAGAAGGTGGAGTTAATGGCACATTGGCCCTCTTTGGTTGAGGATTACTTTGAACTCTAACCAATTGTTCCTCCCCTCTCTTGAGCTTAAGCCTAGTAAGCATCAAAACTTGCAAAAAATCAACTATATCTTTGCAGAAGAACAAATGCAGAGTAAAACTCTAGCTCTGACACCAACTGATCTGAAAATGGAACTATTTGTAATGCTATGCAAAGTATCCATTTCCATATAATTTAGTGTGCAAAGTGTTCTCCATGACTTTAAAATTATGTTATGTTATGGTGATAACATAACATAACACAACTAGGGTTCTCAGCACCTGATCATAGCCAGGTTCCTTAGCCATTGGAAATAATTGTTGGAGGGGTGGGGTCACATATGACCACTTCCCTGACTGCCAATTTGTCCATTTGTTTTAATCGCCAATTAACCATAGCCATAAATGTTATGTGGTGTTGGTGACATGCGATGGTTTCATTAACCATATGTTCCCGTCGATAAAGGCCTTTAGGCCAGGGTTCTCGGCACCCGATCATCTGAACTCTGGGCTATCCCTAAGGGGTTATCCCCTTTTCCCTCCGGTGTAAGCAATTTTAAACTTCAAATATATGATGTGTTTCATATATGTTAAGAACCATTAGATAGGCGGGCTGGTCGGGTCGTGTTTCTGCCAGCGGTGAGACCTCGGTTTGAGTCCTGCAAAGTAACAAAACTTTTGACAAACAATTTCTCCACGGCCTGGGGACCACGTGGCGGCCACCGAGCCTGCCACGTGGTAGCTCGTGATAGGCCAATTTTTTGATAAGTCAAACCAACTTCAAATGACAGAATGCCACTTGTCCACATATGATAGGCCAGCTTGGAATATTCTTTTTTTGTTTTTCCAAATTCATAAAATTCAAACTTGGTCAACTAAAAAATGGAGTTTACTGGATACTTCAAACCTTCATAACTTTCACATACGACCTCGGTTTTGAGAACCGTTCATGGCACCAGAATCACATCGATGAGACCTTTCTGGTCATTCAGAATTCAACCATTTTTGAACACTTTCATTTTTGAGCAATTTTCATAACTTGGACATGATCACGTGATCACACCTCCCCATTGGGAAGATTTCGGACCCCAAAAGCTCTCTGAATTACAGAAACTGGAGATGAGGAGACTAATTCTCCACTCTTCCAACCTTGAACAACTGAAATCTCCCTGACTTCATCAAATTGGGCTTCTCATAAAAAGACAAATTCTTCCTTGAATCTATTGACCAACTGTTGCTAACTTTGACTGTGTCATGACGCAAATTTCTGGAATTTGCAGAACAACAACTAAAATTTGCAGAAAACATACTGCTTCTACAATGGTCTACCTTCAAAGGAAACTGTAAATAAGATTCACCTTGCCAACTATCTTCATGGAGAATTTTTGCCAAATGAGCCATGTACTTGTGTTGATTCCAACCCAGTTTTCTCACCATAGTACTCTACCATTCTGAAACCATCATTGATCCATGATATAATTTGTGCCCTCTTTTCTTGCATGCTTTTACCTTTCTTGGATTCTTGCACCACTTTTCACTAACACTTTGTTCTCTGCACCGATCGACACCAAAGACACCTTTTGCAACATCTTGTCATCTTCTTCCAAAGAGGACCTGCTTTCAGACTAAAACATTTCATCATTTACATCAGCAATAACATGAAAAGGATTATGTACAAATTATTTTTTCTTAATCGTCAACAAAGTCAAATTTTGACTTGCATTGACAAGCCTTTTCAACTACCCTGCATTCGCTACAGAAGATTCTAGCTTCTTCCGGTGTGCTCTCACAATAAACTCCTTGCCATCCTTGAATAGATGATACATGTTCTCATGGCGATGGAAGATTTCTTTCCTTTCATATAAGTAGGGAATACCCAACACCACACCTGTAATGTCAAGTGGTACCACGTCTAATTCAACCATGTCAATATAATGAGCTGTTATGGTGAAGCACAACATGCACTTCCTTGAAACTTGTAAATTAGCATCCTTGCAAATCCAACCAAGTGGATATGGCTTTGGATGTGGAATGGTCTCAAGTTTCATATTCTTGGCTAAGTCTTCTAAGATGAGGTTTGCTTGATACTCGCTATCAAATAGTGTGTCTATCTTTGTGTGTTTGGAAATTATCCTCGCATGAAACAGCTCAATCCTCCTCTCTTCATTTGGAGCTTCTATGTGACAGTTTAAAGTGCTAGAAATGGGTTTAGTTTCATTTAAAATCTCTTTCCCCTTTATGTTCTTTAGTGCCATAGCTATGCTTCTAGTTTCATCTCCTGATTCAGACCCTAATTCTTGTTCAGCTATTGCCACCATCTTGCTTTTTTCTTTGGCCTTATCTTTGGTTTTAAAATTTTCTAGTTTCAATTCCGGATGAAGTTTCTAGCAATGGTCTTCATCGTGGCTTATTTAGAATATTTTTAACAAAATAATTTCCCTTTCTCTTTCCTAGAGTTTGAATTTCTTTTCCTCCCTTTGCCTTTAAATTCACTATCCTCATTCCCATCAAAATATTGTTTCCCTCTTGCCTCTAAATGTGTGGCTTGGACACAAACCTCATCTATACTAGAAGGATTGAACATAATAATAGTATGTATAAGATATCTATGTAAACCACCTATATATTTCAGCAAAGTCTCTTGGCTATGAAAATAAATTCCTAATAAAAGAGACCTTATTCTAAAATCTTGAGTGTAATCTTGAACAATTTTCCCCTTAAGTTGTCTAAAACTTTGCCAATTCATGATAGCCTTTTGTAAATGAGCTAATGGATAAACTTATTGTTTAAATTCATAAATAAATTCAGCCCATGATAAAGTGATCTTACCATGTTTTTTAATGTCATCCTTGGTCTTGGCCTCCCACCATACCAATGCTACTCCCTCCATTCTCAAAGAGGCTAACTGAATCTTGGTGTCGTCTTCATGAAGGTTTTGTATCCTCAAATAAACTTCCAACTGTATTGTCCAATTGTCAAGTTTCTCTGCATTAACTTCACCATTAAACATAGGCAACTCAAATTTAACATCAAGCTTTAAAAATGGACTTTACCAGTGGTTTTTGGCTTGTTAGATTGATTCACCGAAGTAAAGGATGACGATGTAGAGGAAGAGGATGAAGATGGGGATGGTGGATCACCATTTCCTCCATGTCCTTTCTTTGACTTGTCATCACTTTTCTTTTGTCCTCAAGAACCCTCTCCTTCTTTCTAATGTTTAGACCCTTCTCCTACAAGCATGTCATTCCTTTCTTGGTAGAGTATCCTCACCATCTCCGTCATGTCTAGGATAGCCTTTCGAAACACTCATTCTTCTTCTTTGGGATCAATGTCTTCAAGAACTTCTCCTTCTCTTGAAGACATGCTTGAGGCTTCTTCTATGGCTCTTGGAGGTGAATTAGAAGGTGGAGTTAATGGCACTCTGGCCCTCCTTGGTTGAGGATTACTTTGAGCTCTAACCAATTGTCCTTCCCCTCTCTTGAGCTTAAGCCTAGTAAGCATCAAAACTTGCAAATATTCAACTATATCTTCGCAGAAGAACAAATGCAGAGTAAAACTCTAACTCTGATACCAACTGATATAAAAATGGAACTATTTGTAATGGTATGCAAAGTATCCATTTCCATATAATTTAGTGTGCAAAGTGTTCTCCATGACTTTAAAATTATGTTATGTTATGGTAATAAGATAACATAACACAACCATGGTTCTCAGCACCCGATCACCTGATCACCATAACATAACACATCAAAATGTTGAGGTAGTTCACCCCTCATGGGCTACATCTGCTGGTCCAAGGCTCCCCAATGGCATGTCCTTGCTCTATTAATTTGCTGAAAATGGTTACATAGTGAAAAATATGCCTAAAAAGAAAAAAAAACTGTAAATTCTACTTCAGAAGATAGAAAATAGCTAAAAATGGATTTTTTTTCACCTTAAACAGTGAAATACAACCCAAAACAGTGCCTCCTCCATGATGGCCCGGATGGCCCATTCCTCTTCCATGAAGAAAAAGCTATTGTAGATCACCTATGTTCACTCTAAAACCTATTCCAAACTCTCCATAATTCTCAATAAACCCAAAATTGACTAAAATTTCATCCAATTTGGTTAAAAATTGAGAAAGTTATGACCAAATTTTTTTTTTTCCCAATTTCACTAGAAAAACTCCTCCAAAATTGGAGGAACTCCAGTTAGGGTCGAAAATTTTGGCCTTATCCTGAAAATATCAGGCAGGCACCAAAATTAGTGGAACTATTAGTCATTGGCAATAATTGTTGGAGGGGCGGGGTCATATATGACCTCCACCCTGACCAACGATTTGTTCATTTATTTTAACCACCGATTAACCATAGCCATAAATTTTATGTGGTGTTGGCCACATGCGACAGTTTCGTTAACCATATGTTCCCACTGGTAAAGGCCTTTAGGCCAGGGTTATCAGCACCCAATCATTTAAACTCCGGGCTAGCCCCTTTTCTCTCCGGCGTAAGCAATTTTAAACTTCAAATATATGATGTGTTGCATATATGTTAAGAACCATTGGATAAGCGAGGTGGTCAGGTCATGTTGCTGCCAGAGGGGAGTCCCTGGTTCGAGTACTATGGAGTAACAAAAAATTTGATAAACAATTTCTCCATGGCCTAGGGGCCACGTGGCGGCCTCTAGGCCTACCACGTGGTAGCCTGTGATAGGCCAATTTTCAGATAAGTAAAACCAACTTCAAATGACAGAATGCCACTTGTCCACATATGATAGGCCTGCTTGGAATATTTTAGGGAATATTCTAGGGAATATTTTGAGGAATATTCTTGGAATATTCCTTGGAATATTCTTTTTTAAATTTTTCCAAATTCATAAAATTCAAACTTGATCAACTGAAAAATGGAGTTTACTAGAGACTTCAAACCTTCATAACTTTCACATACGACCTTGGTTTTGAGAACCGTTCATGGTGCCAGAATCACAATGATGAGAAATTTCTAGTCATTCAAAATGCAACCATTTTTTAACACTTTCATTTTTGAGCAATTTTCATAACTTGGACATGATCACCTGATCAACTGTGGTTAATCATGTTTGAAAATTCCTAACCATGGTTGATGTAACCACCCTCCCACCCCCTTAAGGATCTCGAACTATGGAAGGTGTTACTCATTTGACCTGATCTCTAAGGTCTGTTATGAACATGGGATTAAAACTACCTCATTTTTCAAGTCTGCAAAATTTAATTCTAGTACCACCTTTGTGTTCAGCTCATCGAGAACTTTCTGACGATATAAATTTTATCTAAATATAAATCTAAAATGACAATTTTTACTTGTTTGAAGTTTTGGCCTATTAAAAAATGCTATGTCATCACAAGGATACCGCATAGCACCTATGTGGCCTCCACCTAGCTTGCATGGCATTGCCACACCATCAACACAAGGTCCATGTAAGTTTGAGGTTGCCAACCATGGAGGAGCCCCCAAATCCATGCCTTACCAAATAAAAAATCTCCTCATTTATCCTACCTCACACAAGCTCCATGATATTTCTAGTGATCTAATGTCCCTCGAATCTGATGGGTCCACCACCATCACCTCATACATCGGACTGACTTTAGCTTTCCCCACTCTCCTCATATTATGAAATATTTTGATTTTGATGAAAAATAATTGATGGGGTCCACCCCTGATCCATGACAGATCAAATTAGATCCTTAGCGCGTTAGCTTACTTGGCCCTTCAATAACCCGAGGGCCTGATGGTAGGGTTCCCTTCTGCAAGGTTCTACTGTTGGATCAAAACTCCTGCCATCAAATCACCCCTTCCCATGTGAATAGATAATAAATGTTTTTGGGGTCTGATGGTTTGGTCATCTAATGGAAACGTTCCATTGGGTTGGTTTCACTGTCAAATAAAGCTTTCAACCACAATATCAACTATTTTCATGGAAACAGTCCATAACAAAATTAGGCCCAATGGATAGGTGATTTGATGGGTAATGCTCCACCAACTTGATTTCACCATTGAATTAACCCTTATACCATCCGATAAATATTTTCCACATGTAATGTATCTTAACCATTCCATCCTCTGACATGGTGACCATTCTTAAAAGTCAAATGTTGTAGTGGATATGTTTGCAAAAAAAAGGAAGGTGTTCGTCGACACCCATAGGTCTGGACATAAAATTTTAGTCAGTGATAAACAAAGAGAGGGGCGGTTAAAAAGTGTCCATTCCCTATGAGTTATGGTCCAAGGGCCTTAAAATTAAACCTCCAAATGTTGTGTCATGACTGATATTCATATTTAGGTGGAAGGAGAACTCCCAAAGGATAAATCCCTACAAGTTATAAGGTTATACAAAAGAAACATATGACTTAATCCAGTGCTGCTACCTTGTGGAAAGCTAATAAAATATATCCAAATGCATATATTTATTAATAACATAAACAGACAATTGCATCTATGCACAAGGATAGTTACAACCTATCCTTAGACATAAAAATTATTTTAAGTAGGTCGATCTGTTTATTCAAGTCATTAATACCAAGCAAATAGGAGAGATATAATAAATGCATGGATCATCACATTAATAATTCATAAATATTAATGTACAAACCAAGTAATGCATTCACTTCATAGCATAAATGATAACTTCTAACTCGTAACTATGCAACTGAACTACCAAATTCAAGCATTCATTAAATCATAAACATATAAGATAGCTTATAAATCCTGAGCACATAATGAACTTTATTTTACTCATGAATATAAAAAGCTATGCAATATACGTAAGTACAATTACGAATATCACAATTAATAATCTAGTATGCATGAATATTTATACTAATTTCTGTAGGGACTTCCACTCTCCATTTAACCATAAGCCAACCACACTAAATATTTCTTGCGCTTGACCAGGCTCAAGATGGATCCAAAGTCTGAGGGGATGCTTTCTGAAGGAAAATTCACACCAAAGCTTGGTGTGAATTTTCCCTAAATATGGCATAATGAGTCGGGGTCTCCAAATACACCATATTCATATTTAGGTGTGGTCCAAACTTATGTAGGAATGCAATAAAATATATAAATACACATAAACACAGAGATGCAGTAGGAATAACACTTCATTTCACTTATATCAAATAACTTAAATATGCTTACAGATAGAATGGAAATAAACTAGTTAGGTCGCTGGTAGCTTATCTCTGAGAAGAGATGGGACAGCTACAAGCCTTTGAACTATGTTACAATGAGGCTCAAGGGAATTTTTATTATTGAACAACATAGGAAAACCCTAAACAACCAAAACCCTAACCCCATGAGATGAAACACTAGGAGTTTGTGGGCCCTATTGGGGTTAGTTGGGCAACCAACTTTCTGAGGTCGTAACTAGGTCATATTATCTTTGTTTGGTGCATACAATATATCATCAGAAATATACCTCTGAGTACTATATTTTTTTCGAAATTCCCTTGCCTATGGCTATGTGCCTACTGCAGACCTCAAAAAACTCCCTTTAGGGGGTCAAAATTGCTCAGGAAGTTCAATATCTGAAAAAATACTAAAAATAGTAAATACTACTATAAAAAAGGAAACTGATGAAACTGACTAGAGTTATAGGTGGAATCGGTGGGTGGCCACCAATATCCACCTATAGCATTCCTCCACCCATAGGAAGCAATGGTCCCCATTGTGTGTAGAGCCTCCATGAGGTGAGGAAATTTCTATTGAACCTAGTCCCTGGTGAACCACTTACCCTAGTGGAGGAGTTAGCATGCTTTAACAACTTAATATAGTTGGATCCTCTGTTGTCAGGTGTTATTGATCTATTTGTCCATGATATTATCAGTTGTGGCTTATTACATGCAGTCTGGGTTTAACTCTGTTGGTGTGAGTTGTTCTGCCATCTTGGATGTGTCCAATAGAGGTGGAAAGTAGGGCCGAAGGTGGTCCAAATTGAACATTGGGTGCATACAAGGGAATGGGGGAATATTGATTGTGAATGAATTGTCCCTTAGAGCCTTTTTGATGGTGTATGGCCCATATCAGAGCAGGTGAAGCTTGCGGTGGGGTCCAGTGAGGCGATCCTTCTACAAATGTAGCCACAATTTTTTGTCCATCTAGAAGTTGTGTGGCACCCGATGTTGATCATATAATTTCTTGTAATTTGCATTGGCTATATCCAATATGTCATGAACCTATTGGAAGATGTGTTGAATATGCTCAGTGAATTTTTTCACCTTGTCAGCTTCAGACTGGACATGAGACGAATCTTCCTGAGTAGTTGAAAATGGCATGGCTACATCAATGGGACATAGTGGCTGGAATCCCAAGCCCACTTGAAATGTGTTGTGTCTAGTTGAGATGTGAAGAGCTTGATTATAGTTCTATTGTAAATAAGGGAGGCTCTCATCACATGTGTCTGGATACTTTTAGTTGTACATGTGCAGAATGTGTATGATCATCCTGTTGACGACCTCTTTCTGTCCATGAGTTTGGGGATGGAAAGTTGTGGACTTGGTGAGCCTGGTGTCCAACATCAACCATAGGCTAAACCAAAATGTATTGAGGAATCTGCTCTCCCGATCTGAGATGATAGACTATGGGATCCCAAAAGTGTACCCATACTTGTTCAAGGAAGAGTTTAGTAGTGGCTTCTGCTATGATATTATTCTTGCAGGCCGGCATAATGGCCATCTTTGAGAATCTATCGATGACCACAAAAACACAGTCGTTTCCATTCTTAGCAGAAGGAATTCCCAACATGTATTCCATGAAAGTGGATTCCCAAGGTTGGCTAGGGTTAGGTAGTAGAGTATAGAGGCCTTTATTCCTAACGGTCAGTTTGGAAATGGCACATGCATTGTAAGATCTGATGTACTTCCCGACAACTTGTTGAAGGTTCAACCAATAGAAATAATTCTGCAATACTAACACTATTTTCTTGACCCAAAAATACACGTCGATTTAATTTTAGTGTGCTTCAAAAACCATCTTGGAACGCTCGCTTGAAGGAACATAAAGGTGTTCGAGGTGACATAGCAGTGCATCCTAGAGGTGAAAATTTGGAACTTGCTTACCCTCCAAGAGTGTCTTATATGTGCGGCTGAATTCTGGATCACTTTTGTAGAGAAGCGGGTAGTCGGAAGTCTCGTGCCCATAAGAGTTGAGTACGGTGGTTAGCGTCACGATTGGTGGTTGATTGAGGTAGTCTGCAACATTATTGGTGTTTCCCTTCTTGTACTTGATGTTCAAATGGAATTTTTGTAGGTATATGCAACACTTTTGATGGTGATCATTCTACAACTTCACTTGTGTGTGTATGAACTACAAGGGTCGGTGTTCTATGTGGATGACCGTTTCCATCCCCAAAATGTAATGATTCCATTGTCGGAAAGGTTGCACAATGGAATACATCTCTTCATCATAAGTGGGATAGTTTCAAACTATTTCAAAAAATTTCTCACCGTGATATGCCACTAAATGCCCCTGTTGAGTAAGAACTTCCCCAATATCATAGTTAGAGGCATTTGTCTCGATCTCAAATGGTTGCTGCAAGCATGGTAATGTGAGCACTGGTGCAGAGTAGAGGTGATGTTTCAACTCTATGAGTGCCATTTTTTGAGATTCATACCAAAATAATATTTATTTCACTCCTCCTTTGGTGACTTGAATCAAGGGCCAAGTGATATGAGAGAATCCCAACACAAACCTGCGGTAGAAATTGGCAAGACCTAGAAAGTTGCGGAGCTCTGTTAGAGTGGTTGGGGATAGCCAATCTTGAATGAATTGGATCTTGGCTGGATCCACATGCACCCCTCTCTCATCAATAATGTATCCCAGATACTGAACTTGGGCCATGCCAAAAGTGCACTTCTCCAAATTGGCACACAACTTGTGTTGCCGCGGTGTTTAGAGGACCTGTCAGATGTGGTGGAGGTGATATTCACAAGTATGGCTGAAGATCATGATGTCATCCAAGTACACCACCACAAATGAGTTGGTGAATGGTTGAAAGATGTCATCCATTTGCCTCGTGAAGGTTGCGGGAGAATTTTTCAACCCGAAAGGCATGACCAACCATCAAAAAGGGCCCTCCTTGAATTTGAAGGCACTATTCCACAAATCGAAGGGTTTGATTGGTACCTAGTGATACCCAGACTTCAAGTCCATCTTGCTGAAATATTTCCCCCCCTTGAGTTGGTCCAGAAGGTCATCAATTTGTGGGATCAGGTACCTATTCTGGACAACATCTTGTTGAACACCTGATAGTCAATACAGAGTCTCCAAGTCCCATCCTTCTTCTTCACCAGCATGATCGAGCTGCCACATAGCGATGAACTCAGCCAAATGTGACCTTTCTGCTGTAGCTCCTAAATATGCCTCCTGATTTCATCATTCTCTAGAACATAGCATAGATAGATTGGTCCATTGGGTAGCAACGCACCTGGGGTCAAATATATGGAGTGCTTGACTTGACAGTGTAGAGGCACCCCTGCAGATAAGGTGAAGATGTCCCCGTACTACTTCACGACTTTGTCCATATGTTGTTTTCATGTGGAGGAGCCTTGTCTGGAGTTCGTGGCCACAGTCTTCTTCTTGCCCTGAGGGCGGCTCATCAGAAAAACAAATTTCCCAATTTTGGAAATGAGCTTATGGTATTGTTTTGCAGTAACCAAAGAGATGGTGGAAAGCGGTGCTACCAATGGTATCCTGTACAATTTATTTTCCTAAGCAACAATAATAGTGCGAGGCCTAAACTAATACATAGCATGTCTCTTCCACAAGAATGGTTGGCCTTATAATACATCACAAACATCAAGAGGAGAAATGTCACATAATACCTCATACGTGAAGGTCTTGATGTTGTAGGGAAGGCGACACTACTGGCTGACGTGGAGATCCTGTCCTTGGTGAAGCCATCTAATGGTGTACGATTGTGGGTGTGTTGTGTTCATCAAGCCCAACTACTTCATGACCTCTACTAAAATGAGATTCTTTTGACTCCCACTGTTGACAATGAACTGCAGTGGGGAACCTTTTACCCACATCTAGAAATGGAAGAGGCGTCCCCCCTCCTCTAGATCTTCATGGTGGAAACGGTGGCGTTGGGCTCCGCATCGATAATCTTCTTCCCTTTATCATTCCCCTTGTTGGGTTCTGATTTAGAGTCAGAGCATGCATTTGATTCAGAAGCCTTTAGGCATGCCACCAATGATTTCTTGGCCCGAGACTCACCTGTGTTGTGAGTGGAGCTCTTATGAAACTCACACCACTTTCTCGTGTCATTCTTTAGCTTCACGGCATTTTTCTTTGCTTGTGACTTTGGCGGGTTTTCCTGGACTACCTCACCTAGGCTTTTTCCTTTGTTCTACATTTTGGGGGCACCTTTCCCTTGTTTCTGATTCGCAGATCCAAAGTCTTGCTTCTTCTGTTTGAATTTTTGCTCAATCTTGGCAGCATACCAATATGCTGCAACAAGCGAGAGATGTCTAGGAACTCCATTTCCTCCTCAATGTATCTGTGCAGAAAATTGCAGTACTTCAACACCAAATGCTTCTCTAAATATTTGATACCCAATTTTTTGCACATGGTATGGAATAGATTCAACAGCTCATGCACTTATTGATCCTTTTTCTACCACAACATAGTCCGTTGTGTTGGGTGTGGAGCCTGATTATCTTGTTTACTTTGTATCACAACATTGGACCCCTGTACCTTAAAAGGGGCGGCAACTCTGCTCGTAATTAATTGTTTCCGTGGGGGGTCCAGGGGGGTCGGAAACGCTTTTCGGAGCGCCCCCCCCCCCCCCTGGCGGGGGTTTTCAGGGGCAGCGCCCCTGAAGCTAAAAACAGATGTAAAATTGCCTTGTAAAATTACAGTAATTTCTAGTCAATCTGGGCCGTTCATTAGGCAAATGATCTGACGATAGAAGTTATGTTTAGATTAGGGTTTTTTGCCCTAGAAGGCAACCCCTCGCTTTTATGAGGGAATTGTATTGCGGCTATGTATTGTATGTGTATTCTTGGAGTGAGAAACAAAGAGGGAGACTGTGAGAGAGAACATAGTATATTACAGCGGATCTACTGTAGGTTTTGTCTCTTCATTTTTGCTGGATAATAGAAAGGAAGCACTGGCTGTTCGGGGTGGATGTAGCCCAAACTGGGTGAACCACGTATATCTGTGTCTCTCTAGTTTTATGTGTTTTGTGTGCTTTTACTTTCCGCATATTTTATGTGTTGCATTGCTCCATAATATTTAATTTTCTAACAACTAGTATTAGAGCCGAAGGTATATTTGGCTGATAAAATCACAGGAAAGAAGGGTTCCTGGTTCGAGTGGGAGAAATGGCAGAAGATGGTAAGTTTAGGGTCGAGAAATTTAACGGCCAAAAATTTCCGCTGTGGAAGATGCAGATGGAAGATTATATGTATCAGAAAGATCTATACCTACCATTGAGCGGAAAAACAAAGAAGCCGACGGCCATGAGGGACACGGAATGGAAGATTCTCAATAGAAAGGCACTCAGAACAGTACGGTTGTGTCTTGCGGCGTTAGTCGCCTTCAATATTTCTAAGGAAACAACAACAGAGGGTTTGATGCAGACGTTGGCGAAACTATATGAAAAACCCTCGGCCTCAAACAAGGTATTTCTTATGAAACGACTATTTAATATGAAGATGTCGGAAGGTGGATCTGTTGCAGACCATTTAAATGAATTTAATACAGTTACCAGTCAGTTAAGTTCTATAGGGGTCAACTTTGATGATGAAGTTAGAGCTCCGTTATTCTTGTGCTCATTGCCAGAGAGTTGGAATGGTTTAGTAATGACCATTAGTAACTCTGTCTCTGGATCTAGTACTTTAAAGTTTGATGATGTTGTTGGTGCTATCCTTAGCAAGGAAATGCGACGGAAAAGCTCTGATGAGACATCAGGTAATGCTTTGAGTGCAGAGTCTAGGGGAAGAAGAATGGAAAGAGGAAAGAGCTCGGGATATCGTAGTAAATCAAGGAAAGGCAGATCCATGTCTAGATCGGGGATAGTGTGCTGGAATTGCGAAAAGAAAGGACACCTAAAGAAAGACTGTAGATCTCGGAAGGGAAAAGAAGGAGACAAAAAGCAAGAAAACAATCATGAAGCAAATGTGAGAGGTGATGTGTTACAAGATGCTTTGATTCTTTCTTTCGAAAATGTTACTGATTCTTGGGTTGTAGATTCAGGGGCTTCATTCCATGCCACACCTGATAAGAAATATTTTCATGACTATGTTCAAGGATATTTTGGACAAGTTCGTTTGGGTGATGATAAACCCTGTAAAATTGTTGGAATGGGTAAATTTCTTGTAAAACAACAGAATGGAAACCAATGGCTACTAAAAGAGGTAAGGCATGTTCCAGATCTGAAGAAAAATCTGATTTCAACAGGGCAGTTAGGCAGTGAAGGTTGTGTGACAACTTTCACAAATAAAACTTGGAAGGTCACCAAAGGAGCCCTGGTAATAGCAAAAGGCGAAAAGGTTGGTACATTGTATTTATGCAATGGTATTTCTAACTCTGTTAATGCTTTAACTTCCAAAGGAGCAGATGCAACATTATGGCATCATAGGCTCGGACACATGAGTGAGAAGGGAATGAAGATTATTCACTCAAGAAATTTGTTGCCAGGTTTGAAGAATGTTGATTTGGATTTCTGTGAGAATTGCATTTATGGAAAACAAAAGAGAGTCAGATTTCTCATAGTTGGGAAAGAAAAGAAGAGAAAAAAATTGGAGCTTGTGCATACAGATGTATGGGGACCAGCTCAGGTATCATCTCTCGGTGGCTCTCGTTATTATGTTACTTTTATTGATGATGCAACTAGAAAAACATGGATTTATTGTATTCAGAATAAATCTGATGTATTTGATACTTTCAAGAAATGGAAAACTTTGGTTGAGATTGAGACAGGAAAGAATTCGAAGTGTCTCAGATCAGACAATGGAGGTGAATATTGTAGCAAAGAGTTTGATAGGTATTTTTCAGAGCATGGAATTCGTAGAGAGAAGACAGTTCCAAGAACACTACAAGAAAATGGTGTGTCAGAAAGGATGAATAGAACAATCATGGATCGTGCAAGGTGCATGGGATTGCATGCAGGATTGCCTTTACAATTTTGGGCAGATGATGTAGATACTACTGTTTATCTAATAAACAGAGGGCCTTCAAGTTCCTTGGATGGTGGTATTCCAGAGGAAGCATGGACAGGTAAAAAGGTAAACTACTCTTTTTTAAAGCCTTTTGGTTGTGAGGCCTTTGTCCATATTAATAAAGAAAACAGAACAAAGCTTGAGGCAAAATCAAAGAAATGTGCCTTTATTGGATATGGTGCTAATGATTTTGGTTATCGCTTATATGATTATGAAAATCACAAAATCATTAGGAGTAGAGATGTAATATTCAATGAAAAGGTCTTGTATAAGAATCAGTTGCAGGAAAAGAAACAGGAAAAAGAAAGCAAGGAATACGCGGTTCTTGATGAGATATCTGAAAAAGTAAAGGTGCCTGAAAATAATAATAATCAACAACCATAGCAGCAGCAACCACCACAACAGCAACAGGGAACTCAAACACCTGAAAGTGGTGTTAGAATATCTACCAGGATAAGTGGACCCCCTGAACGATACTCTCCTTCATTATATTATCTATTGCTGACTGATTCTGGTGAACTTGAATGTTATGAAGAAGCAATGCAGGTTGAAAGTAGGAAGAAGTGGGAGCTAGCCATGGAAGAAGAGATGGACTCCTTAATGCATAACGAGACTTGGGACTTAGTCAGGTTGCCTGCAGGTAAAACTACATTGCAGAGTAAATGGGTTTACAGGCTGAAGGAAGAATATGGAGGAAAACAGAGGTACAAAGCTAGACTTGTGGTGAAGGGGTTTGCACAAAAGAAAGGTATTGATTTTGATGAAATATTTTCTCCTGTTGTTAAGATGAATTCAATCAGAACTATCTTAAGTCTTGTAGCAACGGAAGATTTACATCTTGAACAGTTAGATGTAAAGACAACATTTCTCCATGGAGATTTGGAGGAAGAGATATACATGCAGCAACCAGAAGGATATGAGGTAAAAGGAAAAGAAAAATTAGTGTACAGTTTAAAGAAGAGCTTGTATGGCTTAAAACAGGCTCCAAGGCAGTGGTATCTAAAATTTGACAAGTTTATGTCTGAACAAGGTTATACTAGATGTCACTCTGATCATTGTGTTTATCTAAAAAGGCAAAATGATGGCAGCTATATTATATTGTTATTGTATGTAGATGACATGCTTGTTGCAGGATCTAACATGCAGGAAATAAATGTGCTCAAAAGAAAATTTGCAAATTCATTTGCAATGAAGGATTTGGGAGCTGCAAAACAAATCCTTGGTATGAGGATAACTAGAGACAAGAAAAATCGCAAGTTAACACTGTCTCAGAATGAGTACATAGAAAAGGTGTTGAAAAGATTTAATATGCAGAATGCAAAACCAGTTAGTACACCTTTTGCTAGCCATTTCAAACTTAGTAAGGAGATGTACCCAAAGACCCAAGAAGACATGGATTATATGTCTAAAGTTCCATATGCATCAGCAGTTGGAAGCTTAATGTATGCAATGGTCTGCACAAGGCCTGATATTGCACATGTAGTGGGAGTTGTAAGAAGGTACATGAACAATCCAGGAAAAGAACATTGGATGGCAGTAAAATGGATTCTCGGATATTTGAGAGGTACCACAAATCAAGCATTATGCTTTGGTGGTTCAAACATTGCTCTACAGGGATATGTTGATGCAGATATGGCAGGTGACAGAGATAACAGGAGGAGCACTATAGGATATGTATTTACTGTAGGTGGAACAACTGTCAGTTGGGTTTCAAAAGTCCAAAGTGTTGTTGCACTTTCAACAACAGAAGCAGAGTATGTTGCTGCTACAGAGGCTAGTAAAGAAATGATTTGGTTACAAAGGTTTATGGGTGAATTGGGTAAGAAGCATGATATGGGCACACTATATAGTGATAGCCAAAGTGCTATTCATCTTGCAAAGAGCTCAACATTTTATTCCAGGACTAAACACATACATCTCAAGTACCATTTCATACGGTCAGTATTGGAAGATGGAGAGTTGAAGCTGGAAAAGATACACACTAGCCAGAATCCTGCAGATATGCTAGCACAAGTTGTAACCAGGGAGAAAGTGAGAATGTGCTCAGTTTCAATTGGTCTTCAAGGATGAAAATGAAGATGAGGAACAACCAGGTCCAAAGAGGAGTCATTGTCTAGAAAATGAAGCAGCGGTGGAGTTGCTACAATCAGTCTCCAAGTGGGAGATTGTTGGGTGTGGAGCTTGATTATCTTGTTTACTTTGTATCACAACATTGGACCTCTGTACCTTAAAAGGGGCAGCAAATCTGCCCGTAATTAATCGCTGCCATGGGGGGTCTGGGGGGGGCGGTAGCGCTTTTCAGAGCCCCCCCCTGGCCGGGGTTTTTGGGGGCAGCGCCCCCAAAGCTAAAAATAGATGTAAAATTGACTTGTAAAAGTATAGTAATTTCTAGTCAATCTGGGTTGTTCATTAGGCAAATGATCTGACAGTAGAAGTTATGTTTAGATTATGGTTTTTTGCCCTAGAAGGCAACCCCTCACTTTTATGAGGGCATTGTATTGCGGCTGTGTATGGTATGTGTATTCTCAGAGCGAGAAATAGAGAGGGATACTGTGAGAGAGAACAGAGGATATTACAGCGGATCTGCTGTAGGTTTTGTCTCTTCATTTTTGCTAGATAATAGAAAGGGAGGATTGGTTGTTCGGGGTGGACGTAGCCCAAACTAGGTGAACCACGTATATCTGTGTCTCTCTAGTTTTATGTGTTTTGTGTGCTTTTACTTTCCGCATATTTTATGTGTTGCATTGCTCCATAATATTTAATTTTCTAACACATTGTATGTACTTGTCCTCATAGCTCCCCACGGGATAATATTATTCATTGATGGCATCTCAAAACGAATCCAAAGTGGGTGTGGCAGAGAACAGAGAGGGTTCCCTCTCGTCCTTTTTCTCATAGTGGGTTTCCCACTAGTCCTTGACATGGGTGGTAGCTTTGAGGAGTGAAAAAGTAATCTTTTCTTGGTTGGAAAAGTCATGAACTAAGAAATAACCTTTTAATATATTCAACCATCTATCTACAACCTCTGCATCTATTTGGCCCTCAAATATGGGAATGTTTTAGGTCCCTATAATACTAGTGTATCTCCTTATTGTTGTTATTGTAGCCCCATTATTGTTATTGTTGTACCCTTGTAGCCCCCATATTTTTATTATTATGCCCCGTAAAATCCACTATTGTTATTGTTGTACCCTTACATTACTATAGTTAGGTCGAATAGGATTACATTGTGACCCCGTGGACTCCTATATATATAAAGGAGTTTTTTTTTCATTTGTATCATCCAATAATTGTTCATTTATGTAGTGTAAGGGAGGTTTCCCCCTCGACGTGGATGATTTATAAGGTGTTGATCTCTCTTTTCTTCTATTTTTGGAGTTGGTTTCATAACATTTGGTATTAGAGCTTTGGATTCTAGGGTTTCACTGCTTCAAATAGGTCATCGTGGCATTTGCGCTATAACATTTTTTGTACGAAGGTTTGGAAGCTTAAAAATAGTTAGGGTTTTTGCAGGCTCCTAAATTTCGTCTAAAAGAGGTGACCTTTGGAAAATCATCATAATTATATCTCTGAGCATTAGATTGGAATTATGTAAAAGGTGGCTGAAATTGCACGGACTATAGTTTCCTGTGTATCAATTTTAGAGTCGAAGGAGGAAACAATGACACGTGTCAGGCAGTACAAGTTCACTCTATTGAACCAATCCATAGCTAGGTCATTGTGCGAGATTGGGCATATGTTTGTCTTGAAGAATCAAAATCAGGTCTGACCCGTGGCATTGGAAAGAGTACTCAGAGGGCTAATACAAGGTATAAATTCAGATCTTGAAGATCCAAAATTACGAGATACATCAGTTTCAATATCTAGCTCCTCAAAAGGAATAAAAAGGTGTGTATTTTTTTTTTTCAAATTGCATAAGTCTTGTTTGAAAAATCAGTTTGGAGTGATTCCAAGGGAACATTGAAGCATAGAGATCAGTATTGGGTTCTAAAATGCCCCCTAAAAATAATTTATCATCTACTAATCCCTCAGAATACTCTACTATGACTCATGAAGAGGAAGAATTGCAGTATGATATATCAAGATTATGGTACCATGTGAAACAAATTTCAATCTTACAAAGAGAAATCAAAGATGACATAGATGGTTTATAAGAAAAAATGGGGGCTAAGTTGGACGGTTTGAAGGATAAAATGAAAGCTAATAAGGATGATAAAATAGTGGAATATCACATCGAGCATCGACAACAAGTTCTCCAACTCTCAAAGGATAATCTACATTTGGTGCAGAATCGAATGAAACAACAGGAAGATCAACATTGCAGCGAAAGAAGTTCTGAAGCTGTCACAGAAACAAGAACTCAAAAACTACGAAATCGATCAATTTCAGAGTATCTCAACAAGTGGAAGAAGTTACCCGTTGAATATTCCACATGGGAGGATGAGAATTTTATACATAATAATCAAGAAATAATCAAGCATTGAGGACAAAAAATTTTTGAAGGAGAGGGGCATGTTAGTTCCCTATAATACTAGTGTATCCCATTATTTTCGTTAGTGTAGCCCCCATTATTGTTATTTTTGTACCCCTATAGCCCCCATATTCTTATTATTGTGCCCCATAAAATCAACTATTGCTATAGATGTTCCCTTATATTATTATTGTTAGGTCGGCTAGGATTATATTGTGACCCCATGGAATCCTATATATATAAAGGAGGTTTTTTTTCATTTGTATCATCTAAGAATTGTTCATTTATGTAATGTAAAGGAGGTTTCCCCCTTGAAGTGGACGATTTATAAGGTGTTGATCTCTCCTTTCTTCTATTTTTAGAGTTGGTTTCATAACATAATGTCAAAGTTTACTTGTACCTTAAAAGGAGTGGTACCTATACAGTGGCTTTTGGATGCAGATGCACCGCTGGTGGGCAGTCGTTGAAGGATATGGGCAAAGTTATCCATCATCGTGCTCCTTTGTTTGTTGAGGCCCTCCTCGAGCAATATTTTGATAGGATCTCCTGCTCCCTCGTATACCTTTCATTCCCCCATGGGTGGCCATGATGGTTTGCGACACTGATCTTGGAAAGGTTCAATCAGGTCGATCCCTAACTCCTTATACCCTGACCTCATTGGGGACATGCAAACAAGGATCAGGAAAGAGCAGACCATTTTGATAACACTGATATGAACTTATGCAAGAATGAAATAAAATACAAAAATACACATAAACGCAGAGATACAGTAGGAATAACACTTCATTTCATTAATATCAAATAATTGAAATATTCTTATATACTAAATGGAAATAAACTAGCTAGGGCATTGGTATATTATGTCTGAGAAGATATGTGGCAACTACAGGCCTCTTAACTATGTTACAATGAGGCTTAAGGGCCTTTTTATTATTTAATAACATAGGAAAACCTTAAATAGCCAAAACCCTAACCCCAAGAGATGAAACATCAGACGTTTGTGGGCCCCGTTGGGGTTATTTTTTAAGCCAACTTCTCGGGGCTATAGCTTGGTCATATTACCTCTGTTTGGCACGTAAGTTCAGGACCCAAAAACTGCTAAAAATAGTAAATGGTGTTATAAAAAAGGAAACTGATGAAACTGACTAGAGTTATAGGTGGAATAGGAGGGTGGCCACCAATATCCACCTAGGTCAAGGTGGGAGGATAATTCCCAAAGGCTAAATCCATACAAGTGGTAAGGTTGTAAAAAATAAACATATTAGTAATCTAGCACTACTACCTTCTGGAAAGCTAGTAAAATACATCCAAAGGCATATATTTATAAATAACATAAATAGATAATTTCATATGTGCACAAGGAAAATTACAACCTATCCTTATACATCACAAGTATTTTAAGTAGGTTGATCTATTTAGTAATTAATACCAAGCAGTCGAGAGAGATATAACAAATGCATGGATCATCACATTAATAGCAAACTAATATTTATCAGCACAAACCAAGTAATTCATTCACTTCATAGCATACATGATAACTTGTAACTTGTAAGTATGGTAGTGAACTACCCAATTCAAGAGTTCATTAAAGCATAGACATATAAGATAGCTTATAAATCATGAGCACATAGCAAACTTTATTTTACTCATGAATATAAAAAGTTATGCAATAGACATAAGCAAAATTAGGAATATCACAATTAATAATCTAGTATGCATGAATGTTTCTACTGATTTGTGTAGGAACTTCCACTCTCCACTTAACCATAGGCCGACTACACTAAATATTTCTTGCACTTCATCAGGCTCGAGATGGATCCAAAGTCTGAGGGAATGCTTGCTTAGGGAAAATTCACCACAAAGCTTTGTAAACACTCAGGAGATGGAATCGATTGTCCAGGTGGTTTATCAAATTCCCTTTGGCGGTAATCACCACAACGACTAACTTACTCTTGTGAGTTCAATCACAAGGCTTCACCCAAGGTATAGATGGGGCATTTCTCAGTCTAGGAGGTTGAATCCATGCTCCAGGTGGTTTATCAACTCTCTAGCAAGCACCAAAGTGAATCAAAATTCACTATACAAGTGGTTTATAAACTATACAACAAGCACAAAAATTATTCGGTCATCCATTCAGCCTCCCACTGACCACTTAGGCATAGACACAGAGTATAGTGGTTTAAAACACAATATTATATGGAATATCACCCAAAATATTTGAGCACAGGCTCAAAAACAAACTTCAATAGTGTTCAATCTTCTTTATTTTAGTTCGAGTAGCTCCTTGCACTCTACTACCAATATCAAGAGGATTTTCCACATTCAACGATTTAATTCATACCACGAGAATCATTGTTATCTCATCTCTATTGATTTGTGTTCTCCTTGTGTATCCTCTTACATTTACTACCTTTTGGGGTTTATTTTTTCCTTGTATTGAGGTTTTCTTCCCTATCATCCATCCACAAGGGGAATCAAAATGGGAATGGTCTTATGTCAACACCACCTAATACCATCTCTTTGCTACCTATAAGTGTAGTTGATGGATTGGTTAGTAACTGAACTTTGAAATTTAATGTGACTAGATTTCAGTTATTCAAGGCACACAACCTACCTTCTTGTCAAACAATGGATCAGTGGTGTCCCTCTATTTAGGAAATAATTATATTATTGTTTACTTTTCAAGTGTTTTCAAGGTTTCTTTCAACCAAGTGCGGCTCTCACACTAGTAGTACAAATTTATAATTACATCCATGGGGGTGAAACATTAAGGTCATTACAAACCATACCCCCTAAAGGGAACACCATCCTCAATTTTATATGAACATAAAACAAATATAATATTGAAATTTATTATTTATCACTCTTACATCAGTGACATTTTCCATTTCCTAAGTTTCCACTTCAAGCAATGTCATTCGTAATTCATGGTTTGGTCACCTCTAGACCTTTTAGAATTCCAACACATTCTTGCCTGGTTTTCCATTTATTCAAATATGTCCATACGAAACATATTAATCTCATTATATTCTTGGACACACCCATTTCATTTGGTTCTAGTGTCACCACAATGACCTTATCGTTAGGATTTTAAGCTACACCATGCTTCGACTGTGTTATTACAAACATATAATTCTCATAAAAATAACACTTTAAATCACTATTCATCCTCTTTTTCTTTTATTTTCCCCAAATAAGTTGAATTTCTAACATGTAAGTATTTCAATCCCATCCTTATATTTATGGTTATTCTTTACCTCCTTTTCCTCAACAGGTAATAAGTCCATGTCATTATTTGCATTTAGCATACCCTCTTGTGATCTCATGGTCTAGTCACTTCTAGACCTTTTATAATTCCAACACATTTGTGCTTGGTTTTCCATTTCTTCAAAATATGTCCTTAGGGAACATATTAAGCTCATTATATTGTTATACACACCCAATGCATTTAGTTCTAGTGTCACCACAATGGCCTTGTCGCTAGGATTTTCAACTCCACCATGCTTCCACTATGCTATTACAAGCATATAATTCTCATGAGAATAAAAATTTAAATCACTATTCATCCTTTTTCTCTTTTATTTTCAAAAAATAATTTGAATTTCTAACATGTAAGTCTTTTAAACCAATACTTATATTTATGGTTATTCTTTACCTCCTTTTCCTCCACACGTAACAAGTCCAAATCATTGTCTACATTAATCATACCCTCTTATGTTCACATCCCAATGAGCTTGTGGTAAATTTCTTCTCCCATAAACTAATCACCCTTCCAAGTCAAAGAAACCTCCATCCTTAAGCAATCTACCTATCCTAGGGCTTTCCTACATGGTATTACGAAAGAAATTATTTTATAACCAAGTTCCTTTCTAGCATATCCTACTATATTTCTTATGAATTGTTATATCCAAGTACCTTTCTGGCATGCTCCACTACATTGTTCATGGAGTCTTATAGTCAAGGTGTCGTTTATGTTGCTCCAAATGAGGAAATTAAAGTGTCACAAGGTTTCAATGTCACCACAATGGAATTATTAGGGGCTCTTTGCTTCATCATTTTTCCTGTATCACAACATTCATTTTCCATGAGATATACTCAAAAAATTTCAAATAATAAAATTTAATTTCCCACATTTTCTTCATTCATAACCCAAATATAACAAACATGAGAATTTTAATTATGGTATTGGGCTCCCTTGTAGGTGGTGATATTTTTTCATGGTGGCTTCCATCTTACACCCCATTCCATCACTCTGCCTACAATATAAACTTTGAATTAGCCAAACAACCGCAAGTGTTCATAAATACAAAAATTACAGCATCTCTTAATGTGACCACATAAATATTATTTTCATAATAATTCTATCACTTTCAATTAATTTCAAATATATTGAAATGAAACTATCATTTCCTTATATATTTTCATCACAATTCTTGTAATTATTTCACAATGCAATCAAACTTTTATTTAAACAATCAAAAAGGTGAAAAATGAGAGACAAGTATCTCTAAATTCATGAGAAATTTAGTTTTCCACTTTTCTTTGTAGGCATCTCAATGATTCTGGCCATTTTTTCACACTGAAGGCTTCATGTTCTAAAAATTCCTCTTCTTCATAATCCATTCAATACATGCATTATTTTGAAAAATAAAATATATAAAATTCCATTGAAAGGAATTCGGTAATAATTCCTTCAGTTTACCATTTTACCCTTGCTTGATGTTTTTCCTATTAAATTTGCTACCATCACAGGAATTCTCAACTGAAGTATTTTCAAGTGCCAAAGGCTTTCTAGCATATCTAATGTTGCTACATTTTGTAGTGTTTGAAATTATTTCAACCTCACGTATTAGTCACAACCCTATTATTTCTTCTACTTGCAAACATATTTCAATGAAATTTCATAGAAAAAATTGCATTAGGTATCCAATTTATACATTCAAACAAAGTATTCATTACCTGAACCTATGTGTATTCATATTGAAATGCATGCACCATATTTATTCGTAAGTTTTTATTTTTGGAGTTAACTTTAAGACCTTTTCGTTTTTGGTTATTCACACAACAAATCTCATAAGCATAAGTATGCACACACTACTTTATTTCATGTGGTAGTTAATAACAAGATATCACTTTCGCACACTTGTCATATGAACATTCCATATGCCATGAAATTCATTATGTAACCATATTTTATTACTTTAAACCTAGCGAGTACTAGTTCATATTTACTCACAATTCATGCATTCATATTGTTTTCATAAGTAATATAGATTAGGAAAGCACAAATTTCAATTAAGGGTGGTGGGTGTGGAGCCTGACTATTTTCCTAATTTAGAGATCTTCTTTCAACTATGTTTGGATCCCAGAACCCTTATGGGGAGGTGTGGGGGGGCTTGCCCCCCTACTACTATTGCAGGGGGATCAATGTTGTTTGTTCATTAGGTGGAAGATATGCCAGTAGAAGTGATGTTAATTTAAAGGTATTTTTTCCATATAAGGAAACCCTCATTTGTATGAGGGAATTTTATTGTGGATGGGTATTATTCTGTGAAAAATATAGAGGATATTACGTAATATTAAAGAGGAAGTTACAAAAGACTTTTTATAGGTTACATTCCTCCAGTTTGTTGGGTTAAATAAAATAAAGGACTGGTTGTTTGTCCGTGGACGTAACATAGATTGGGTGAACCATGTATACTTGTGTTTCTCTTATTTTATGCTTTTATATGTTTCCACTATTTGTTTTGTTTCATTGATTTGTTATTAAATTCCTAGCAAATGGAATCTAGCTTCTTATGCTATTTTTTGAGCTATGAATTTACTATCCATCTGCTTTATATGAACCCATTCAATCCCTTCATGGTTGATCCTTTATCCACATCTGCCCTCTGATGTAGTTATTCAAGGAATAATTCCAAGCTCATTATGAATCTCATCACATGAATAAACATAGAAAATTTATTAAACAAATAAATACGTTTTCTCAGATTTTTAGTAGGCTCGTGACCCAATTTTCTTTCCTATAACAACTATTGGATCCCTCCACCTTTCATTTATGTGCATATCAACTATCTCAGCACACATTTATTTTAGTCAACTATCTTAATTCACATCTATTTATTTTATTTATTAGCTACTCTGAAGGATAGATAGATATATGGAGCGAGAGTGTGAAGGTGGGAAGACAATGTGGATCCTAATGACATATTTATGGAAGCATGGGGAAGTTTTCTCCTTTTACAAGTATAAAAGTAAATAACAACAGAACCTGAATAGAAAGTCGAAAGTCGAGACGAACACATTTAGTGCATACCCCATCTCACAATCCATGTCCCAATTGAACCCTCAGAAATATCGAACGCCTACCTTTGTTTCCAATCGCTGCATATTTCATTTCCATTCATTTGATCCAAATAACAAATGAATATTTCAGGTGTGTAGAATCCATGATAGTGTAGGGGTATGGTACCAACACTCTGAATTACATACAATTATCATAATTTACATAATTTAAACTCAATCATGAGAAAATGCCTTATCCTAGTGGTGTTGATTTTTCATGTTGGAATTAGTAGCTAACACTAGCAAGGTCACCAAAACCACCCCACTACCTCATACATTTAATCATGAAAATAATATTTCAAGCACTAGAAGTTTTATTTATTAATGATGACATGTGAAAAGGTTCACTTCCCAACGTATTAGTTACGATCACAGATGGAATTTGATGGGAATGGGGTTATTTTCCCATCAAATACAATCTAAATAATTATAAAAATTTCAATACCTTTCTCCAAAAATGTGAAAACGGGTCAATGAAGTGTGACAACCATCAAATTTGAAGGGTGGGTCTATTTTGAAGTTGTAACCCTCATCACAATGAAATTATATTGCAATAAATATTTATCCAAATATTTTGATATACTACTTGAATCATACTAATAGTACTGTAACCCCCCCCCCCCCAAAAAAAAAAAGGAAACATAAATATAAGTCAGTACAGTCACGGTTGGGTGCGACAATTTTTGAGAGAGAAACATCACGAGATATAATGCTCAAGTGTCGAGCTTAAGTCGATTGCGGATTTCAGGAATATTCTGGAATTTGATTGACATAGACGTGGTCGTGAAATGTGATCACTTAAATGAAATGAAAAGGCCAAGGTTAGAAAACAAAGCATATGTGATTTAAACTTGGAGAGAAGGATCATTGAGCTAAAACTTTTGGGTTAAATGGACTCATCACTAGAGATTTTCCTTTTTTCTAAGAAAATAAAATTCTTCAGCTAGTAACGATGAATTGGTTTCTATGAATGATATCATAACCTTGTCTTTTTGGAGATAAAACTAAATACAAGGGAAGATTTCAAAAAATGTGGACATGATAATTTTTCATTAATGGTCAAAGTTGTTTTTAGGAAGTGAAATGTATAGTTACTATTAAAATTAAAAATGTACATACGATTTATGGTTTGAAGTAATTTTGTTATCTACATGTACTCATTTTTCCATTAGTATAATCATATTAGTCCATAATATTATTAATTAGAATAGCTATATAAATTAAATGGTTCATTATATATACCTTACATTATCAAAATTTTAAAAAATCATGAAAAATAACTAAATCATAATTTGTTTTAAATTATTATTATTTATTATGAACACATTAATATATGAAATAAACATATACACTTTTTAAAAAAATGTAACAAGATACTTAATTATAGAAATTCTTAACCTATATATAGACCTTGTTACAATATAGTGGGTTAATATCATAGCTTACTCACACCACATGCCCAAAATACGATAATTCACCTTCATATGGAATTTTCTTTTTGGTAAAACAATTTAATAAAAATAAAAGAAAGAGCATAAATACTTTTGAGATAAATCTACCCCTTTGATTTGTGACTACTCCTAACAATATTCTAGAATTAAGGTGTGATTGTTTCCACAATCATATACATAATGTTGTTGAGAAATTCTGGAAGCCTATGTATTATGGTTGAAGGGCCCTTCAATATTGAAGGGATATTCAATCATAATACATAGGCTTCCAGAAGTTCTCAATAGTATTCTAGAATATTACATGGAGGTTAAATCTATACCATCCACCTAATAATTATTCATAGTTAGACTTAAATTTTCGAAACCAAAATAAAAATAAAAATAATAATAGTAAGAAACCATTTTAATATAAAAATGTGATTTCTAAAAGTAATAATTATTATTTTTAATCATATTTTTTTGTATTTATGTATGTGATTTATAATCTCTCATAATGATTGACAGTACTTGAGAATGGGTCACAATAATTGACTATGGTTAACCATGTTAAATAATGATTGAATATGGTTGAATATGGATGATTGTGGTCGACTATGGTTGATTATGTTTGACAATTCCTAACCATGGTTGATGTAACCACCCTTCCACCCCCTTAAGGATCCCAAGTTGTGGATGGAATTACTCATTTGACCCGATATCCAAGGTTTGTTATGAACATGGAGTTAAAACCACCTCATTTTTGAAGTTCTTAAAATTTAATTATGATACCACATTTGCGTTTAGCTCATTGAGATATTTTCGACAATATAAATTCTATATAAATGTGATATTGGATAAAAATCTATGCTCATTATAATTTTCTTCTTATTAAAAGAGACCATGTCATCACCATGCCATCAACACGAGGTCTATGTCTACCATGTTGCAATGGTTCGAGTTCACATAGTGCATTAAACATGGTTTTTTGTGTAAGTTCGAGGTTTTCAACCATGGTGAAACCCTCATATCCATGCCATGTAGCCATATAAAAAAAATATCGTAGCTACTCCTTCCTTGCAGGAAGTCCATCCTATTTCTAGTGATTCAATGGCACTTGAGTCTAATGGACCCACCGCCAACATGTCCTATATTGGATTATGTTCACCTTTCACTAGTCTCCTCATATTGTGAAAGCTTTTAATGTTGATGACCAAGAGTCGGTCGGATTTTCCCCTGATCCATGTCATATCAGATAGGTTGTAGTCTAAGGATATCATTGAATAGGGTGTAACTCTCCCATCTCATTACAACCTATAAGTGTAGCTCGTGGATTGGTCACCAAACAACCTCTAAAATTTAATGTGGGAGACTCTCAGTTATTCAAGGCACATAACCTTCCTTCTCGTTAGATAATGGATCTGTGGTGTCCCTCCTTTCAGGATAGCATTATATTATTATTTAGTTTTCAAGTGTTTGCAAGGTCTATTTCAACCGACAATGGCTCTTATAACATGGTAGTACAAAGTTATATTTTCAACCATGGGGGTGAAACAAAAGGGTTGTTACAAACCCTACCCCATTAAGGTAACACCATCCTCAGTGTTCTATGAACATAAAACAAAGATAGAAGCTAAGCTTTAAAATTTACAACTCTTACATCAACGAAATTTTCCATATCTTAAGTTTCCACTTCAAGCAATGTCATTCGTAATTTTT
This sequence comes from Pinus albicaulis, assembly GCA_034641835.2. Taxonomy (NCBI): domain Eukaryota; kingdom Viridiplantae; phylum Streptophyta; class Pinopsida; order Pinales; family Pinaceae; genus Pinus; species Pinus albicaulis. Next base: position 993,053,269 of record CM076571.1, read on the forward strand.
GGTCTAGTCACCTATAAACCATCTAGCATTCCAATCAATTCCCACCTTGTTTTACATTACTTCAAAAGGCACCCATAGGGAACATATTCAAGTCATTACATTCTTGGAAACACCCAATGAAATGGGTTTTGTTGGGTCCTTCATTTTTTTGGAAAATATGGTAAAAAAAAGTTGCGGAAATAAAATCACTAAAGTGATTGGAAGTAGGTCACTGGAATTTAAACATGACAAAGAATAAAACATGGGTACTTGTGCAACCAAAAAAGCAAGGAAACACACCTTTGGAAGCAGGAAAATGGGGCCAATTTTGAAGCAATGAACAGGAAAAAGGGAAACATCTCCAAGATTTTGTCAAAGAGGACCAAATCAAGGCAGGATCAAGAAACCACAAATAATACCAAATGAAAGGAGTGAGGCTCTAAAGGAAGGCATACAGGTGCAAATTCAATAAATTTTCATATATATCGATTCTCTTTTCTAAGTGTATTGGTTTTTGGGCACTGCAGAACTTTGTATCCACGAAGAGGTTATAATATATACAATGTAAATTTTAATGTAATGTTTTGATTGAGACAGTCCCACATATCTATATGATCAATGTTGTAATTACTAGAAATCTTAATAAAATTGAGTTTGGGAATTTTTACGTTGCTATGGTTTCATGAATGTGTAGCCTCCTTTTAAATTTTTTGTTTATTCATGCAAGTGATATCTCTAGTTATTTAGTGATGAATGCATTTCATTTTTATAATAATATGGTTGCGTAGATTATATAAGGTTTATAGCACAAATAATGTTCTGGTATTAATCTAGACCCCTTAATAATTTATGTGGTTTTGGAAAGCCTCGGGTGAGACACTCCTTTGCACAAGAGAGTAAAAATGTTGGCAAATAACTATACTACGAAGGTCTCTTTTGTTGGAAACTCAGGCCGAACCTGGGTCACTATAATTTCAATTTTTTTGCCAACAAATGGTTCTGTTGTCAGGACCCTAAGCTTAAAAGGGTTTCTAGATCATCGTATCTAGAATTTTTGGTAAAGGTATTCAGAATTGGTGGCATGAGAAAATTGATCACTTCATTCTGCAATAAGCTCAACCGAGACAAAAGAACCTAGACTAGGCTAGATCAGAAGTTTTGTACAAAGAACCCGCCTATGACCAGTAAGAAATATTTTGGTGTGAGTTTCCCTAGAAACTACAATATTGGTTAAAATATTTACGATTCAAGGAAGGGGTTGGAGGTCGACTTGTGATTTGTAGAGATTATTCAACAACTGATCTGGTTGAACTCCACCAGTTGGATACAGATCTGATAAGGGCTATTGATTTTTGGGTGAATGCAGCAATAGAAGTTTATATTATTGAATTTGAAGCCTAATATTGTTAGTGTTTTTCTAAAATGGAAGTAGTTTTCAATTTTGGGTTGTGGGGAATATTGTTGAAAGAAATTCCCTTGCAGATCAAGGTATTTATGATTGAAGAAAATATGCTACCATTCCAAGACCCTAGGTTTCTGGGGTTGGTCTTGTTAGGGTCCTATAATAATAGGATTAATAATTTTGAATTGACTATGATTAGTCTTGTAATATGTACATACTTTTCTTTCTGCAAATTTTTTTCCAATATAAAAAAATGTAAAGAGGGTTAAGTCGTAAAAGAAAAATCAAAGGACTGAAAGAAAAATGTAAAAAAAGAATACAAAAAATGAACCCCAACAAAAAAGAGATAAAAATAGATCATGAAAGTGATGAAAATTCAAATGCCACTACTTTTTGCTTTACTTTGCAAAATAAGATTGTGTGCAGCTTGTCAAAAATGCCACAATCCATGAAGGTCAAATTGCTTAATCTTGATCTTTCATGCTTTAAATTTCATGCTGATAGATATAGAATAAAGATCTATCCAAACTTTTTAATATTGGAAGATCAGTAGTTAGGTAGAGAATAATAAATGAGCTCAACAGTTTAATCTAAGCCATTGGAAGTAATAAGGTTAGAATTAGATAGTTTGTTGTTAAAATAAAAATAATAAGGGTCTGCAAGCTCAAATGCACCCAAATAAATGAAGAAAAAATGTTAGGGTAGAAGATGGATAGTCAGAAGTAGTTTTCACAAGGCACGGATAGCATAAATTGGTCATTTCATATTAATAACTTCCTTTCAAACTCATTCCCCTTGTAAAAATATCCCTCCCCTTCATTTTAACCCTTTACCCTTACTTCACTCTTTTTCCCTTACAAAACCCCTTTTCCTTAGTTAAAAAAGCATATTGCATCTGGAAAAGTAAAATCCCTTTATTAAATTCCATTTTCATTCAAAATACCCCAAAACCCCCTAAAATACACTTATTGTAAGCATTTGTTTAAAACTAATGTATCGGGTCCCAGTATAAAACATCCCTCCCTGATATCACTTTTTACATTAAAACTTAGTGTATTTTAAAATCCCGCCCATGTACTAATCTTAGTTTTAACTTTATTATATTAACTCCCGTATATAAACATTTACCCCGTATATATTAATTCCCTATTTATAAAGTCTCAACCTACATTATATCATGTTATATTACCCCGCATATACATCTTTCTCATCCCACTTTCCTCTAACCCCATTGGTTATATCTTAAACCCCCTTTCATATAAACTTGACCTTTACTATATCACATAACCCTATTGCATTGACATAACACCCGGGCCCCACTCCTATCTAATCCCTGACAATTCATCTAATTTTCCCAGCCATCCGATCATGATTGACCAAATCCTGTGGCCAATAATCACTATTTCATCCCCGAAAGCCTGATCTTTAACATCACCCAGACCTTGCGAAATGAGTTTTTTTTGGAGCCCCACTCCCTGCTACGTGGCAACATTTGATTGTATCGCATCCTCCGAAATAATACCGCCTACCAGATTTTTATGATGCGAAAACCATCAAGCCTGTTTTCCGCCTGTTATCAATACCACCATGTCATTTGAATTTAACCCGCACCTAATGTTTAACCACTTTTGGTTAAAAACAACATAAAGCCACCCTTTCAATCCTTTTCACCATTTCTGTTATATTTTTGCACAAAGACAGCACTGTCGACCTATTTTCTATCCAAAGAACCAGTGTCGACCTATTATTAAGCTAAATTCAACCAGAATTGAAGCCTTTCACTCCCAGAATCATTGCAGAACTGGTTTTGAGTAGTATAAAGACCAGTGACGCCTCATAAAACCTCTGCTACCTCAGAACACTTCTGCAAACATAAAATCTTCATTTTTCCAGGTATTCCTGCAAATACTAAGCCATGTACTTATAGCAAGAAAGTAACAAATTAATTGAATCAGTTTAGGATCCTTTGTAGACCAAAAGAAAGCCCCTATTGCTTCCTAATCCTTTTTCTACAAACCCTAGTCATCTTTTCACAGAATTCCCAAGGCCCGAGACTATTTTTGATCACATAGAATAATTATTTGATCAATTGAAGCATTGTAAACCAAAGGAAAAGCCACTATTTCATCCCAAACCCTTTTGCAGACTGTAAATATCTTTCATAGGTCCTCCTAAAGGCTTGAAATTGTTTTTATAAGTCAATAGAGTAATCAATTGATTAAAAATTAATAAATATGGCTTCCCAAGGTATTGTAACTATCAATCCCCTGCAACCTCCAGTTGTAGATGTGGAGCATACCTCCCTTGCAGACAAAGAATTTAAAATTAGTGACCCTACCACTGAGTTTAACCTCCTTGAGCTCCACTGCTGGAGCCATGACAAGCTAATAGACCAAGCTGATGAAGTTTTCCTTTGGGAGTCCAATTTGCCCAACTATATTGTCCCACAGACCTTCCAGTGTCTAGAGGCTATTAGAATTTTCCAGACTTGTTATTTCCCTTATCAAAGAGCCATTATAACCCCTTTTAAAGAAATCTTATTCACCATCACAACTGAATCAATAAACGAGATGCTGCAAATTCAACCTAGACCTGATGAAACCCCTCTGTCTATTGAAACCCTTACATAGTTATATCTGAATCTAGACTTCCCCAAGAGGTTCCAGATATTCCAAATGTTAGTCATCAGTAATTTTTGCTATTTTTTATATGACTAAATAATTGTCCTAGATTTCTAAAAACAAGATTCATGAATATTGTGAGTTTTAGAAATCTCACTGCCTTCATTATCCTTAAAACAAATTTTTCATCATTTTACTACTCCGACATTCCCTGATTAGCCTAGCACTCCTAGAAGACCCCTCATGGGCTCATGACACTCACCTTTGTCCCATTTTCACACCCATAACCTCAGTACTATGTTTTTCCTATGCTTAACCCTTCCACTTTCCACCTAGGATTGCCAAACAACCTACTCTTTCCCATGTTCATCAAATGCCTCAAGCATTGATGGTCTTAAATTTATCTTTGTAGGCTCTTTAGATAAATCAAGTACATTGGATTTTGGATCTTCAATACATCAATTTGTCAAAAACTCTGTTTTTCATACTTGAAGACCCTAAGCCAAGATTTCAATCAAAGACCAAGTCAAAAAACCTTCCACTAGGTCACTAGGGTTTCATAGGTTGTATGGTTAATCTTGGTGTTCTAAATCATTTTTTTCATATGCTAGAATCTGAATCAAATGTGAAAGAAGATCAACAATTTTTTTTCCAAGATAAATTAGATAAGCATCCAAGGAATACCTCCTTATCAAGTTCAATTTCTGCAAAGGACAACTATTCATTTTTTACATTTCTGTAGGAGTGTCAAGATGAATATCAGCAGTAAAATTGGTAAGGTAAGAGGCCTGCTCCTCATTAGAAGATATAATCAATCAAATGGAAGAGGAAGTAGCCTATGTTGAAGAAAAATTAGGGTTTCTAGTTACAAATTAGGCCAGCAGTATGCCAAGCAAATATCAATGCATCAAATCACAAGGACAGAGGCACACCAGCACAACCAAGAATGAATTTAAGATTTTTAGAAACTATAGATGAAAAAAGGAAAAAAGGTGAGGTGAACTAAACATAAATAAATGAACTTCAAATGGCTATAGAGAACTTAGAAGACAACACTAATAAATCTTTTCAGACAGCCCAGAAGCCTAAGGTTTTGGTGAGATGATCAAAGAAGGTAAAAAAGAAAGTTTGGAATCCATAATAGCAACAGAGGTTTCCTAAGGATATCACTGCTTGCAAATGTTCCAAACTCATTTCAAGAATTTTGTCATGATGAAGATGGTCACAAGAGGGTGAGATTAAGATAATGAGCCTCCATCATGCCAGCAGAAGAAGATTTCAAGGGACTGTTGTGTGTGTCATTACAGGGTTTGTCAAGGTAAAGTGTTTCACTAACTCAAAGGGAAAGAATGCAAAGAGTATCAGTTTGAGGAAGGTCAAGCCTTCATTTTTAGTCATTTTTCACTCACCAATCAAAGGAATAAAATCATATGGTTGAGTTTTAAGATGAAAATACAAACTGATCACGAGGTTGATGTTGTGTAACTAAATGTGTCAAACACCAAGAAACATCAGAAAGCTCAAATAAGTATGTCATGGCACCTGTAACAGATCAGAAGTGGCCAAAGAGGAGAAAATATCATACATGATTATGAAAGTTGTGGCACTTGTCAAAATGGATTTATAATGCTCCAGAGATCAGAGGGAAGAAAGTCACTTCAAAGTTTTCAAGGCACTTATTGACTAAAAGTGGTTGAAAGGCATGAAAAATCCAAAACACAGTGAATCATGTAACTCAAACAAACATATGCAAAACAATTTTTAAATGCATCACTAGGCCAGATGGAAGCAGAGTTCACCCTATCATCAAACTAAAGAACAACAAAGAAAAATGTTAGAAGGAAAAAGGATCATTTTATGTTTTCAAGTCACCTGTAGTAAAGGTAAAAAAGAATATCAGTGAAAAGTGACGAGAGAATAAAAAACATTAGAGAATGGGTTCACTGTAGAAATTTGAATAACTAATATATTATTCACCGAGATTCTCTTGATCACACACTATTTTAACTTCATGCACAACCTCGAATTGCTACACACTATCAAGCTAGATCTAGCAAAACACATGCTCCAATATTTTGCCACTTGATAGCCAGCCTCTATTGTGTAATCAATGCTATGGGATGGCTCATTAAATAACATAAACCACCTAGCTTGTACTGCGCAATCCTCATGGGCTTCTCCAATTATCTGTGTGTTGCAAATAGCAACTGTATAGTCACAACTGATAGTTAACCTGCTCTTTCACCTATTTCTGCACTGGTCTCCACTGAAACTGTCCATGCATTGAAGTTAATTGATGCATTCTTTAGTTGATTAATGAGTTTATAATTAGTGAATTAATTAATAATTAATTCACACCACTCTCACTAATTGTATCAATCAGTTAAACTAGATACAAATAGCTCAACTATGTTTAGATTAGTTAAACTGAACACAACTCCATTAACTCCTCAATCAACTCCACCAAACTCGGTCACATGAGTTCTAACTGAAGTATCCATGCAATAGCTCCACTTAACCCTCAGGAATAGCGTAATTCCTTCTGTCAGCTCCTGTGCCACGTCTGTGCACTTAACCGAAGTGCTCCAAGAGAATAAGATAATGTTTATAGTCCAAATATTATTAAGAGCTAATAATATTCGACATATCTATTTTTAGACTGGCAATCTAAAAATAGATTTTTCCCAATATGTCTAAAAATAGAAGTCCATCTATTTTTCCAACTTGACCAAACATTCACAAATAGCATCCTGCAACTCATAGAATATGATCGACATGTCTAAAAGTAGACTTGCGCCAAAAATAGCCCGCGGGCCCACTTAGTGAAGGCGAATTCTTTCCACTAAGCTCATCATCTTGTTGCAATCTCAACACTCCCTCTCAAAAAGATAAGGATTATCTGCCACCCCTATCCTGCCTCTGTGGTATTCGAATTTTCTCTTGGTGAGCGCCTTCGTCAAGATATCAGCATCCTGATCCTCTGTGGGAATGTATGAAAGTAACATGATCTTCCGCTACACACAATCTCTGATATGATGATACCGGATGTCAATGTGTTTAGATCTATCATGAAATACTGGATTAACCGAGAGTTTGATGCAACTCTGATTATCACAATAAATCACAGTAGGCTCTAAGTGTGAACCGAACAATCCAACCAGGATCTTCCTCATACATATAGCCTCGCATGCAGCCAAAATCGTTGCCATATACTCGGCCTCTACTGAAATGAGTGCCCCGGATCTCTACTTCCTACTGTACCAAGAAACTATTTTCGACCCAATACTGAAAATCCCTCCAGATGTGCTCTTTCTGTCCGTTGGGCTCCTTGCCCAATCTACATCCATGAAGCCACACAGCTTCACCTCATCTGACTGTCTATACCATAATCCATATCCCGATGTGCCTCTGAGATATCTCAATACATGCTTGCCTGACTTCCAGAAGAGCTTGGTTGGCTTAACCATAGCTTGTGAAAGTTGGTTAACAGCATAGCATATGTCGGGTCGTGTATTGACCAGATACATAAGCGACCCCACCAACTGTCTATAAACAGTGGCATCCACTACCTCTGCTGAAGTAACATCCTCCTTCCTTCATCCACCAGGAAGAGGAGTATCAACAGGCTTGCAAACATGCATGTTGAAATTCTCCAGTATCTCCCGAGCATACTTGCCTTGAGAAACAAACAGTCCACCACTGTGCTGCCAAATTTCCAATCCCAGGAAATAATGAAGGAGGCCCAAGTCCTTCATCTCAAACTCCTTTGCAAGATCAGCCTTGCATGAGTGTATCAACAGTTCATCACCTGTCAAAATCAAATCATCTACTTAGGATCTGCCTCACTCTTGGAGAATCCAAGTCCGGTGAAATAACTGTCTATCCATGTGTACCAAGAACGAGGTTCTTGTTTCAACCCATACAGCGCTCTCTTGATCCTGCACACATGAGACTCGCTGCTGAAGATCTCGAAACCTTCGGGCTACTCTATGTATACCTCCTCCTCAATGACTCCATTGAGGAACGTAGTCTTCACATCCATCTGATGAATGTGCCACCCCATCTGCGCTGAGAGAGCAAGAATCGTCTGTATGGAAGAATACATTCCTAGAGGTGCAAAGGTCTCCTCATAATTGATCCCCTGAATCTGTGAAAAGCCTCAAACAAAAAATCTTGCCTTGTACTTCTCCACACTCCCGTCAGCTGCCTGCTTCACTTTGTAGATCCATCTCGAACCCAACACTGATTTCCCTTCCAGCCTCGGGACAATCTCCCATGCACTGTTTTTGGCAATCGAATCATACTCTTCCACCATGGCATCTACCCATGCGGGGTATTCCACAGCTTCCTACAAAGAGGATGGCTCTTTCATGATACACTTGCTCATAAGAGCCATGTATCCAGTATACCAGTCAAGTGATTGTCTCTGTCTGCGCTATGATGTAGGTGCTCCTACAAACTTCTCTGCATCTTGAGCCAGTCGCTCAGCTTCTGTAGTGCGCTTCCGCCCTCTGATGGTTGGTGCTGCTTGAGTGGTCTCTTCCACTCCATGACCCTCATCTTGTGGCTGATCCACATCCTAAGACTCATCCTTAGGAACTAATAGCTCCTCATATGCATGCAAGTGTGGCTCCCTCTCAAGCAAACACTTCATGGATTTCTCCTCGTGAAATTTAATATCCCGTCGCACAACAGTCTTGCAACTGTCTGGCAAATACACATGATAGTTGTGGGGCGTATCAGTGTACCCCAAAAATATCCCAACTTCTGTGGTCGGCTCCAGCTTCTTCCTGGCATCCTTCGTCACATGAATGTAAACAGGTGAACCAAAAATCCTCAAATGGGAAATACCAGGCCTCTTACCAGAAAACGCCTCCTCGGGTGTACTCATGCCAAGTATCTTGTGAGGACAACGGTTTTGCACATATACTGCAGTATTGCATGCCTATGCCCACAAGTGAATGGGTAGGCCCTGATCATGCAACATCGCCTGTGCAGCACCCATGATCGTTCTATTCTTCTGCTCAGCAACCCCATTCTGCTGTAGGTTATGATGTGCTATGAGCTCTCTTCGAATTCCTTCTGCGCTGCAAAAGTCTTTGAATTCGCCAAAGATGAATTCACCACCATTGTCGCTCCTAAGAGCCTTCACCTGCTTCCCCGATTCTTTCTCAACCAGTGCCTTGAACTCACAGAACTTTGAGTATGTCTCACTCTTCTTCTGCATGAAGAAGATCCAGCACTTACGAGAAAATTCATCAACAAATATCACATAGTACTTGTGCTTTTTTGTCGAAGCTACTAAGAAAGGTCCACACACATCTGTGTGAATTCTCTCAAGGATCATCATGGCGCGACTATCCTTCTTGTGAAAGGTGGCCTTCACAAATTTTCCCAAAGTACATCCCTTGCACTGATCTGACTGCGCAAGAGTACCCTTAGGAAGCCTAGTAGAAATCTGCTGCAGTATCTTCAAAGCTCCATGGTGAAGGTGGCCCAATCTCCAGTGCCACAACTCGCCATCATCCCAGCTCACCACTCCTTCTACCTTGCCTGCCATTGCTACGAAGCCATCTACCTGCAATTGATAAAGGTTCTTAACTCGAACCCCTATCCTCCGGTTCTCACCAGTTTCCTTACTGCGCAGGAAAGCCTTTCCCTCGCTAAAGACAACATCATATCCCTTGTCTTCTAACATCGCCACAGAGATAAGATTCTTCTTCAATCCTAGAACATGCATCACTTCCATCAATATGAAGGGTTTACCAGACTCCCCCTCAAAGGAAATGGTACCGATACCAGTTGCATTGCATCTACCATCATCGCCCATCTCGATGTCCACTCCAAGATCTTTCTCATCCAGATCAGTAAACAAATATCGATCTCCTGTCATGTGAAAAGATGCACCACTGTCAAGAAACCACACTGAACCCATGACACTTGAGACCAAGCATGAGATCAGTGAAAAATCCAGCTCAAACTGCAAGGCTAAGGCCTCTCCAGCTATAGATCTAGCAACCTGCTTATTTTTCTTCTTCTGTGGAAAATTAGTGGCGTAATGTCCGTGTTGGTGATAGTGAAAGCACTTCACCTTGGACATGTCTTGCTTCTTGCCTTTCACACCTGATTGAGAAGCATTCTTCTTGCTCTTCCCCTTCCTTTCTTTGGCAGCCAAAGCACAATTTTCTTCATTAGAGTTATTTGATGAAGATCCGTCCCTGGTACTTCGCCTTATCTGCTCTTGCACAAGATCCTACCAAAGTCGCTCCCATCCTGGCAATTTCTCCTAACCATTGAGAGAGTCCTAATAGGAATTCCAACTCTTCGGAAGCCGAAGGAGATCCAAGCTCACCAATTCCTCATCATCAACAGTAACCCCCACACTTCCCAGCTCATCCCTGCATTGGATGAACTTCGTGAGGTAGTTGGGCATACTGTCTCCTTTCTCCATTTTTATGTTCCTGAGTTTATCCTTGAGCGCCAACTTCCTCTGGTTGCTCTTGCTTTGGAATAAATCTATCAAAGCTTTCCACATCAAGAATGGAGAAGCCTTACCATGAAGGCTGGACACTATGTGATCCTTCACACCTTCCAACAGAATCCTTCGACACTTTGTTGTCTTCTTTTTCCATGCATCAAGTACGGCAGCATCACTAGAAGTAGGTTTTGGAACTTCTGCATCTATTAACTCCTTCAACCCATTGTCATCTAGCACTGTCTCCATCCTGTCCTTCCATGCAATATAATTCGAGCTGCCCTCAAGGGCATACTCCAATTGCAATCCGTTGAAAGACATCTCAACTTCGACACCAAGAAAACACTACTGCAAATTCGAATTCCACCAACACAAAAACTCAACCTCTTCAATGTTTTGCAATTGCTTCAATGATCAATATTGCTCTGATACCATGTAGAAATTTGAATAACTAATATATTATTCACCGAGATTCTCCTTATCACACACTATTTTAACTTCATGCACAACCTCGAATTGCTACACACTATCAAGCTAGATCTAGCAAAACACATGCTCCAATCTTTTGCCACTTGATAGCCAACCTCTATTGCATAATAAATGCTATGGGATGGCTCATTAAATAACATAAACCACCTAGCTTGTACTGCGCAATCCTCATGGGCTTCTCCAATTATTTGTGTGTTGCAAATAGCAACTGTATAGTCATAACTAATAGTTAACCTGCTCTTTCACCTATCTCTGCACTGGTCTCCACTGAAACTGTCTATACATTGAAGTTAACTGATGCATTCTTTAGTTGATAAATGAGTTTATAATTAGTGAATTAATTAATAATTAATTCACACCACTCTCACTAATTGTATCAATTAGTTAAACTAGATACAAATAGCTGAACTATGTTTAGATTAGTTAAACTGAATACAACTCCACTAACTTCCTCAATCAACTCCACCAAACTTCGTCACATAAGTTCTAACTGAAGTATCCATGCAATAGCTCCACATAACACTCAATAATGGCGTAATTCCTTCTGTCAGCTCCTGTGCCACATCTGTGCACTTAACTGAAGTGCTCCAAGAGAATAAGATAATGTTTAGAGTCTAAATATTACTAAGAGCTAATAATATTCGACATATCTATTTTTAGACTGGAAATCTAAAAATAGATTCCGCCCAGTATGTCTAAAAATAGAAGTCCATCTATTTTTTCTGACTTGACCAACCATCCACAAATAGCATCCTGCAACTCATAGAACATGATCCATATGTCTAAAAATAGACTTTGCGCCAAAAATATCCTGCGGGCCCACTTAGTTAAGGCGACTTCTTTCCACTAAGATCATCATCTTGTTGCAATCTCAACATTCACAAGGGAGGAGCCCAGCAAGCCTACATGCGGATAGTGTTGCGCCTAGGAGGAGAACCGATAGGCCTAGATTTGCCCAGCGCTACGCTCAGAGAGGCCCAACAAGCCCAAAGCTCGTGCAACACTATGCGTAGGAGCCCAGAAGGCCTGCACACGGGCAGTGCTACGCCCAGGAGGACCTGACAAGCCCAGATTTTTTTTGGCACTACGCCTAGGCGAGAGACCCTCTTTTACTTGAAAAGTTTCCAAAAAATTCACAAAGGAGCACCTCCAAAGCTACATTCAAGGACCTGCAAAGAATTCAAAAGGTGGTAGGTGCATGCTTTTCCCTCTCCTCCAGTCAAATTCATAATTTTAATGGTCAAGTAATTGACTAAAACCCTAGTGAGTAGAAACCCTAAGTCCTCAAGGAAAACCCTCTTTTTTGACATCCAAACAAGAAATTATCAGTCAAAGACAAGTGTCAATTAGGGTGGTAGAGTGAGTTCAAGTTACCTTTCATCAAAGCTCAAAGGGGAATTAGTCATAAACACTCTCCTCCATCTCACTCACTTGCAAAAAATTACCTTTCACCACTATTCCATTTCACTCATCTTATCAAGTTTTTCAAGCAGTCCTAGGTTTGTTTGAAGGCTGCAGTAATCACCATGTCAAGAGAATAAGGGAGTGTGAGGAGTGAAGGAGGCCAAGTGCCTATGAGGGCAAAGAACAAGGGTGGCAAGGTTAACATATTTGAACCCCAAGACACTATGGAGATTACTGCCTCTCCCATGATTCTCATATGCTTTCAGAATGTAGGGTGTTTTCAGTTCTCTGAAAGGGTCAAACAAGTACAAAATCACCCAGAGCTTACAAGGTTATTCATTCTTAACCTGCATAACTAACAATCAAGCTTGGCAGGGGTGACCTTTGAACTCTCATAAGATACCATTGCTCAGGCTACTGGACTTCCTGATGTTGGTGAAAAGTGGTTCAAGAGAGAAAAATTGGACATGAGTTGCTATGAGCCTTTCCTAAAGCCTAGGTACAAGGAAGGTTGCAAGACTATTTTCCCTTTCTCACACTTACTAGAGAGGTATGCACCCCAAATGAAGTTCATCATGAAATACTTTACATGTGAGGGGAGATACTCCATGCTCTACTCTTACCATATCAGATTACTCATGCATTTCACTAGGGTCAAGATGATTCATTTTCCCTATTACTTGTATATAAGTATCGACAAGATGTCTTATGTTGTCTGAAGGAGGAGTTATTCCCAACAAATGCATTGTTTGTTCCACCACTCCTTGATCAAGATGGTGGTACTACATCAGTTGGAGAAAAAATGCATACCTTGGGAGGTGTTTATTACTCATGATATATTCACAAGCCCACAACCCCATCATCAGCCAAATTTACCCTCATCGTCTCATCCTCCTCCCTCCACTCCTCCATCACCTCCTACTGACCATAACTCATCATCTACCCAATTATCCTCTCCTCATGAAAACCTCCCTTCCCCATCTTCTCCTGATGCATCAGATCAAGAAGGAAGTGGCAGTGAATAGCCAAGCCAAAATGAGGGTGAGGATGACAATGAGTCAATCCAAAATGAGGATGAGGATGATGGTGATTTAAGCCCACAGGAGGTAGAGAAAATTGAAATAAAAGGGGATGATCACAGTGTAGAAAATGAAGAAGTTTACAGTAGAAATGAATTGATCTGTGATGAAGAAGAGGTTAGCAATGGAGCAGAGAACATGGAGGTGGATAATGATGAAGATGATGACAATGTAGAAAATCAGGAAGTTGAAGACAGCATGGACACCAATGAAACCAACATTAGTGAGAAAATGGGTAGTCATGAAAGTCATGACAGTCATGAAGATAGTGAAGAAAGTGAAGAGGGTGATAATGAAAGTGAATATCGCAACAGTGAAGAGGCAAGCAGCTACAATGAAGAACAAAATGAAAGTGCAGAAAACAGTGAAGATGTTGAAAGTGAGGCTGATGTTGAAGGCAAAGAGGTAAGCAATAGTAAGGTTAGTGAAGAGGAAAACATGGAAACAAATGAACGCATCCATGATCAAGACACTGAAATAACCAAAATCACACCTCTTCCATTGACATATCAAAGAGGACCAAGGTTTGTGTTTGCTGCCTCAAAAAGGAAAGAGGGCATGCTTTTTACATCCACCAAGCCACTAGATAAATGAAAAGAAAAGGTAAAGGAAGAAGAAAAAGATCATGAGGTTGAGAGGGAGTTTGAAATCATTTAGGTGGACAGTGATGAGGAGAATGAAGCAAGGATCCCAAACTTGCTCATCCATAACAAAAATTCCCTAATTGAAGACCTCCAAGAAAATCTAGATAGGGCCAAGAGTGTGAATCATGCCTTTGATATGGAGAACAAGCAGCTAGGGGCACAAATTTCCATTTATGAGGCTAGAGAAATCAATGCCTCGAAAGAAGCTCAAAGGGCATAGGTAAAGCTAGAAGAGTTCATGGGCACCTATGAGGAGAGTGAATATGAAGAAGGGCAGACTAGGAGGAGACCAAGAACCATGGGTTTGAAAAAGGCATGGGAAAAACAAAGAGAACAAGAATCAACCTTAGCAGAGCAGCTCCCTCTAGATGAGTTGTTGGCTATGGAGATAGCACATGTTTGGGAGCCTTGGTTGGAAAGAGCCAACATACACTTGGAGGAAAAATTAGAGAAAGCTAATAAGGACCTTGATCTCCAAAGTAATATGAACAAGCATTATGCTTGAAGAAACCAAGTTGCAAGGGCTAAACTCAACAAGGCCCATGCCAAAAACAAGCACTCAAAGTGGAAAAATACCAAGCTAACCTTGGAATATTGGCACAAGCTTTTCTACAAGTCTCTCAAATCCCATGAGGAAGACATCCACCAACTTTGAGAAATTTTTGACAAATTTTGTTTTTTTGTGAATTTGGAGGCCTCTAAGCATAGCACCCTTGGTGCTACGCTTTACGCTCAGGCACTCTCAGCAAGAAAAATTAGCATTTTTGGAATCCTCACATCTAGTACAGTATTTTTACCAAATCTCAGATCATTTAGAGCATTTTTGACCCCTCAATAGGCCAAAATACACCTCATTTTTCACCTTTCTGCCTCATTTTCAGGCCTGGCGTTGCACTTAGAGCAATTTTGGGAATTTTTCCTTTTGGACAGGCTAGTGGAGCTCAATCAAGAAACCAAGGGTAGATTTGGGAAGTACACTCAGCCAGATTTCTAACGGGCCATCACGGAGAAAGTTTGACATTGGGAAGGTCACCAAAACTTGGCTACAAGTGGACCCATTTTCTGCCCAAAAAGGCGCTGCGCGTTCAGACCTCACTGTGCATTTTTGACCAAAAGTCAAAAAAAGACACTCATTAATTGAAAATTGATATTTTAATGTTTTTTGAGCCAAATCAATCCAAGATTAGGTTCTAGGAGTTATTTTGGCATTTATTTCATGAGATATTTTGTGCCTTGGGCCTTGCATGGTCTCTTAGGCATAAATGACATTTATGACTAGTTTTGACATTTTCAAACCCTAGTTAGGGTTTTTTCCCTCCTTTGCTAGATAAATAGAGCATGAGGGCCTCATTGTAAAAGGTTTGCATTTGATGACTCTTTGGAGCAATTCACAGTTTATTTTGGAGATTGGAGAACAAATTGGTGTTGTGGAGATTGTGAATGGCTTGTCTTGATTGATGATGGAGAAGGTTTCTTGCAAGATTCCTAAGCTTGGTTAATGGTGATGTGCTTCTATTCAGTTATTGTTTTCTTATGTATCATTGTTTTTCATCCTTATTTATTGCAGTAGGACAAAGTTTTTAGACTAAGAAATTTTTTCAAAGATACCTTAGCTCTGTTTGTTCTTCACTGCCTCTATGTTTTCCTCTGCTAGGTCATTTTAGAGAATTCTTAATTGCTCACTAGACCACCTAACCTTGTTTGTTTCATGAATGGTTTAATACAGTAGGTATCTAAGATGTTTTATGGTTAGCCCTGCTTGTTTGATATCACTAAAACACTGTTATTGAGGTCTCTCTCTAAAGTACCACTAATTAGGTTTGCCAAAGAGGCTATGTTTCGATCATACCCTTTGTCCATGCTTGAATAGTTGTTTTGAAGATCTTCATAGCTATGATAAATGATGTTTAAGCATTCCCTCTTCTTTGATTAAAGTTATATGTTTATCTTAAATGTTTTCTAACCTTCAAGGTGAAATCACTAGAAGTTAAATGAGTTTCTCGCCTTCTATATCTCATTGGATTGTTTGTCTGAAATGCTTATTTGCTTAAGTTGAATCAAAGAGTTATTGTTGTGCATTGTCTATTGATTACTTCTTTATGCTAAATAGTGTTGAAGTCCCTTCTTATTTTAAGTACATGGAAAAGGATTCTTAATTTCCCTTTGTGCTACTTTGTTCACAAACATGATGTTCATTTCATTTCACAAAAACCTTAAAAATCCATCTGACCATGCTAGATTTTCCCTGTGATTCACCCTGATTTATTGTTGAAAATTTCCATGAATTTTATTGACTCTGTAGCCCAATGAATTGAATATTTCCTCACTCTACCTATTCTACTTTATCATCTTACCCAACCAAAACAAACAAGCAAACCCTACACTTGACAACTAGCCTAAATTCAAACCCTAAAAGCAAACAAGTTCACATCCTTTGCACAAAATAGAGAGAGCCCTCTCTGAGTCCAGGAAGGCTAGGTCCTAGGACTCCAAAGACTCGTCTGATGTTACCATGTGAATGTGATCTCACCAATCTAACAAATCACGGGAACCTAACATAATGGCAATCACAATGGGACCTTCTACGTAAATTAACAGCCTAGACATCCTTAAAGAATTCAGAAAACCCTTGTCAAATAGTATCTAGTGATTCCTTGCCACCTCATCGCCTAAAATAATGGCGATCAGCATGGGACCTTCTGATTAAATGATATCTTAGACATCCTTAAGACCTCAGAAAACCACAAAATTCCTTAGATTGGAATTTAATTGTTGATGGTGGACAATAAGAACATCCTTAAAATAGTAAACATCATCCAGTTGGCGACTCCACTGGTCTTCAATAGCCCCGTTGACCCCACTAGTTCTCATAAACTCCCATGGGAATGAATTAAGCAATCCAAATCATGCTGATGGTGGACAGCAAAGTTGAAATCTTCCACCTGGTGAATCCACAACCCTCAATAGACCTTAAGACTCCACTAGTAGAAGAAGTCTAGACTGGTTGAAAAGATACAGTGACCCTTTCTGATTTACAAACATGGATCCAAGGATACAAATAAGATATGCTTCGATGAAAAAAGATCATATCCCTGGATTTCCACACAAAATTCCTCAGATAAATTGGATAAAAAACCAGCCTATATTTCAAGATGAAAAATGTGATGACCCCTTGCTACATCTCATCAAATTTCATATACATGTATTGAGGTTAAAGGTTGAATGGCACGAGGACTGCCTCATGAAATTTTTTATGGCAACATTAGAGGGTAAGGCAAGAGAATGGTATGAATGGCTAAAACTTGGTAGCTTTTTTTCCTTAAAATATCTCCAAAAGGTATTTTGTGATCATTATAACGGAAATTCTCCATCCTTATCCTTGTCTGAAAATTTTTTTGATCAATCTCAGGATATCATACAGTACCTTATAAATAGTGATGAAGATTTGGAAAATTTGCATCATGAAGACCTCTTAGCATCCATTCATCAATTTCATTCTCAAGGTAGTTGTCATGACAACCTAGAGGAGTTAGTTGAGGAAGAACCCAATCAAGAAATAGAAGAAAACCCACAGGATCTCTCTAAAGGCACAAGTGATGATTCACCATATCTTCTAGGTGAGGCTCAAGAAAAAATTCAGCCTCAAAATAAGCCTTCACGAGACAAAGAGAACTGCTATACTTCTATCCAAAGAAAGAGAAAAATTCCTCCTCTTTTGACTAAAGAGGAAATAAATCAGATGCTAAACATGCAGCCAGCTTTTAAACCTTCATGTGAACAAAACACTTCTTTTCATTCTCCTGCTAATCCTGTCTACCATAAGTCAGAAAGTGAACTTGTAGATCAATTCAAAGTAGAAAAAACTGATAATCCAATATGTTTGATTGGTGACATTTTTTATATTGATGATTTTTTGAAGTTTGATCAATCTAATGATGATGTTCTCCGAATAAAAGCTAACCTTGCAGAGCCATCAGTAGTTCGTTTGTGGGAGGAAGATCTGCTCCATCAACTTGGAAACAATAGTCAACCAATACATACCATCTATGACACTGATGAGGAAAGACTTGAAAGTTTAGAAGTAAGTGAGGGATCTCTCACTCTTTGCTCTACTCATTTTAGTCCATCACAAATAACTTTCATATAGTTGGAAATCGATAGTCTTTCAGTTTTGATGTTGAGGTTGAGGACGATGATGAACATCTTGAGCAAGTTGTCAATGAGAAGCCTTTTCCTAAAATGGTTGAGGAAATCATTTGGGACATGGAATCCTCCTTAAATCCAGATTTGCAGCCACCAAGTTCCATTGAATTACAAATTGCAGATGAAGGCATAGAAATTGATAATCACATGAGAGTTGTTGCACTACCTTCTTGGGAAGATTTATTGTCCAAGAGTGCTCCTGCTCATCAATATGATGGCCTTCACACAGAATTCATCCCACTCTATCAAATCACATCAGTTTTGTTATAGGAAAACATTGCAATATATGATGGGTCAGTGACAGTGCAGATGATCATAAGGAATAAGTGGAGTTTCTTTCCCAAAACAGTCCCAAGTTTAGCAAAGTGGAGAAAAAATCAGTCCTGGATCAAGCTTATTTCCTAAATCCTCTAGGTGAGGTATTATTTCAAGATCCCTTTGTAAAATATGTCAAGAACAGTTTGATGCAAGGTTTAAAGAAAATTTTAGGCACTACTATTCAAACACAACTGAGGTGGGAATCGCCTTTTGATTTTTTCAAAACACTCAAGGAGTTGAACCAAGATCCCTCATGGAATCATCTACTTCATTGGTTGTATTGGAAAAGAGAGTTCACCAGCTGAATGTATATCATGTATAGGTTAGATTAGGATAGATAGGCATGCAAATAAGCTCAGCCTTTTGAGCATCTAGTTTTGGTTTTAGATTGTTTTGTCAAAAAAAAAAAATGAAAACAAAAAAATAGAGAAAATAAGGAAAGAGGGCAGTTTTAAAGAATAGGTACAGCCCCATACCAAAAAAGAGTACTTCTGAAAGTGTGAAAGCCTAAATTCCACTACTTGTTCGAAAAGATTCTTGTTCAGTCATTTAGCCTAATCATGGCTGAACATGTTTTCAATTTATTGCTGATAGGTTAGTGAAAGAAGGCTTGTAAAATCATTTAAACTTGACATGTCAATCGGAATACATTAGGAGAGAAAGATGCTGGTTCTCAATACTCAAATCTGAACCAAAGAGAAAGATAGGGATGACTGAAAAATGATGAAACACAACCTTTCTAGTTTTTTTTTTTGTACAAAAATAATGTCTGTGTGCAGCTTGTCCCAATGCCACAACCCATGGTAAATCAGATAGCTTAATCCCGGTTTAAATCATGTTTTCAACTTCATGTCAGTAGATTAGAGAATGAAGCCTGCCAAACAGCTTAATCTTGACAGATAAATAGTGTAGGTAGAGAATAAAAGAGTTCACTAGCATAATCTAAACTCTTGGAAGTAATAAGGGTACAAGTAGATAGATTTTTTTGCTTTCAAAATAAAAATAATGTCAAGGGTTTTCCAGTGTAAGTGCACCCACAAGAAGAAAAAAAAATAGGCAAAGGTATGATGGTTAGGTAGAGATGAGTTTGAAGCAAACATGTCCTTCAGATTTTGAGATCATAGCTTCAAGAAAAACATCAAAAAATGAAAGAAGAAAAAATCTTCCCAATGGATGAGGCGCTGGTCTTCATAAACTTAGAGATTTGATATCTGAAGTTCTGGACACCTCCTTAAGAGGAGTTTCCCTCCCCAAGTGGAGCCACTATTAGTCATCAGTAATTTTTGCTATTTTGTAGATGACTAAATACTTGTCCTAGATTTCTAAAAACAAGATTCATGAATATTGTGAGTTTTAGAAATCTCACTGCCTTCATTATCCTTAAAACAAATTTTTCATCGTGTTAATACTCTGCCATTCCCTGGTTAGCCTATCACTCGCAGAAGACCCCTCATGGGCTCATGAAACTCACCTTTGTCCCATTTTCACACCCATAACCTCAGTACTCTATTTTTCCTATGCTTAACCCTTCCACTTTCCACCTAGGATTACCAAACAACCTACTCTTTCTCATGTTCATCAAATGCCTCAAGCATTGATGGTATTAAAGCTATCTCTGTAGGCTCTTTAGATAAATCGAGTACATTGGATTTTGGATCTTCAATACATCAATTTGTCAAAAAATCTATTTTTCATACTTGAATACCCTAAGCCAAGATTTCAATCAAAGATCAAGTCAAAAAGCCTTCCACTAGGTCACTAGGGTTTCATAGGTTGTAGGGTTAACCTTGGTGTTCTAAATCACTATTTTTCATATGCTAGAAGTTGAATCAAATGTGGAAGAATATCAACAATTGTTTGTCCAACATAAATCAGATAAGCATCCAAGGAATACCTCCTTATCAAGTTCAATTTCTGCAAAGGAAAACTGTTCATTTTTTACATTTCTGCAGGAGGGTCAAGGTGATTATCAGTAGTAAAATTGGTAAGATAAGAGGCCTTCTCCTCATTAGAATATATACTCAATCAAATGGAAGAGGAAGCAGCCTATGTTTAAGAAAAATTAGGGTTTCTAGGCACTAATTAGGCCAATAGTATGCCAAGCAAAGATCAATGCATCAAATCACAAGGGCAGAGGCACACCAGCACAACCAAGCATGAATTTAAGATTTTTAGAAATTATAGATGAAAAAGGGAAAAGGTTGAGGTGAACTGAATAGAAATGAATGAACTTCAAAGGGCTATAGAGAACTTAGAATACAACACTAATAAATCTTCTCAGACAGCCCAGAAGCCTAAGGTTTTGGTGAGATGATCAAAGAAGGTAAAAAGGCAAGTTTGGACTCCATAATATAAGCAAAGGTTTCCTAAGGATATCACTACTTGCAAATGTTCCAAACTCATTTCAAGGAATTTTTCATGATGAAGATGGTCACAAGAGGGTGAGATGAAGATAATGAGCCTCCATCATTCCAGCAGAAGAAGATTTCAAGGGTCTGTTGTGTGTCATTCTAGGGTTTGTCAAGGTAAAGTGTTTCACTACCTCAAAGGGAAAGAATGCAAAGAGTATCAGTTTGAGGAAGGTCAAGCCTTCATTTTCAGTCATTTTTCACTCACTGATCAAAGGAATAAAAGCATACGGTTGAGTTTTAAGATGAAAAGACAAAATGATCACGAGGTTGTTGTTGTGTAACTAAATGTGTCAAACACCAAGAAACATTAGAAAGCTCAAATCAGTATGTCATGGCACTTGCCACAGATCAGAAGTGGCCAAAGAGTAGATCATAGCATACATGATTATGAAATTTGTGGTTCTTGTAAAAATGGATTTATCATGCTCCAGAGATTAGAGGGAAGAATGTCACTTCAAAGTTTTCATGGCACTTATTGACTGAAAGTGGTTGAAAGGCATGAAAAACCCAAAACATAGTGAATCATGTAACTCAAACAAACATCTACAATTTTTTTTTAAAGGCATCACTAGGCCAGAGGGAATTAGAGTTCACCCTGTCAGGAAACTGAAGAACAACAAAGAAAAATGTTAGAAGGAAAAGGGATCATTTTTATGTTTTCAAGTCACATACAGTAAAGGTCAAAAAGAATATCAGTGAAAAGTGACAAGAGACTAAAAAAAATTAGATAATGGGTTCACAAGGGATAAATGTATCTCCCTAAGATTATAGAAAGTCAATTTTTTTATCACTCAGCTTCATTTGTCACCTGCAAAGAGTGAAAAATATTCAAAAAATGAAATTTATGAGTTTAGTGGGAAACTGGGCAAGGTTACTTGGTGCTATGCTTTGGAGTAGGCATTGCGCTTAGAACACCTGACGTTGTGCTTAGGATATTTTTTACAATGTAAAAATACACTTCGATGCACTTAGAAAGGAGCACGATGCGCTTACAGGTGGACGCTACCCGTTCACCCAGGAGGAGCCTAACAGGCCTGCATGCGGGTAGTGTTGTGCCCAGGAGGAGACCTGATAGGCCCAGATTTGCCCCACTCTATGCTCAGAGAGGCCCGACATGCCAAAAGCTTGTGCAGCGCTACGCGTAGGATTCTGGTGGGCCTGCACATGGGTAGTGCTTCGCCCAGGAGGACCCGACAGGCTCAGATTTTTCCCACCGCTGCGCCTAGGCAAGAGACCCTCTTTTACTTGAAAAATTGCCAAAAAATTCACAAAGGAGCACCTCCAAAGTTGCATCCAAGGACCTGCAAAGAAGTCAAAAGGTGGTAGGTGCATGTTTTTCCCTCTCCTCCAGTCAAATTAATAATTTGAATGGTTAAATAATTTACTAAAACCCTAGTGACAGGAAACCCTAAGTCCTCATGGAAAACCCTCTTTTTTGACCTCCAAACAAGAAATTATCATTCAAAGACAAGTGTCAATTAGGGTGGTAGGGTGAGTTCAAGTTACCCTTCATCAAAGCTCAAAGGGGAATTAGTCATAAACCCTCACCTCAATCTCACTCACTTGCAAAAAAATTCCTTTCACCACTATTGCATTTCACTCATCTTATCAAGTTTTTCAAGCAGTCCTAGGGTTGTTTGAAAGCTACACTAATCACCATGTCAGGAGAATAAGGGAGTGTGAGCAGTGAAGGAGGCCAAGTGCCTATGAGGCAAAAGCACAAGGGTGGAAAGGTTAATATATTTAAACCCCAAGACACTGTGGAGATTACTGCCTCTCCCATGATTCTCACATGCTTTCATAATGTAGGGTGTTTTCAGTTCTGTGAAAGGGTCAAAAAAGTACAAAATCACCCAGAGCTTACAAGGTTATTAATTCTTAACCTACATAACAAACAATCAAGCTTGGTAGGGGTGACCTTTGAACTCTCATCAGATACCATTACTCAGGCTACTGGACTTCCTGATGTTGGTGAAAAATGGTTCAAGAGAGAAAAATTTGACATGAGTTGCTATGAGCCTTTCCTGAAGCCTACGTACAAAGAAGGCTCCAAGACTATTTTCCATTTCTCACACTTACTAGAGAGGTATGCACCCCTAATGATGGTCATCATGAAATACTTTACACGTGAGGGGAGATACTCCAGGCTCTACTCTTACCATATCAGATTACTCATGCATTTTGCTAGGGTCAAGATGCTTCATTTTCCCTATTACTTGTATATAAGTATCGAAAAGATGTCTTATGTTGTCCGAAGGAGGAGTTATTCCCAAAAAATGCATAGTTTTTTCTACCACTCCTTGATCAAGATGGTGGTACTACATCATTTGGAGCAAAAAGGCATACCTTGGGAGGTGTTTATTACTCATGAGATATTCACAAGCCCACAACCCCATCATCAACCAAATTTACCCTCATCATCTCATCCTCCTCCCTCCACTCCTCCATCACCTCCTACTGACCATAACTCATCATCTACCCAAGTATCCTCTACTCAAGAAAACCTCGCTTCCCCATCTTCTCCTGATGCATTAGATCAAGAAGGAAGTGGCAGTGAACAGCCAAGCCAAAATGAGGGTAAGGATGACAATGTTTCAAGCCAAAATGAGGATGAGGGTGATGGTAAGTTAAGCCCACAAGAGGCAGACAACATGGAAATAAAAGTGGATGATGATAGTGCAAAAAATGAAGAAGTTGACAGTAGAAATGAATTAAGAAGTGATGAAGAAGAGGTCAGTAATGGAGCAAAGAAC
This sequence comes from Pinus albicaulis, assembly GCA_034641835.2. Classification (NCBI taxonomy): domain Eukaryota; kingdom Viridiplantae; phylum Streptophyta; class Pinopsida; order Pinales; family Pinaceae; genus Pinus; species Pinus albicaulis. The sequence goes on from CM076571.1 coordinate 993,077,047, forward strand.
ATGGAGGTGGATAATGATGAAGATGATGACAATGAAGAAAATCAGGAAGCTGAAGACAACATGGAAATGAATGAAACCAACATAAGTGAGAAAATGGGCAGTCATGGCAGTCATGACAGTCATGAAGATAGTGAAGAAAGTGAAGAGGGTGATAATGAAAGTGAAGATCACAACAATGAAGGGGCAAGCAGCTACAATGAAGAAAAAAATGAAAGTGCATAAAATAGTGAAGTTGTTGAAAGTGAGGCTAATGTTGAAGGAAAAGAGGTAAGCAACAGTAAGGTTAATGAAGAGGAAAACATGGAAAAAAATGAAGGCAGCCATGATCAAGACACTAAAATAACCACAATCACACCTCTTCCATTGACATATCAAATAGTACCAAGGCTTGTGTTTTCTACCTCAAAAAGGCAAGGGGCCATGCTTTCCACATCCACCAAGCCACTAGATAAAGGAAAATAAATGGTAAAGGAATAAGAAGAAGATCATGAGGTTGAGAGGGAGTATGAAATCATTCAGGTGGAAAGTGATGAGGAGAATGAAGCAAGGATCTCAAACTGGCTCATCCATAGCAAAAATTCCCTAATTTAAGACCTCCAAGAAAATATAGATAGGGCCAAGAGTGTGAATGATGCCCTTGTGATGGAGAATAGGCAGTTAGGGGCACAAATTTCCATTTATGAGGCTAGAGCAATCAAAGACAGGAAAGAAGCTCAAATGGCATAGGTAAAGGTAGAAGAGTTCATGGGAACCTATGAGGAGAGTGAAGATGAAGGAAGGCATACTAGGAGGAGACCAAGAACCATGGGTTTGAAAAAGGCATTGGAAAAACAAAGAGAACAAGAATCAGCCTCAACAGAGCAGCTCCCTCTAGATGAGTTGTTGGCCATGGAGATAGCACATGATCTGGAGCCTTGGTTGTAAAGAGCCAACATACACTTGGAGGCTAAATTGGAGAAAGCTAATAAGTACCTTTATCTCCAAAGGAAGATGAACAAGCATTATGCCCAGAGAAACCAAGTTGCAAGGGCTAAACTCAAGGAGGCCCATGCCAAAATACAAGCACTAAAAGGCCAAAAATACCAAGCTAACCTTGGAATATTGGCACAAGCTTCTCTATAGGTCTCTCAAACCCCATGAGGAAGACATACACCAATTTTGAGAACTTTTTGACAAATTTTGGTTTTTTGTGAATTTGGAGGCCTCTAAGCATAGCACCCCTAGCGCTACGCTTTCATCTCAGGCACCCTCAGTAGGAACACTCAGAATTTTTGGAATCCTCACATCTAGTAAAGTATTCTTACCAAATTTCAGATCATTTGGAGCATTTTTGACCCCTCAAAAGGCCAAAAAGCACCTCATTTTTCACCCTTCTGCCTCATTTTCAGGCTTGGCGCTGTGCCTAGAGCAGTTTTGGGAATTTTTCCTTTTTGAAAGGTTAATGGAGCTCAATCCAGAAAGAAAGGGTATATTTGGAAAGAATACTTAGCCATCTTTCTAGCGGGCCATCACGTAGCAAATTCTGACATTGGGAAGGTCAGAAAAACTTGGCTGCAAATGGACCCATTTTCTTTTTGAGAAGGCGTTGTGCGTTGAGACCTCACTGTGCTTTTTTGGCCAAAAGTCAACAAAATACACTCATTAATTGCAAAATGATATTTTAATGTTTTTTGAGGAAAATCAATCCAAAATTAGGTGCTAGGAGTTATTTTGGCATTTATTTCATGAGATATTTTGTGCCTTGGGCCGTGCATGGTCTCTTAGGCATAAATGACATTTATGACTAGTTTTGACATTTTCAAACCCTAGTTAGGGTTTTTTCCCTCCTTTGCTAGATAAATAAAGCATTAGGGCCTCATTGTAAAAGGTTGGAATTTGATGACTCTTTGGAGAAATGCATATTTTTTTTTGGATATTGGAGAAGAAATTGGTGTTGTGGAGTTTGTGAATTGCTTGTCTTGATTAATGATGGAGAATGTTGCTTGCAGGACCCTTGAGATTGGTTAATGGTGATGTGCTTCTATTCAGTTATTGTTTTCTTATGTATCATTGTGTTTCATCCTTCTTTATTGCAGTAGGACAAATTTTTTAGACTAAGAAATGTTTTCAAAGGCACCTTAGCTCTGTTTGTTCTTCACTGCCTCTATGTTTTCCTCTACTAGGTCATTTTAGAGAATTCTTAATTGCTCTCTAGACCACCTAAGCTTGTTTATTTCATGAATTTTTTAATATAGTAGGTATCTAAGATGTTTTATGGCTAGCCCTACTTGTTTGATATTACTAAAACACTTTTCTTGAGGTATCTCTCTAAAGTACCACTAATTAGGTTTGCCAAAGAGGCTATGTTTCAATCATACCCTTTGTCCATGCTTGAATAGTTGTTTTGGAGATCTTCATCGCTATGATCAATGATGTTTAGGTGTTCCCTCTTCTTTGATTAAAGTTATATGTTTATCTTGAATGTTTTCTAACCTTGAAGGTGAAATCACCAGAAGTTAAATGAGTTTCTCGCTTTCTATATTTCATTGGATTGTTTGTCTAAAATGCTTATTTGCTTAAGTTGAATCAAAGAGTTATTGGTGTGCCCTGTCTATTGATTACTTTTTTATGCTAAATAGTGTTGAAGTCCCTTCTTGTTTTAAGTACATGACAAAGGGTTCTTAATTTCCCTTTGCCCTACTTTGTTCACAAACTTGATGTTCATTTTATTTCACAAAAACCTTGAAAATCCATCTGACCATGCTAGATTTTCCCTGTGATCCACCCTGATTTATTGCTGAAACTTTCCATGACTTTTATTGACTCCGTAACCTAATGAATTGAATATTTACTCACTCTAAATATTCTACTTGATCATCTTACCCAACCAAACAAACAAACAAACCCTACACTTGACAATTAGCCTAAAATCAAACCCTAAAAGCAAACAAGTTCACATCATTTGCACAAAATAGAGAGAGCCCTCTATGAGTCCACGAAGGCTAGGTCCTAGGACTCCAAAGACTGGTCTGATGTTACCCTATGCATTTTATCAGACCAATCTAACAAATCATGGGAACCTAACATCAAACATTCATTCCCTCATCAGTAGAAACTCCCAAGACTAATCCTCCTTACCCATATTCTATATTCTCTGAGAGAAGCAGACACATTACTACCATGTTGTCTTGTATTTTGGGCTATTTTACTGATGAGAATGTTGATGCTTCAATCCTAGGGTTTCTATCTATTTTCTCCCCTGGTCAGCCTCCTTCTACCATATTCAATTTTTCCCAGTACCTTGCTGATATAATTCATGAATAGCTTTTTAAATTGCCTGAAGAAGGTGTTTTCAAGTATTCATCTCTTCTGTTCTACGTGTTTCTATACTTTCAACCTGAAAGATTTACTATTAACATTCAGAAACTGGATGTTGAAGTTAACCCTCAGTCAGTAATATTTTGGAATTCCTTAATCATGAAATATTCAACAGAGTTCACATACATAGACTTCATTGACTCATTCATCCATCCAATTGTCAACATGATGAGTAGCAACATTCAACCAAGAGTCAGTGATGATATAAAAAAGGTCCTGCAGTTATGAGAACACAATAATATAGGAGATTGGTACCTTTATCAGAACCACATAGAGATTAGGGTATATGTATCTAATCTCTTTCCATATAAGCTGCCCAAATAGCTCCCAATGAGGTTATTTTCACTTGAATATATCAGGCAGATCCTTAACTCTGATGGAATAAATTTCTTGTCAGCCAAAAAGAAGACACAGTTTAAAATAAAGAAACAGATTGGTCCTTTTATTTGCAACAGTAGAGATGCAGGTCAACAAGGAGAACAATATTTGTAGGAATGTAAGTTCAGTCAAAGTTTCCATTGGTATTATGATCCTTTAGGAGTTATAAGAAAGTTAAGAGTTAAATTTAAGTTAACTCCTTATGTACATGAGTCTAAGCTAGACATTGAGAAATACTCCAATTGGTCTTAATGGTTGGAGAACACTTTGAAAGAAGCAGAAAATCAAGGTGATACTAGTTCCATCTTGCAGACTCCAGCTCCACAGGATAAAAAATCTAAAAGAGTTAGATAAGAAGGATCATACTAAGTTGAAAATGCCATTGAAAAAAAATTCAAATTGATGTACAGGAAGAAGCCCAAATTAAATATTTTAATTGAAGAAGTTGAGACAATTCAGATCATAGATACAAATACAATGGTAAAAGACAATTCTCCTCCAACAATTTCAAAGGAAACTCACCAGCCTTCAACATCTAACACTCAAATTATTCAAAAGAAGCATAGTGTTGAAGTGTCTTCGTCCAGTAAGCTAGCATAAAAAGAGCAGGATATTATGGAGAAGTATAAATAAATCAAAATCAGAAATGAGACATTAAAGGCTGATACATATACCCAATACTGGAAGCAGTCACCTAGTGACCAAAGCAGATTGCTTTCTACATTTTACTACAAGAATAGGAAGATGTAGATGACTTTCTTACAGCCCATAGTGAAGCATCCCAAATCATCAACAGATTATAAAAATACATCATATGAAGTTCAAGAAAAAGATCTTCATCCTATAGACCAGATAGAATTTCACAAACAAGCTAGTGAAATGTTATATTCAACCATGAAAAACAAAGCCATGAGTGTACAGAAGCTACAAAATACTCTTGAGCACATCAAAGGTCAGCCAAAGCTATAAAAAGCATCCTCACAGGCTAAATATAACAAAATTGAATCCCTAAAAGATTTTTTTATTGAAGTAGGATATGAGCCTAAAAAAGTGAAAGTTGAAGATGAACTCATAAATAAAAAGAATGCAGACATTGCTACATTAAAAAAGAAACTCAAATTGCCTTCTTCTGAACATCCCCAGGTAAAGGAAGTATTAGAAAATGAAGGACAAAAACATGAGATGATGAACCTCATTCTTCAGTTAACTGCCCAGCTGAAAGAAATGGAAAATGAAATGGATAATTTAGTACAGGAGAAAAAGGAAAACTCAGAAGCAATCCCTGTCATTGTTATTCCTACAGTCACTAAAATTGTTCCTTCTACCTTAGTAGAATCATTGGCCCCATCAGCTCCATTAGCTACAACACGTCCTATTTCATCGGCAACTACTTCAGCAGAGTCATCTACAAAATAAGCACAACCAAGTGATGAAGCAGGTAAACTAATTAAAGCAATGCAGGAGATGTCCATCCAGACCAATGAAATAAATAGGCTTAAACAGTTAAAAATTCTGGATGATGAGAAGAAACTAGTTCAGATTATGCACAAGAATGAAATACAGAAGACAAACAGGCTGAATGAGAAACTGCAGAAGTTAGAGAAAGAACCGACATTGAAAGAACCAATGGCACAAGCTAAGCAGCAGCTATGGGCCAATATAATTGAATCTGTCAATGATATTTGGCCATCCATTCAGGTTATTTATGATAAGAAGGATCTTATCAAATCAACAAGTGAATCCATCCAGAAAATTAAGGAAGAAATTGGTAAGAAGCCAGAAGCAGCCAATGAAACCATCAAGTTTCTTAATTCCAATAATAAGCAAGAATTAGAGGAAATTGGAATTAGTGACAGGACATAAACAATCCTAGAAGTTAGGAAGGTGATTTCTAAGAGAAACTTAATGGTACAACTAGAAGAAAAATGTTAGAACATGGATAACCAGATTCATGATGAAGCTTGATGTTTTGAGGCGGACAGGCCTTCCAAATCCTTTGGTTATCAATGAAAAGTTGATGAGAAAAGAATATCATAATAAGAAACTCAGAGAAGTGGAAAAGGAACAAGCCAAAAATTCATCCATGCAAGGAATTCCAACAGGAAAATTACTCTACAAAATTTTTGAGAACCTCTTTTACCTAAAACATGAGGTAAAACATTCATTCATCAACAAACCTACATTTGAAAAATACACAGAAGAAGATGAAATATTCAGAAGGATGGTGAAAATCAAGTTACCAAATACAAAATATTGGGAGAATTTAATTGATTTACTTTGAAAGTGAAAAGGTAAAATAGAGCAGACAGTTTAAAAGTGAAAAACAACAGTCATAGTAAAGAACATCAGAGTTTAAAGTGTATTAGATGAAAGTCAAATGGTTAAATTCAAAATAAAGATAACAAAGAAAAGTTAAAGCCAACTAGCGTAAAGGACACTCAACTTCCTAACAAACATCCAACGTTGAGCAATAGTCAGAGAAAAATTAGCAAAAATATCAATAAGCAAACAACAAAATTAATAAAAGCTAGGACAACTTGCATTAGTTAGATAGCTGTCTCTATCTTCTTGCATGAAGATATTTATTTTTCCTTGAATAATTCCTAAGTTTGTTTTAGGATATTTTGTAAGCTTTTTTGTATAAATACTTCACATTTCGAATTATTGAGTGTGTATTGTGGATTGCTAAACATTTCTATAGATGTATTGATCTGAACCAGAGGGTTCTTTGTACCATTTTCAAGTCAGCAGACTGGAGTGAGGAATAAAGGCATTATATTACAGGATTCATGTGTTGGGCCACTTCAGTGAAGTACTCTTAATTGTTCTTTGTTTTTATCTGAAGTTTTCACATACTTACATGTTTTCTAAATCTAAATGTATAACAAGAATATTATTTCAGAATATGTTTAAAAAAAATTTGTCTTGAACTGTTATGTCATTTTCATGTTTTCTACTGATATCTAGATGAGGGAATTCTTAATTTATCCCTATTTTCGATTGACCTCTATCATTTACTTCATTATCCGGATCTGAGAACCCTTAATTTCTCTCCTATCCTGATTGAAACCATTTCATCATCCATCCTAAAGATCTGAAGTTACTCAGCTATCTTGCCCTATGAACACTTCCCTTTAGAACCTTGATTCTGCTCTGTTGCTTGACACTCTGACTCCATTAGCCCAATGGAATTCAAACCTACATCTATCCATCTGAATTAGTGATTCCACCACCAAACCAAATCAAAATCCTAAACCAATCAATCTCACTTAACTAGACTAAAATCAACTAAAATGAACAAAGTTAAATCATATAGAGAGATCCCTCTCTGAGCCTTAGGAAGGGTAGATCCTAAAACTTAAAAGTAGGTTTGTCGTTACATCTAATATTCTGTAAACCAAAAATATTAACAACCCTGAGAATTATTGGAGTGATAACATACTGGCGACCAAACTGGGGAAATCAGTCCTTAGTGTTTAAAATTAACCTTTAAGGAAATACTTTCATTCATCTTTTCACCTTAACGTTGTTTTAAAGGGTTGTTAAGTAAAATTTTCATTAAAAACTAAAATTCTGGCTTCCAGAAGAACCTACTATACCAAGTCTCATCCTGAACTAGAACCTACTGTAATAGTAGATAATCCTGACAGAATTTTAAAGAAAAAAAAAAGTATAAAGTATAGGTAATAAAAATCCATTGATCAAAGAAAATTATCTTCCCAAACAATTATCAAGTTTAGAAGACATTGAATTTGATTTAGATTTTGAGTAATCTTTGTTTAGAACTAACTCAGAAAGTGCCATCTATGATAGTGTAATAGATCCTGATTTCATTTCATTTATTGAAACTCGGAAGGAGATTGTTTCACTTAATTCAGATCAACAAGCTTTGGAACCTTTTGATAAATTTGATGCTTTGGCTGCAACTTTTATTAAGGAAATTGATGAAGCATATTTACAACATTCTGTTGAATTTTCTGCTTTATCTGCCTATACCCCTAAGCCTTCTACTAGTCATTTTGAGTCTATAAATTCAAATTTATTTAGTACCACCTCATGTGTTATTTCCACTACACCTTATTCCATAAAATCCTTCATCCCTAAGCTTCCTCTTCAACCTAGAGTTTTATTTCTAGCTCCAAACACTTCAAGTTCACCTTCTAGCACTATTGCTACATTTTCAAGTACTTCAACATCATTTTCAAGTGCATATTCTAGCACCCCAACCTCATCTGCAAGTACTTCAACTTCATCACCAAGCACCACCCATTTACCTCCTAGTCCAGCTAGAATCTTACCCATGGCAGCCAGATATGCCCCATTGGTCCTACCAGCTCAATTACATGCCATGCCCCAAGATTACCAAAAAAATATTTCAATTTTATGGAACCGGTCAATACACTGCACAACAACATGTTAACAAAATGACTGATTACTTTTAATTGCATGAAATTGATGAATCTGACGTTCAAATGAGACTGTTTTCCCAAACTTTAGCTAGAGAAGTAAAGAAATGGTTTAAATCTTTACCTGCTAATCATATTGATGATTTAGAAGCCTTCCATATATTTTTTATCACTAGATGGGAGAAAAATAAGAATCCTTTACAAATTTTGTCTGAATATGAAAACATAAATAGATTACCTAATGAACTAGTTCAGGACTATTGTACTAGATTCAACAGTAGTTATAATGCTATTCTAGCAAACATTAAACCCCTACGAAATCTAGATTTACTCAAATTTCCTAATGGTTTTGATATGGAAATGTCATACCAATTGAGGGAAAGAAACCCAGAGACACTACAACAAATGCAAATCAATGCAGTTAGTGTAGAAGCCAATTTTTTAGCTAAAAGAGCAAGAATGAGAAATGAAAGAAGGATAACAATAAAGGAGGAAACATCTACATCCGATAGTAAAATAAGTAGTTTAGCAAAATACATGGAAAAAATGATGGATAGATTAGAAATTATGGAAAGGAAACCACAGTGGGATAATCAACAACAAGGTCCTCAAATAAGAAATCCAAATTTTAGAAAGAATACCAACACTTGTAAATCTTGAGAATTAGCACCTGAATAACAAATAAGACCACCTTTCCAAGAGAAAAATGCTGGAAGTTCTCACCAAAATGAAGAAGATGAAGACATTCAAATTAACTTAATGGGAATCAATGATGATAATACTATTTTTCCTACATAAGAATAACATGAATTATATGAGCTACAATAGTTACAGTTAGAATCTGGGGAGTCTTTTGATTATAAGCAAGGCTATGAGTTTTCCATTGATGAAGTTCACAAGCAATTTAACCTTAGGAGTAAGAAAAATGTAGAAGCCCCTACTAAGAAAACTACCCAAACTAAGACCAAGAAAACAATAGAAGCTCCTACAACCAAAGTAATTCAAACTCTCCCTAGGGAAACCCAAAAAAACTCTAGTTCAACTCAGAAAAATTCCAATTCAAATAAGAAAATTTATAGTCCAAAAATTGCACCCAATCCTAAAATTGTAGATATAACAGATATTTTTGTTCAAACATCAGTTGATCCTCAAAAATCTGTTGCTACTAAAACAAAATCCTCTACTAAAACTACACCTGCTAATAAAACAACAATTGATCCTGAAAATTTTGTTGCTGTTAAAACTTCAGTATACACAAACAACTGATCCTAAAAAATCTGTTGCTGATCAAAAGTCAGCTGATCCAAAAACAGAAGATGATGAAACTTTAAAACCTGCCAAAGCTACCACTGCTACTCAAATTGTTCCACAAAAGAAGATTGAAAATAGCAAAATAGTGGAAACACAAACAGAAAAACCAACTATGGATAAAGAAGATAAACACACTCAAATTGCAATTACTAAAGAAGAAATCATTCATTTAGGAAAAACAAAGGTTCCATTCAACATCCAAACTGAAAATACCAATTCCTTTAATAGATTTGGTAAAACATGATTTATACGAATAACAAATCACTGAAACTTTGAACATTAGTGAAGGAGAATACTCTATTAATCTAAATGATGATCAACCAGAACTACTATCTGGCCCTGAGGTAAATGGTAAACATCAAGAAGGTGGTGTTCCTCCTTTTTAAATTAGCTTGAGTATACATGATCAAATTTTACATAATGCAATGCTAGATTCAGGAGCATCACACAACTTAATGCCAAAAGCCATCATGGAAATATTGAATTTAGACATCACTAGACCACATAAAGATATTTTCTCATTTGATTCCAGTAAAGTGAAATGTCTAGGCTTGATAAAAGACTTGTGTGTCACTTTAGTCCAATACCCCAGAAAAAGTATAGTCATCGATATTGTAGTAGCTGATATCCCTCCACAATATGCAATGCTATTATCTCGCTCATGGGGAGCAAAAGTGCAGATATCTCTACAATTATACATGTCTTATGCCACAATTTCAGTGTTTGGTCAACTCAAAAATATTTACAGAGAAACTCTAATGAAGTACATGGTCAGTAGTATAGAACAGCCTCAGAACTATCCCATTTACTCTATGCATTCTCATATGGATTCCTTCATTTTGTGTAATTCAAATTCTGGCACAGATAAAAACACATCATTAAAATAGAAAAAGAAGGAAGTGGACAGTGATAATATTTTTCATGAATCAATGTGGCAATTAGAATTTTATGGCTCAGTGAACAAATTAGGAGCAGGAGCAGAAGATTGGATTCATAACATGGAAAAAAATCATTCAGAAGGTCATGCCTTTAGATTAAACTTCAAATGTACAAAAAACATGGTAGAGTATGAAGCTTTAATCTTAGGACTACAGATTGTTAGAAATTTATGAGGCAAAAGAGTTTCTATCATGGGATATTCTAACTTAATTGTAAAACAAATCAGAGGAGAATATTCTGTGTAGATTAAGCCAATACAAAGAAACAGTTTTAGATCTGATTAAAGAGTTGCTTGAAATTGACATTGTTGTAATTCCTAGAAAATAGAACATGCAGTCACACAATTTAGCAACTTTTGCTAGCACCTGCAATCTGCCTTTTTAGCCAAATCACCAATATACAGCAGAGGTAGGACACAGACCTACTATACCAGAAAACTTGAAATATTGGCATATTTTTACACAGGATACTCAAATCTACCACTTTATGAATGCTGAGGGAGAACTCCAAAATTGTAACATAGACACTGATTGTACAATAGATGATAAAATAGATAGTGATTTAGATGTAAATAATTTAGATTTGACTGAACCCACTAAATTCACTTAAGTAGAAATAGATTAGTTAGAAAATGAAGAAATAGAAGAAATTGCAGATGATGATTCTGATAATTTAAACCTTAAAAATAAATTTTTACCTAAGGGATTAGCCCCATTAGAAGATCTTTTTGATTCAAATGATGTTGCAAGAAAACCAAAAATGGACCCATTAAGATCAAACATAGAAGAATGAAATATAGGAATAGAACAAAGGCCTAAGCTTATCAAACTTTCTAAAGCTTTACCTCAAGATGAAAAATTGAAATGCATAGCTCTGTTTAAGGAATTTCATGATGTATTTGCATGGAGTTATGAAAACCTTAAGTCTTATGACACTAGCATAATTCAACATAAAATACCTATCAAAGAAGATCAAAACCTTTTAAACAAAAGCTTAGGAGAATCAATCCAATTCTTATGCCTTTGATTGAAAAAGAGATAAAAAGGACGTATGAAGCACAGATCATTGCACCTATCAGATATTCTGATTAGGTTTCAAACTTAGTTCCCACTAGGAAGAAAACAGGGGAAATCAGACTTTGTGTTGATTTCCGGAACTTAGACAAAGTTTCCCTAAAAGACAACTATCCCCTTCCTAAAATGGACCATTTACAGAGGGTGGTAGGATCATCCATGATTTCATTGCTTGAAGTATTCTCTGCATATAATCAAACTTTAGTTCAACCAGAAGAACAACCAAAGACTGCATTTACTACTCCTTGGGGTACTTTCATGTATTTGAAGATGACTTTTGGATTAATGAATGAAGGAGCTACATTCGAGAGAGCTATGGACATAGATTTTGCCAAAGAAATTCATGATTTTCTTGTCATTTATCTAGATGACATAAAAAAAATTTAAAAAACAAATAATGAACATTTAGGTCACCTAAGACAAGTGTTTATTAAATGCAAAAAATTTGGTATTTCTTTGAATCTGAAAAAGACACTCTTTGGACTTGAAGAAGGTAAAATATTAGGACACATAATGTCAAAAGAGGGAATTAGGATAGACCCAGCTAGAATAGAGGCCATTTTGAACATAATTCATCCTAGAAATATCAAGGAATTGCAAGCATTCTTAGGTAAAATTAACTTTCTCAGAAGATTCATTTCTAATCTAGAAGAATTAATTAGAGAATTGAATAACATGTTAAAGAAAGTCTCAACACTTAAATCGAAAATAGAGGCCAAACAATCCTTTGAATCAATCAAACAAGCCCTTAAAAGAACACCAGTTCTAATAAGTCATGATTTCAAAAAATATTTTATTATTTTTCCTTTTGCTTCAGAACATACCATTGCAGTAGTCTTGCTGCAAAAGAATGATCAGGGCTATGAATATCCGATTGTTTTTTCCAACAAATCCCTAAGAGATGCAACACTAAAGTATAACAGAATGGAAAAACAAGCACTTTCTTTAGTGAAGGCTATTAAATACTTTAGAGTGTACATATTGTATTCTCACATCATTGCATATGTCCCAAATTTAGTAGTAAAGGACATTCTGACTCAGAATGGGCCTGATGGTAAGAGAGGCAAATGGATTGCCACCATTTTGGAATATGACATGGAAATTAAGCTCACCAAACTCATTAAAGGCCAAGGTTTAGCCAAAATCGTGGCTGAATCGAACTGTCAGGCCTTAGATATAAATTTCATTGCTCAATTAGATTATCAGGAAGAGATGGCGACTCCACAGATCAGTGAAGCATTTTTAGATTCACCTTGGTATGCGGATATAATATTTGTTTTACTAAACTTACAAGCTCCTCTTGGATTTTCAAGAACTGAATATAGATTCTTAAAGTTAAAGGAAATGAAATATTGTATCATAGATAATGTTCTGTTTTGGAAAGATCATGGTGGCATTTTATTAAATTGTTTACTTAAAGATGAAGCTGATAAAGTTATGGAAGAGTTTCATGCAGGTGACTGTGGAGGACACGTTTACTGGAAATCCACTGCAGATAAAATCTTGAGGATTGGTTTTTAATGGCCCACCCTATTTGCAGATGTAAGAAAGTATGTGACCTCCTGTCACAAATTCCAGATCTTTGAAGGGAAGAAAAAGCTATTACCTTTACCCCTCAAACCCATCTCCACAGAAATTCCTTTTTAGCAATGGGGTCTAGAATTCATTGGTGAAATTCACCCACCCTCCTCAGCCCAGCATAAATGGATTTTAGAAACCACTGACTATTTCACTAAGTGGATAGAATTCATTCCTTCTAGACAAGCCACTGATTATGTCATAATCTCATTTCTTGAAAACAATATACTATCTAGATTTGGATGCCCATAAAAGCTCATTACTGATAATGTAGTTGCTTCCAAGTCTAATAAAATGATTGACTTCTATAACAAATACAATATAAACCTTGGTCATTCCACTGCCAATTACCCTCAAGGTAATGGATTTGCAGAATCCTCAAATAAAACTCGTGTTAATATCATCAAAAAACTATTAGAAGACAATAAGAAGTCCTGGAACAAAAGGTTAGTTAATGCCTTATGGGTAGATAGATTAACAACAAGGAAGTCCATTGGTACCTCTCCCTATCAACTTGTATATGGGATGAATGTTGTTTTTCCATCCTCTTTAGGAGTGCCAGTGATGAAGATGATCCAAGAACTGCAGGTAGAAACCAATGATATCCAGAGAAGGATAAATCAAACTATACACTTGCAGTAAACCAAGGAGGAAGTCTATGTCAAATCACAAGTTGTCCAAGATAATATTAAAAAATATATTTGACAAGAAAACAAAGGAAGACGATTTTTACATAGGTGACAAAGTGCTTAAATGGGATTCAAGAATAGAAGATAAAGGTAAACATGCTAAATTTGATTTCCTATGGAAAATTCCCTATATCATTTATGGTTATAGAGGTAACAATGCATTCTTTTTGAAGGAGTTAGATGGATTAGATCTACCAAGTGGCCCTATCAATTGTAGGATGTTGAAGCATTACTATTCCCTATATTAACAGTAATTAATTTTTTTTACTTCTCTCATTGTACATGACATTGCAAACCATATATTGGATTGGATGTTTTTCTTTCAAAGTTGAAGCCTGAAGAGAAGGTCCTAAGCTTTGAAATAAAAAATATCATAAGTATGAATAAAGCAGAGCTAAGAAAACATTTCCAAGGCAAACACAATCAAAGTTCAAGGCTACTGATCTTAAAGTTCTTGACATTTCACCAAGAAATTCCATCCCCATGTGGAGCCACTACTAGGGTCCTATAATAATAGGATTCATAATTTTGAATTGAATATGATTAGTCTTGTAATATGTACATACTATTCTTTCTGCAAATTTTTTTCCTATATTAAAAAATGTAAAGAGGGTTAAGTCCTAAAAGAAAAATCAAAGGACTGAAAGAAAAAGATCAAAAAATAATATAAAAAATAAACCCCAACAAAAAAGAGACAAAAATAGATCCTGAAAGTGATACAAATTAAAATTCCACTACTTTTTACTTGACTTTGCAAAATAAGATTGTGTCAAGCTTGACAAAAATGCCACAATCCATGAAGGTCAGACTTCTTAATCTTGATCTTTCATGCTTTAAATTTCATGCTGATAGATAGAGAATAAAGATCTAGCCAAACTGTTTAATCTTGGCAGATCGAAAGTTAGGTAGAGAATCATAAATGAGCTCAACAGTTTAATCTGAGCCATTGGAAGTAATAAGGTTAGAATTAGATAGTTTGTTGTTAAAAGAAAAATAATAAGGGCCTGCAAGCTCAAATGCACCCGAAAAAATGAAGAAAAAATGTTAGGGTAGAAGATGGTAGGGAGAAGCAGTTTTCACAAGGCATGGATAAAAGAAATCATCATTTCATATTATTAACTTTCTTTCAAACTCATTCCCCTTGTAAAAATATCCCTCCCCTTCATTTTAACACTTTACCCTTACTTCACTCTTTTTCCCTTACAAAACCCCTTTTCCTTAGTTAAAAAAGCATATTACATATGGAAAAGTAAAATCCCTTTATTAACTTCCATTTTCATTCAAAATACCCCAAAAACCCCCTAAAATACACTTATTCTAAGTATTTGTTTAAAACTGATGTATCGGGTCCCACTATAAAACATCCCTCCCCGATATCACTTTTTACATTAAAACTTAGTGTATTTTAAAATCCCGCCCATGTACTAATATTAGTTTTAACTTTATTATATTAGCTCCCATATATAAACATTTACCCCATATATATTAATTCCCTATTTATAAAGTCCCAACCCTCATTATATCATGTTATATTACCCCACCTATACATCTTTCTAGTCCCACTTTACTCTAACCCCATTCGTTATATATTAAGCCCCTTTTCATATAAACCCGACCATTACTATATCACATAACCTGATTTCATTGACTTAAAACCTAGGCCCCACTCCTATCTAATCCCCGACAATTCATCTAATCTGCCTAGTCATCCGATCACGATTGATCAAATCCTGTGGCCAATAATATCTATCGCATCCTCGACAACCTGATATTTAACATCACCCAGACCTTGTGACATGAGTTTTTTTCATAGCCCCGCTCCCTGGTACATGGAAACAATTGATTGTATCACATCCTCCGAAATAATACCGCCTACCAGCTTTTTACAATGCAAAAACCATCAAGCCTATTTTCTGCCTGTTATTAATACCACCATGTAATTTGAATTTAACCCGCACCTAATGTTTAACCATTTTTGGTTAAAAACAACATAAAGCCGCCCTTTCAAGCCTTTTCACCATTTTTGTTACAATTTCGCACAAAGACAGCTATGTTGACCTATTTCTGAGCCAAATAACCGGCGTTGACCTGTTATTAAGACAAATTCAACTAGAATTGAAGCCTTTCACTCCCACAATCATTGCAAAACCTGTTTTAAGCAATATAAAGAGAAGTGAACCCTCAAAAAACCTCTGTTGCCTCAGAACCCTTCTACAAACATAAAATCTTTGTTTTTCCAGGTATTCCTGAAAATACTAAGGCCTATACTTATAGCAAGAAAGTAAAAAATGAATTGAATCGGTTTAGAAGCCTTTGCAAACCAAAAGAAAGACCATGTTGCTTCCCAATCCTTTTTCTACATATCCTAGTCATCTCTTCACAAAATTCCCAAGGCCTGAGACTACTTTTGATCACAGAGAGTAAGTATTTGATAAATTGAAGAATTTTAAACCAAAGAAAAAGCCATTGTTTCATCCCAAACCCTTTTGCAGAATGTAAATATCTTTAAAAGGTGCTCCTAAAAGCCTGAACTTGTTTTTCTAAGTCAAAAGAGTAATCAATTGATTAAAAATTAATAAATATGGCTTCCCTAGGTATTGTAACTGCCAATCCCCTGCGACCTCTAGTTGTAGATGTGAAGCATACCTCCCTTATAGACAGATACTTTAAAATTAGTGACCCTTTCAGTGAGTTTAACCTCCTTGAGCTCCATTACTGGAGCCATGACAAGTCAATTGACCAAGCTAATGAAGTTTTCCTTTGGGAGTCCAATTTGCCCAAGTATATTGTCCCACAGACCTTCCAATGTCTAGTGGTTATTAGAATTTTCTAGACTTGTTATTTTCCTTATGAAAGATCCATTGTAACCCCTGGTAAAGAAATATTATTCACCTTCACAGCTGAATCAATAAACCAAATTCTGCAAATTCAACCTAGACCTGATGAAACCCCTCTGTCTATTGAGACCCTTACATAGTTATATATGAATCTGGACTTCCCCAAGAGGTTCTAGATATTCCAAACATTCATTCCTTCATTAGTAGAAACTCCCAAGACTAATCCTCCTTACCCATCTTCTATATTCTCTGAGAGAACTAGACATATTATTACCATGTTGTCTTGTATTTTGGGTTATTTTACTGATGAGCATGTTGATGATTCATTCATAGTGTTTTTGTCTATTTTCTCCCCTGGTCAACCTCCTGCTACCATATTCAATTTTTCCCAATACCTTGCTGCTATAATTCATGAAAAACTTGTTAAAATGGCTGAAGAAGGTGTTTTCAAGTATTCATCTGTTCTGTTCCACATGTTTCTATACTTTCAATCTGAAAGATTTGATATTAACCTTCAGAAACTGGATGTTGAAGGTAACCCTCAGTAAGTAATATTTTGGACTTCATTAATCAGGAAAGATTCAACAGAATTCACATACACAGACTTCATTGACTCATTCATCCATCCAATTGTCAACATGTTGAACAACAAAATTCAACCAAGAGTCAGTGATGATATAAAAAAAGGTCATTTAGTTATCAGAACACAATAGGATAGGATATTGGTACCTTTATCAGAACCACACAGATATTAGGGTATATTGATCTAATATCTTTCCATATAAGTTTCCCAAATACCTCCCAATGAGTTTATTTGCACTTGAATATATCAGGCAGATCCTTAAGTCTGATGGAATAAATTTCTTGTCAGCCAAAAAGAAGACACAGTTTAAGATAAAGAATTAGATTGGTCCTTTTATTTGCAATAGTAGAGATGCAGGTAAACAAGCATAAAAATATTTGCAGGAATTTAAGTTCAGTCAAAGTTTCCAATGGTATTATGATCCTTTACAAGTTATAAGAAAGTTAAGAGTTAAATTTAAGTTAACTCCTTATGTACATGAGTCTAAGACAAACATTGAAAAGTACTCCATTCAGTCAAAATGGTTGGAGAACACTTTGAAAGAGGTAGAGAAGCAAGGTGATACTAGTTCCATCTTGCAGACTCCAACCCCACTTGATAGAAACTCTAAAAGAGTCAGAGAAGAAGGATCATACTCAGCTGAAAATACCACTGAAACAAAATTCAAATTGATGTATAGGAAGAAGCCCAAATTAAATCCTGTAACTGAAGAAGTTGAGACAATTGAGATCATAGATACATATACAGTGGTAAAAGATAATGCTCCTCCTGCAGTTTCAGAGGAAAATCACCAGCCTTCAACATCCAACACTCAGATTATTCAAAAGCAGCATAGTGTTGATGTGTCTTCATGCAATAAGCTAGCATAAAAAGAGTAGGATATTATGCAAAAGTATAAATAAATCAAGATAAAAAATGAGGCATTAAAGGCTGATACATATACCCAATACTGGAAGAAGTCACCTAGTGACCAAAGCAGATTTCTTTCTGCATTTGACTACAAGACTAGGAAGATGCAGATGACATTCTTACAGCCCATAGTGAAATTTTGTATTCTACCATGACAAACAAAGCCATGAGTGTACAGAAGCTACAAAATACTCTAGAGCACATCAGAGGTCATCTAAAGCTAGAAAAGGCATCCTCACAAGCTAAAGATAATAGAATTAAATATTTGGAAGATTTGGTTATTGAAGTAGGATATGATTCTAGAAATTTCAAAGTTGCGAATGAACTCACAAAGAAAAATAATGTAGACATTGTTGCATTAAAAAAACACCTCAAATTTCCTCCAACTGAACATCCATAGGCAAAGGAAGTGTTAGAAAATCAAGGACAAAAAGATGAGACGATTAACCTCATTCTTCAATTAACTTCCCAACTAAAATAAATGGAAAATGAAATAGATAAGTTAGTACAGGAGAAAAATGCCAGTTTAGAAGAAATCCCTGTCATTGTTATTCCTACAGTCACTACATATGTTTCTTCTACCTTAGCAGAATCATTGGCCCCATCAATTCCACTAGCTACAACACTTCCTATTTCATCAGCAACTACTTCAGCAATAGAGTCATCTACAACAGCAGCACAGCCAAATGATGAAGTAGGTAAACTAGTTAAAGCAATGTAGGAAATGTCCATCCAGACCAATGAAATAAATATACTTAAAGAATAGTTAAAAAGTATGGATGATGAGAAGAAAATAGTTCAAATTATGCACAAGAATGATGTACAGAAGACAAACAGGTTGAATGAGAAACTGCAGAAGTTAGAGAAAGAACTGACATTGAAAGAACTAATGGCACAAGCCAACCAAAAGCTATGGGCCAATATTATCGAATCTTTCAATGATATTTTCCCATTCATTCAGGTTATTTATGAGTAGAAGGATCTTATCAAATCGGCAAGTGAATCCATCTAGAAAATAAAGGAAGAACTTGCTAAGAAGCCAAAAGAAGCCAGTGAAATCATCAAGTTTCTTAATTGCAAGAATAAGCAGGAATTAGAGGAAATTGGAATTAGTGACAGGATAGAAACAATCCTAGAAGTTAGGAAGGTGATTTCTAAGAGAAACTTAATGGTACAGCTAGAACAAAAATGTTAGAACATGGAGATTTCCATAACCAGATTCATGATGAAGTTTGATGTTTTGAGGCAGAAAGGCCTTCCAAATCCTCTGGTTATCAATGAAAAGTTGATGAAACAAGAATATTATGATAAGAAACTCAGAGAAGTGGCAAAGGAATAAGCCATTAATTCAGCCATGTAAGGAATTCCAACACGAAAAGTACTCTACAAAAGTTTTGAGAGCCTCTTTTACCTGCAATATGAGGTAAAACATATATTCATCAAAAAACCTACGTTTGCAAAATACACAGAAGCAGATGAAATCTTCAGAAGGATGGTGAAAATCAAGTTACCAAATACAGAAGATTGGGAGAAGTTTACTGATTTAATATGAAAGTGAAAAGGTAAAACAGAGTAGACAGTTTAAAAGTGAAAAACAACAGCCACAGTAAAGTGCATCAGATGAAATTCAAATGGTTAAAGTCAAAACAAAGATAAAAAAGAAAAGTTCAAGCCAACCAGCGTAAAGGACACTCAACAGCCTAAAAACATCCATCATTGAGCAATAGTCAGAGACAAATCAGCAAAAATATCAATAAGAAAACAACAAAATCAATAAAATTTGGGACAACTCGCATTAGTTATATAGTTGTCTCTGTCTTCTTGCATGAAGATATTTATTTTTCCTTGAATAATTCCTATGTTTGTTTTAGGATATTTTGTAAGAGCTTTTGTATAAATACTTCACATTTCGAAGTATTGAGTGTGGATTGTGGATTTCTAAACATTTATATAGATGTATTGATCTGAACCAAAGGGTTCTTTGTACCATTTTCAAGTCAGCAGACTGGAGTGAGCAATAAAGGCATTATATTACAGGATTCATGTGTTGGGCCACTTCAGCGAAGTAATCTTAATTGTTCTTTGTTTTTATCTGAAGTTTTCAAATACATGTTCTCTAAATCTAAATGTATAACAGGAATATTATTTCAGAATATGTTTAAAAACACTATGTCTTGAGCTATTATGTCAGTTTCATGTTTTCTACTGATATCCAAATTAGGGAATTCTTAATTTTTCCCTAGTTTCGATTGACCTCTGTCATTTCCTTCATTATCCGGATCTGAGAACCCTTAATTTCTCTCTCTTCCCGATTGAAACCATTTCATCATCTAGCCTAA
The DNA here is from genome assembly GCA_034641835.2 of Pinus albicaulis. Lineage (NCBI taxonomy): Eukaryota > Viridiplantae > Streptophyta > Pinopsida > Pinales > Pinaceae > Pinus > Pinus albicaulis. The sequence continues at coordinate 993,097,446 of CM076571.1, forward strand.
AGATGTGAAGTTACTCAACTATCTTGCCCTGTGAACACTTCCCTTTAGAACCTTGATTATTCTCCGTTTCTTGACACTTTGACTCCATTAGCCCAATGGAATACAGACCTACATCTATCCATCTGAATCAGTGATTCCACCACCAAACCAAACCAAAATCCTAAGCCAGTCAATCTCACATAACTAGCCTAAAATCAACTAAAATGAACAAAGTTAAATCATATAGAGAGAGCCCTCTCCGAGCCTTAGGAAGGCTAGATCCTAAAGCTTAAAAGTAGGTTTATGGTTACCTCTAATATTATTTAAACCAAAAATATTAACAACCCTGAGAATTATTGGAGTGATAATAGGTCCTAGGGGGAGGAATGTTGTCGAGTTAAGGAAAATGAGGGCTTGTTGAAATGTATGCAGAAGAGTTTCTTAAGGCATGATATTTTAGGGCTTTGTGGAAAAAGGAGGGAATAGTTGACGAGTGGTGAGAATTGAAGTTGTCAGAGACTAGGTGTACAAGGAAAGTGTTGCAGAGGATAGGAGAAGTGGTGACAGGTTCAACATCATGAAAGTATAACATGGATAGTCTTGAGTTGCGGAGAATTGGATATCAGGAGGGACCTTCGTTTGGAAAATTAGGAGTTGCCAGTGGCAGTTTTGCATGGAATTCAGTTGGGACTAGTAGGCCCCAGTCAGATTCGGAAGGATTTCACATACCCAAGTGACCTGTGCATTCGATTACGATGTTAGGGGAGCATACTCTAGTAGATTATGACACACACTTTATGTAAAGGAAATTTTTCTTTGAAGATGAGTCAATCCCCATTAGAACCAACCCATAACATACCAATACAACTCTTCCTTTCCCTAACCTTCCGTTGGTACTATACAAAAATCCTGATCAATTTCTTTCTAAGTTAACTAAGACTATAAATTTCTGGCAAATACATTCTAGATATGGTATTGGTAGCTCTAGTGGAGAAGGTGGTATCAATAGTGGTGTGCAATCCAGTTCAAGTAATCACTTTTAGTCTAGTTCCAAAGGATTGAAAATTTTCAATTGGGGCACACAGTCATGGCTAGAAATATGGTCAAATCGCTTATTCGCTATACAAAATTTTCAGGATGAGGTGGTGAAGATGTTGAGCAACATTGGTACCTGTGTGAAGCTATTTGGAGAGCTCGACAGATTCCTAATGACACTAAACTTACTAAATTCCAAAATACTCTAGGGGATAGGAATTCAAATGGTTTATTAAGTGGATTGATGGAAAACCAAATGCCACTATGGATGTTGTTAAACAATAATTCCTTCAAGAATTTAATTTACCTCAGTCTAATTAGATAAAGCTTGGTGCAATTGTTGGATATACATCAAAGGGAGAGGGAATATGCCATGGTAGTGCATGAAAATATTCAAATATGCTATTAGAAAATTGTCATATCCTATTTACCCTTGTCATAGATGATATTATTTCATTAAAGCTTTGTTACCAATGACTAGGATTCCGCTCTTGCAACAGGAGATTGACGCACTACATGATGCTTTAGAATAGGAAATGAAAATTGAAGAAAAGGAGGGATATCCTCAGGATTACAAATTGGGTGTTCCTTCAGCTGATCCCACTATTATGGGACTCCAAAACCAGATTTCCACTCTTACTGAGAGAGTCAAGGATCTTGCTCCTATGTGACCTCAGTTTTTTTGTACACACTATTAAGTTGAAGAACATCATGTCACAAAATGTTTGTGCTCAGGGGTCAAGGACCATATAGAATTCCTATGGAACCTCCTCCACTGCCACCGCATAATCTCGAATTTGCACAAATTTCTTCAAAAATTCCTTTCCTTGGTCCAACTCAATATCAGGCATTCCCTCCACTTCAAGGTATGTCTATGAACGAGTATTGTGAAATTTGTAGGTCCTTTGACCACTCACCTCAGTTATGTCCTATTTAAAAAAAGTATTCCAATGTTCCCAACAATCTGTTTTGTGAATTTTGTGGGTTACCCACACATCATGCATATCAACGTCAATCCTTAGATGATTTGGATGATCACCTAGATCGTAAAACTTTATAAGTCAATGAATATACTTGAGGATGAGGACAAGGAGCTCTAAGGGGAGGGAGGACATGAGGAAGGCCCAACTAGATATTATAACTATGACCAAGAAGGTCATGTTGCAAGGGAATGTACAATGCTGAGAATACCTTGGTGTTCACATTTTCGTCTGAATACACATACTACAAAATATTTTCTAGGGCTGAATGGTCATTGGGAAGAACATAATTGGATGAAGGGAGCTAATTTGATTAATGTTGAACCACAAGAACCAAATCCAGTGATGCAATCAAATACTACTATTGTGACCAAAGGAGGGAAAAGAACCAGAGATATGTTGGAACCTCTGAGCAACCAACTATTATAAGGCCATTGGCACCGAAGAAATCTTATGATTCCAACCAACAAAAAGAATATTATAGATATACAGCTGAATTATTCCGAAAAGTAATTTATTCTCAAGGTTCCTGAATTGAGAAGCAGGAACAAGTGAAGATTAAAATTCCTAGACCCTCATGAGAGACCAAATTTTTTATGGTTGAATCTATTTTTACAAATTATGAATGATGAGAAACTTGTTGGCCAGTTGAAAAAAAATTATAATTTGTTGTGAAAGATGATCCATTTTTAGAAGAATCTATTTTTGGTAATCTTCCTTAAAGGAATTCTAAGCAAGATCAAAACATAAGTATAGAACTAGAAGAGAATTTTAGGTTTATGCTCAAATTGTTGGGTATCAGATCAAGAATTATATGATAGATCTTGGCTCAGATTTTAACATTTTACCAAGATAAACTTGGGAGGCTCTCGTGAGATCCAAATTGGTCTTCTCTCCCATTCAATTACGTCTGGAAAATCAGTATTGTATTCTTCCCATTGGAATATTAGAATATGTTGAGGTTGATATTGCAGGTGTTAAAACTTACACAGATTTTGAAGTAATTGACATTATGGGTGATAAGGATCCATATCCAGCTTTATTGGGTACTGACTAGGAATTTGAAAATTATGCAGTGATTTAAAACAGGATAATATGACCTTTGAGGTGGATGGAGTTCGAGTCATACATCCTCTGGAACCATACCAAGTCCTAATATTTATTGAGCCTATAGATGATATTGAAGAACCCAATTTGCTAAATCAATTGTATCAACTGACTACAAGGATTATATTAACCCCATGACGACTGGATGCATCAACTAGAGAAGTGTCCAAAGTAAATAAGTAGGGTATAATTTTGCTATGGAGGATTGGAAATAGGGAGATCATGATATTCATTCATAGCATTGTGCAACAGTTAAATGTCTTGACCAGATCGGTATTGAGATATGCAATTATCTTTTTTTAATGGTACTGAATCTGTTGTGAATTTTATTCTAGAAGTTGATTCCAAAATAGAAGAAGGTAAAAATATATAATTGATGAAAGTTTCTTTGCAAGTGACCCCTGCAAGATGGCAGGAATCCCATCATGACCATCTTCATGATTGGAATACAGTTATTAAAACTTCCATGATCCAAAAATTCTCACCTTAAAAAAAAACTCCGAGTAAGATTCATATATATGATGGATGTACTAGTCCCCAAAATCATATCCAGAATTTTTGTTCCACCTTAAAGGATGTTGGTGTACCATTTGTGATGTGGACGCATCAATTCATTGATACAATATTGGGTACTATCCCACAATACTGGTATTTGAAGGAGGAGATTAAAAGACAAACAACAAATTCTGATGCAATGACTATTCAATTATAAAAATATTTTTCATTTCATGACACTAATGAGAAGATATTTTAAGCTCTCAAGGCTATAAATAGAGTGTTATTTATGTCTGGGAAAGCACTGGTGGAATGCAACATATTTGGATATTTTTCACATCAATATCAATCAGGATTTCATGAATTTTTAGCTTGCAGTAAAATTAACAGAGAACCTGATGATGATTTAGAAGAATTAAGGCATTTTTAATTTAAAAAATATGAAGGAGAGAGGGGGGATAAAATAAGACCCTATTACCGATGCACCACATTTTCAGCCACTCAATTTGAAGAAGTTAAATATTGGAACTGAAGAGAAACCAAAACATGCTTCTATTAGTGATTACTAGGATGATCAAACTACCAAATAGGTCTTTGATCTTCTTAGGGAGTATGAATATTTATTTCCCACTTTAGTTTATAAATTAAAAGGCATTAAAGGAGATATTGGGGAGATGAAGATAGAACTTAAACCAAACAAAACACCATTATAGCATCAACCTTATAAGTTAAATACACATTTCGAAGATAAAGTGAAAAGGGAAATTGACAAGAGGTTGGTTGTCAGACTTATATTTCTAGTTGATGAGGTTGAGTGGATAAGCCCTATTGTCATTGAAGGTAAGAAATATTCCCAATAAATCTAGGTGTGCGTTGACTATATAAGTCTTAACAATGCTTGTGTACATGAACCATTCCCCACTCCTTTCAACAATGAATTTTTGGAAAACATTACAGGAAATGAAGCTTATTTTTACTCATGGATTTTCTGGGTATCACCAAGTCAGGATTGCAGAGGAAGACATGAAGAAAACCACATTTACCACTGAATGGGGTCCTTATGCATACAATGTTATGCTATTTGGATTAAGTAATGTTCATATCATCGTCTCTCGAATTGTGAAAGCTGCTTTTCGAGAGTATATTCATAATTTTCTTGAAGTCTACATGGACGACTGAACAATTTATAGTTTGTTGAAGAATCATTCTATCTTTTTAAGAGTTATGTTTGAGAGGTGCAGGGAGCTTAAAATTTCTCTAAACTTGAAGAAATGAATTTTTTTCATCCCCTTTGAAACATTATTGAATCACGTAACGTGTTAGGAGTGAGTATGTGTGGACCCAACCAAAGTTGCATTAATATTTAATATGCCACCACCAACTACTATGAAGAAGTTGCGGTTGACTTTGGGACATATCAGGTATTATCACAGGTTCATTCATAATTATGCTTTAATCGCTACACTGCTGGAGAAGCTTTTAAAGAAGTCGGAGAGGTTTATTTGGTTTGCTGAATGTGACTCTGAATTTGACACTCTCAAAGAGAAACTCATAAGTGCACCCATTTTAGTTTATCCTGATTGGAATAAGGAATTCCATGTTCATATATATGGATCAAGAATTGTGTTAGGAGTTATTTTGACTCAGCCTGGGGAAGTAAATTTGGATCATCCCATCTATTTCGCCAATTGTAAACTCTCTACTGCAGAGAATAATTATACAACTACAGAAAGGGGAGTTCTTGCTATGGTATATTCTCTCCAGAAGTTATGACATTATCTATTGGGAGGTCCATTTCAATTTTTTACATACCATTCAACCTTGAAATACTTGGTTAATAACAAGTGCTTGAAGGGAGAATCTGCGGTTGGATTTTGTTATTCCAAGACTTTACCTTTGAGGTCATTTTCAATCCGAGGAGATCAAATTTCAGTCAAAATCATTTATCTCACCTTGAATAAGGGGAATTGGGAGGACTAGTTGATGACCAATTATTGGATGCCCACTTATTCTTCATTGAAGAAGTTCCAGACTATTTCTAGGATATTGCATTGTTCGTCACCACAGGTCAATTCTTGGAGGAGTATACATCCACTGAGAAATGACATATGGTTGTTCGTTCCGCTGATTATCAGTTGATTGTAGGCTAGTTATATAAAATGGGGCTTGATCATATTTTGAGGTGATGTGTATTAGATCATGAGAGGGAAAATGTTTTATGGAATGTCATGCAGGCATTGTAGGAGGCCATAATGGAGGGAAAGCTATTGCTCAGAATATTGTACAAGTTTTTCTATGGTGGCTAACCTTATTCAAAGACACCAAGAAATACATAAAGAAATATGATTTTTCAACTAGTTGGTCGACCATCTCGACGAGATGAGCTAACTTTGCACCCTATTCGGGCACTACAGGAATTTGAAATATGGGAAGGTTATTTGATTGGACCCTTTAACCTACATGCTCATCATTCTCATGATAGCTATAGAATTGATGCAATATATTGTCTGAATCGTTAGCTAGAAGTGGCACTAATTAAACATTGCACCATTGATATAAAAATAAAAGTTAACTTTTAAAAACATAATTGCCATATTTGTATGTCCTAGAAGCCTTACCAATGATCAAGGTTCCCACTTTATTAATGAGACAGTTCACATGATATTGTATAAATTCATGATAAAACATCACAAGAGTAGTCCTTTTCATCTGCAAGCGAATGACGCTATTGAATCTTTTAACAATATCTTGAAGAAAGGTCTTACTAAAATCTGCTTTGCGAATAGGGATGATGGGATGAATGGTTTCCAAAAACATTAGGGGCTTATCGCACTAAAATCATGTGGTTGCATAAATATACTCCTTTTCAGTTACTTTATGGAAGGGATGCAAAGGTTTGAGTAGAATTTATAATCCCTAACCTCTTTATTTCTCACGCCAGTAAGATTTCAGAGGATGAATATGATCCGAAAAAGGTTATAGCGGTTATGGAAATTGGATGACCAACACTTCCTTGCATATTTCAATCAAACTACTGAGAAATAAAGACAAAAGGATTGGCATGACCAAAATATCAAGAAGAAGTCATTTTTTGTTGGATATCACATGTTACTTTATGATGGTAAGCATCTAAATCATCCTGGTAAGCTCGAAATGCATTGTCTTAGTCCATTTATGTTGCGGAAATTAGAGACTCTAGAGCTATCAAGCTTACTTAGTTGGATGGCAACATCTTTCCTGGTTGGGTTAATGGTGATCGCCTAAAGCCCTATTTTGGCTCATCAAATTTTGGTTAAATCTCTCTCTGAAAAGGGATTATTAGTTAGGTTTTATGGTAGTTGCATCATATTTAGTTGGAGTTTGTTCCTTCTGCTAGTACTATCTGTCTTAGTTAGAGTTAGTCTCCTTTCATCGGAGTGTCAATAATCATTTTCTCATTCTGATCCACCGCAAGACATTGTGGTTATGGAAATTTTGTCACATCCTGTATTATCATCTATCTTTAATAATTATCTTGTTATTCATTACGTTTAGTCTTGTTTGATTCAGTTTGCTCGTTTTTCGATAGGATTTTTCATTACTCCTCGATATGGGGTGTCAGCCCTTTAAATTGTCGAAGAAGTCGAACGGTTTTTCATAATGATGAGGTATTTTTGGGTCCAGTGTGTATCCATAGCATAATGATCAAGTTACTTCAAAATTATGTTGTACATTTATATAACCGTTGTTCGTTATCCTTTGCATGTCATTCCACCTAGATTTTTCTCAAGTTCTTTCACCCTGGCTTTTGTGTCGCTCTCTGTTGAGTCTTTTCTTTGCTATCATCCCCATGTTAACCTTTTTTACATTCATCTCTCTATTACCATTGGTCGCACAATTAAAATTGTCGTGTCCCTTTTCTCCATTGACTCCCAAATTCATTCCTATGATGACCTTCTTGGAAAATATAACAAAACTATCCTGGTGGATAATGACCTCTCAGATGATGACATTTTTGCTTCCCTCCGCATTGAAGTTTTCATGGAGTCCAATGTTAGACGTAGTTCCCATTTTAATCTCAAGATAAAAATGACTTCCTCCTATTAAAACAATATTCCTTTTTTATTCTACGTGAATTACATGTCTTTGGTAATACGAGGGAGATCATGAAGTGTACTAAGTTTTAAATCAGTCAACTACATGGTGGTTTGTTATGGCTGGATCAATAATATCCGATCCATTTCCAATATATTCACAGGCTCACAGGACTTTCTTCCTATGGCTTTGATGTTAATACAACATTTCAGAAGGTTTCAAAGCGGGGCAATAAGAAGGATGAGAATGAAATGTATAAAATATATGGCACCTCGTGGAAGGGACGAGGAGAAGTCATTGATATGATCAACAATCAACATATCAAAGTATTCTCTACCATTATTTCCAGCAAACTAATATGAAATTTCAGTAGAGGGGAGTGTTATCTTGACATAATTTGAGTTGCAGAGGCATGTGTTTGCGGAAACCAATGCAATTGGTCCTACTACTTGCTCAATGAGTTATTCAAAGCCATTGAAGATGTTCATTCCAGGGCCACGTATTTTAGTTTTGGGTATTTAGTTATTCCTCTCACCATTTGAAAATGGATCCCACCTAATGGGAGAGACCTAACACCTGTCTCTGATTAGGAGCTGCTTACTTATGCATATGCCCTATGGCACAAAATCGAGGATACAAATAATTTTCACTATAATGACCTTGCCTTTGGGCATTGGTATAATAATATGGTCAGTGTTACCTGCAATATCTTGAGAGTGCTTCTTCTACTACTGTACTGATATGCTCACCAAGTTTGGTTTGGGATTGGACACAACCATTGTTATATTCATCCGAATGTTAACCAATAAACTCTCTCCATGCGCAAGCTGCGCTTCTACCTCAACAAGAATGTGTTCGATAATGAAGTCCTTTCATGGCCTGGGATAATTTCTATGTAGCAAGATGGTGAAGATCCATATTATTTTTATGCTATAAACCCCAGATATTGCACTAAGGGTGCTCCATATTCTTCTCAAAAGTGTCCACAAGATATAGAAGGTCTCGAGTCGCTCTTTAAGAAAGCGCAAGAATGAATTTATTTAGCATATACCACTTGGAAAAAGGTAGGTTTCTTTGGTCCACTAAGCCAAAAATATTCATTCTATTCCACCTATGTCTATTTCACTACCTATTGTTTCTTCCATTTTCCCACAAGTTACCATCACCACTTCATTTCCCCCTCCCCAAACCCCTCTGCATCCTACCTCAATTTCCTGTGGCATTATTGATATTATCAATGAATTTCCTACCACTACTATACCTATTGCACATGTCACTGAAGAGAATCCACCTTCTCCACACTCCCCCTCTAATGCTTCGCCAAATAATTTTGAAGAAACTATCTTTGACCGGCCTGATTCTACTACAACATTTAATAAAGCTACCGACATGGATACTAATCGAGTCATTGTAATATTTGTCGTTTTTCCTCCATCTGTCGTCACCCCTTCATCTTCATTGCTTCCAGTCTTTGAATCAACTATTCCTTCCTCCACTTCCCCTTCTTCCCCACCTAGTTCAGTTATCTCCGCTGAGTAGGTCACTACTTTCATCCATGATCCTCAGCACTGTCACCGAGTCATTTCTCTCACTACACAATAACATGATATCATCCCCTTTCTTCTACCACCAGTTTTATTGTAGATTTTTCATGAATATATCTCTAAATATAATGGATAGGAATGAGAATATTCTCCCCAAGGCCAATCGGAGAAATTGGTTTCCAGTGGAAAACCACTACAAGCAAGGTTCCCAATGTTAGATACACTTTCGGTAGATGTGCTTAGTGCATGGCCTACCCCACAAACTTTTCAATTTATTCATGCTTCTTCCATGAAAATTAAAGACTTCCTAGTTCAAATGTAATATTGGTGCACATATCTATCAATAACATGTGATCAGCATCAACAACAATTTCTCTTGGTTACAAGCAAGCACGCACAACTTCGCATGGAAAAATCCCAGCTAGAGAAACAACTATTAGAATTAAGTACCAAGTTTCAGTCTATGTGTCTCGTTGTTGCTGCATTTGCTAATAAGCAGCCTGAGGACATTTCCGCCTATTCCCTGCCAAATGTTGTGAGTTTGTTGAAGCGACATGTGTAAAATTAGTTGCACAGAATCAGGAGTTTTAGGCTACTGGAACTAAAAATTCCTAGAAAGTACCAGATCTATCCTCTTGGCACCATGAGAAGGTTTCTTAGCATATATCTACCACATCACTAGTCAAAGAGACTCTTATCCAACTTATGAAAGACTCCTAGGATATTTTTTAGTTAGGTATGTGACTAGAGTGGCATTCTCGCCAAGAAAAATCATCCTATCTATCCGCTTCGGGAAAAATGTCAAGCAACTATTCACGCAGAAAATGATCAATTTATATTTGTAAAAGAAGAAATAACTACTGGCCTAGGAAGATACACTTGATGCCTAGATAAACTATATAGAGGATGCCTCATAGGTCACCAAACAAGTTCTCTGATACCTTCATCGAGATGCACATCGTCACTACCTTATATTGGGCGCTTTCAATTCTAGTGCTTATGAATAATTTAAGAAGCTCCTTCAGTCCCATCCCACTAAGTTTACTATCGAGGCAACTGCACAGTTTGTAGGACAGGTTTCTGTAGTCTTGAGTGCATGGAATGGTGTTGTTTCTGCATAATCTTTAAGGATAATGTGTTGCAGACAATACTAGAGTTGGGTATTTCTTTTGAAGTTGAAAAAACTTCAACCAGTGAAGTACAAGTAATCCAAGATCCAGATGCACAAGAAATGCATTGATTCGAGGGCAAGTCAAGGGATTGTGGTCAGGGCTTGTTGGGTTCTTCATCTTTTTGGGAAAATTTGGTAATCAAAATTTTTGCAAGGAATATGGATAAAGTGACCAGAAGGATGTCACCAAAAGTTAAACATAATAGAGAATAAAATATTTGGACTTTCGCAACCAAAAACAGGGAATCACACCCTCAAAAGTAGGAAAATGGGACCAATTTTGAAGGAATCAACAAGAAAACGGGAAATGGCTCCAAGATTTGTTATAAGAGGACCAAATCAAGGTGGGATAAAAAAACTACAGAGAATAATAGATCAAACGAGTGATGATATAAATGAAGGAATGCAATGACGAATTCAACAACTTTTCATATATACTGATTCTTTTTTCTAGTTGTGTTGGTTTTTTCGATGTTGTAGAACTCATTATCTGTGCAGAGCTTATAATATATGCACTGTAAAGTTTAATGTAATTTTTTGGTTGAGAGAGTTCCATAGATCTATATGATCAATGTTGTAACGGTCAGAAATCTTAATAAAGTGGAGTTTGGGAATTTATGTGTTGTTTTGGTTTGATGAATGCATAGCCCCCTTCTAAATTTTTTGTTTTATTCACGCAAGTGATGTCTTTAGTTATTTTGTGATGAATGTGTGTCTATTTTATAATAATATGGTTTCCTATATGATACAATGTTTATGGCACAAATAATGTTATGGTAATAGTCTAGATCCTTTAATCATTTCTGTGGTTCTAGCTCACCTCGGGTGAGACGCTCCTTTGCACAAGGGAGTGAAATGTTGATGAACATCTAGACTACAACGACCTCTTTTGTTGGCAACTCAGGCCAAAATTGGGTCACTATCATTTCAAAATTTTCTGCCAATAGGTTCTAGTGTCACCACAATGGCCTTGTCCCTAGGATTTTCAGCTCCATCGCACTTATTTTGTACTAATCTGATATTATGTCACCATCATCACCTATATTTCTTGGATATATCATAATATTACTTATATCACAAGCATACACTTATCATGCGATTAATCATTATAATTTAAATCATTATTGATCCTATTTTTCTTTCCTTTTTCGAAAATAAGTTTAATTTACAACAAGGTTTCTAAAACAATACTCATCTTTATGGTTATTCTTTACCTCATTTTCCTCCATATGTAACAATTCCAACTTATTGTATGCATTAAAATAACCCTCTTATGCTCACATCCTAATGAGCTCATGAAAAATTTCTTCTCCCACCATCTACTCACCCTTCCAAGCCCAGGAAACCCCCATCCTCGGGAACTCTACCTGTACTAGGGGTTTCCTATGTGAGATTATTGAATAAATTGTTAGACTCTTGTAGCCAAGTGCCTTTCTATATTTTCCTACTATATTTATCGTGGAGTCATATAGCCAAGTACCTTTCTAGTGTGCTCCACTAAATTTTTCATGGAGTCTTACAATCAAGGTCCCTTTTATGACTTGCTCACAATGAGGTAATTAAAATGTCACATGGTTGCAATGTCACCATGGTGGCCTTGTTCCTGGGCTCTTTGCTTCATGATTTTATTTGTGTCACAACATCATTTCGCATGAGATATACTTAAAATAATTCAAATCATAAATTTTAATTACCCACATTTGCTTCAATCATAATCCAATTCTAACAAACATGAAACTTTTAGTTATGACGTTGGGCTCCCTTGTAGGTGGTGATATTTTTTCATGATGCATTTTATCTTACACCTCATTCCAACACTATACCTATAATTTGAAATTTTAATCAACCAAAAGTTGTAAGTGTTCATACATACGAAATTTATAACATCTCTTGAAACAACTACAAAATTATTACCTGCATAATAATTATGCCACTTTCAGTTGATTTCAAATAGATGAAATTAAGCTATCATTACATTATACATTTGCATCACAATTATTAAAAGTATTTGACAATGCAATCAAACATGTATTTCAACAACATAAAAGGTCAAATTGAGAGACACATATTTCTAAATTCAATAGCAATTTAGTTTTCCATGTTGCCTTGTAGGCATCACAAAGGTTCTAGCAATATTTTCACATTGAAGGCTTCATGTATTAACAACACTCCTTCTTAGGCATCCATGCAATACTCACATTAGTTTGAAAGTAAAATATTTCAAGTTCCACTCAAAGGAATTATTACCCAATTCCTCTAGTTTACCTTTTTAACCTTGCTTGTTGTTTACCCTATTTATTTGGCTACCATCAAATGAATTCTTAACTAAAATCTTTTCAAGGACTCCAAATAGATTTTTACAAATGTTGCAACATTCAGTCGGCTCAGAGATGATCTCAACCTCACATATTAGTTATAATTCTATGATTTCATTTTCCTACACATGTGTTTCAATGAAATTTCATAAAGGAATCTGAATTAGGTATCCAATTTTACGAATTTAAACAATATCTTCATTCATGCATCCAAATATGTGGATATTCATCTTGAAATGCATGTGCTATTGTTTTCATTATTCACACAACAAATCTCATAAGCATATATGCATATGCACACTTATAAATTTAATATTTCCAATGTATCAATTCAATATTTAATACAATATCTTATAAAATAATAATAAAAATTAAATAAAAAATTAAATAAGTTTTATACATTTAAATAATTTTGTAATATAATGTTTTTGAGTGGATCTCTTACTAACAGTGAAGGATTGCATATTGTGATATATCGATCCAATTTAATATGAGTTGAATATGGAATATATATATATATATATATATATATATATATATATATATATATATGCCCAATTTGATTTTATCTCTGTTTAATAAACTATGGTCATAATTTCAGTAATTCTCATTCTGATAATGATTACAAGATGGAAGCCTTGAGAAGGCCTTCCAAATTCCTTATTTGACAGAAGTAAACATGATGAGGTGGTAATATTATTATTCCCTGCCTCACCATGGACTATAGCACTCACCTCGCAGTCAAAGTCCATTTAATCTCCATTATTTTATCAAGTTTTTTCTATTTTAACCAAAATTTTGGGAAAATGTCGAATACTCCTATTATTTTGTCAATTCAAAAATATATTTCTAATTTTTGGAAATATTATTTCAAATTTTCCATTGGATAAGTGAATATTTATGTGACATAATTCTCTTAGTGGAGATATTTTTATTTTCAGTATTTGTTAGTGTTTGACAAATCATTTTGAAAAAAAAAACGTTAATTTTGTAAGTGGTTATTATGTCTATGAGTGCTCTAACATTGTTATGCATGGTATTTCTACTACTCTCTCAAATGATACCAAAATTTATGAGGTTATAGGCCCCTTATGTAAGTGAGGGGGAGGGGGTGGGGGCTCCTCCACAACTCTATACTCCAACAAATGTATCAATGTTGTTGATCAGTAGTGATAATTATCTACAGTGCTGAAGAAGATTTATTGTTAATATAATAGAAAAGGCACCACCAAAAATCATGGCCTCTTGTACATAATTTATAAAGGAATGCATTACCTGAGAAATAATATGGTTGGATTGTGTGTACAACTCAATCTAAAGCCATGGATAAATGACAGATTTATCATAAACATAAATACTATCAAGAAAATGACAGATTTCACAGTACTTACAGCCTCCACCAAATTATCCATTGTGCACCCTATGAATCAATCACGAAGGAAACCCCCTCTCTCCTCTTCCTCATCTACCACTTCCACTAACCACTATTTATTTATGCAAATATTATGTAACCAAGGAATTAATATTTGCATAAATCTTCATGGAATAATTTTTTTTGTTTTACATTTTATTAATGCATGCTCTTAAGTATGTATCATGTAACACCATTCACGATGTGGAACAAAAAAAATCTATTTGAATAATTAACAACCTGGGTCTATTGCTTAGAATGAAATTATTTTCACAAGTTCACTATTGTGTCTGTAGGATTCAAACCTTAGTGATTTATTAAGGAACACAAAAGATACATGAGAATGTGTTTCATATCCAAAGTCCAAGAAGAATGCAGAGTGCAAAGGTGGCCTTCATTGTGTGGACAAAAAATCCACCTCTGCACTTCACACAATTATCCCAAGCCTGTATTCAATCCCATATCACCTTAGATATACCAACTCTATATCTCACTTACCTCTAGCTTTTTGTGACATTTCCCCATCATTAAGGGTGTGTGCCTCTCATTTGGGGCTTGAAGAATTTTCTCTCTTTATATGAAACACCTGGAAGATAGGGCACTCGCCCATGGACTCAATTCCAAACTCAATTTATTCACTTGTGGTTAATTTTGGAGGTGTTCTCTCCTGGTATCATGAGGCATTGAATACCCAATTGTTAGGACCCATTATGGAATATCATTTAAATAGTGGAGTGTGTCAACAAGTTCAACCTAGACCATCAATTTTCTTGTCATATATGAGGAATAAACTTTATGGTTTATGTGGCATGTCATCAAGGGCAATGTGCTCATCCCATAGTAAGGGAATGGAGTGTTGGGTAAGGAAAACGAAGAGGTAGTTATAGAGGAAACATAGACATAAAGGGTGTGGGAAGAAAATCCCACATATTGAAATTCCCATCATACTGAGAGAAGTCATCCGCACTATAGTGAGAGCCCTATCCAACATCTGAAATCTGTGTGCAAAAGCCATATGGAGAGCCATACTTTGGCGTACCAATAGTCATGCCCATCACACCAAGGAAGACCCTCTGCAACATACCTCTTCATTTCATAAAATCATCCTCACACCTTCGCATACACACAACATGATATAATAATTGAATGGAGAAATCGTATATCCGTGGCTTGTCATGGTCAAAATCTATAAGTTTATGAAATTCGTTAGTTTATGTTTATTGACTTACTCAAAGATATATGTGAATTTTAAACATATAATGAATATCACTAAAATTTTATCAACAACGTGGGAGTTACAATCTTGTAGAGGTTGTTGTGGATGTCACAATTTTACTGTTAAACAATTTTCTTGAGATTTGTTCCATTTTTTTATTTCATTTAATTGACTATAAAAAACTCTAGATATATGTGTTCTAGATCCATCTTATGTGTAGTTGGATGATTTAATTAAATAAAATCCTTCTCCTTCTTATACCACGTCCATGAAACATATAACTTGAAAATTAAAAACGTAATTTTATGAAACTTTTGCATAAATTGTGCTGGAATTTTCAAAGAAAACTCATTATATATTGAACTCATGCCTACCGTGGTGTGAGGAGGTTAGAAGGATTTTATGAAATGTAGAGGTGTTTGGGAGGTGTAGAGAAATATTTGGAATTATAGGTGTGAGAAGTTGTGTGTAGGTGTGAATTTGTGAGACTACTTTTATGAAGGTGTGCAGAGGAGGATTTGGAATCAAAGGTGTGAGGAGGCGTTTGAAGGTTCAGAGGTGTATAGAGGCTTTTACAAAATGTGGAGGCCTCACAACTCTGATTCCAAATCTTCCTCCACAATTTTTCACACCTTCACATTTCAAAAAATCCTCCTCACACCTCCGCACCTCTGAATTTCATAGAAGTATCCTCACAACTTCACAACACACAACATAATACAATAATTGAATGGAGAAATTGTATATCGGTGGCTTCTCATGATTGAAATATATAAGTTTCTAAAAAATTTTAGGCTATATTTGTTGACTTACTCAAAGATATATGTGAATGTCGAACATATAATGAATATGACTGAAATTTTATCAACAATGTGGGAGTTACAATCTTGACGAGGTTGTCGTGGATGTCACAATTTTACTGTTAAACAATTTTTTCAAGATTTTTTCCATTTTTAATTTCATTTAATAGATTATAAACCACTGAACAAATATTTTTCTCCATCCTATGTGTAGTTGGAAGCTTTAATTAAATAAAATAGGCTTTTATTTCATAAAACACATCCATGAAACATGTAACTTGAAAATTTAAAAACAAAATATAGAACTTTTGCATAAATCATGCTTGAAGTTTCGAAGAGAATTCATCATATATTGAAATAATTCCTAACATGGTCTGAGGAGGCCTTTATGAAATGCAAATGAAAATGGGAGATGATTAGGAGACAAAGGTGTTAGAAGGTGTAACACAACTCCCATCACATCTACCCACTTTCATCGGCTTACCCGAGATAAACATGAGATGAGGGGCCACTATGAAAAGAATCAAACTCCTAGGTGACCTTAATGAAATAGAGTTGACAAAAAAAACCTTACCGACCTCCCTAAGATGTGACATGACCCTCAAATAGTAACCTAACCACTCTAGGTGTCCATCCTCTGAGCTAAAATGAATTTTCCTTGAGCTTGAGCCCTAGTCGCTCTCTTGCCAATTCATCCATGCGATAGGAAACTCCCAGTCACTCCCATAGGCCTACATCAATGCGACCGTGGCCTTTTTTTCTCAGTGCTATGCCAGCGACTACAAAATTTAAGGCTAGATTTTCAGGTTGGGGTTGATCCTCTGCCCAGAAATCCATAAAACTTCCATAACTCATGTAATACATGATAAAAATAATTACAAACCAAAACTGAAACTAGGACTAGCCTTAGCCATCCCCTACTGAGACTGACATTCCGTCAAAAACTTGGCAACAATGTAACCTACAAGCCACGAAACAAGACTGAGCATAAGGGACTGGAAATTCATATGATACTTAACAATAAGGATCCCCACCCTCTCTCTTTCGATGTCTTAACATCAATTAGGTATTGCATCCATTATTATTTCAGTTACAAGTAAAAACATGAAATGATCCATGACTAGAACTAGTCACATAACCATGCTTATAACTAGCATATAACCACGAAAATAACCATAAGAGAACAACCATTAAAGCCACATAAGAACAAGTACAAAAGCAAGATAAATTAGCTTTCATTAAACATAAGCAAGAGCCAACCAGGTTCAGGACTTCCATGTACCACCCGACCATAAACATGGTTGAACCAAATATTTCTTTTAGACAGTCACCCCCATGCCATATTTCAAGAATGGATGTGGGATCTCAAGGATAAACCAATCCAAAAACAACCAAGGGAATGTGGAGGTTAAACCACCTCCACCCTCACCATACCATGATCTCACCTAAACCGGCACCAAGATCACTAAATTGAATGAAGCTTGGAAAGCCTCCGGATCTCATCACTATCCTTGAGGAATTTTCTATCTTCTTGTATCTAGGCTTTACAATAATCCACACTGGATCACTAGTACCTTACCAATACACCACCCTCGGGATTTACCATGTATCCCACCAAAACCGGTCAAGGGATTCCTAGGCCTTTGGGAATGTTCCCGAGATGACATTCACCCCAGATTTCGAAACCATTTGGAAATTCCAAAGCTCAAAGCTGAGAAAAACCCCATAACACCATGGCTACCCAGAAATAGGTAAGGCAAGGTGAAAAACCACTGTCAAAACCCAGTGAAACCATGTCACCAATAAAAAAAGCACCAAATACCAACATGCACATACCATGCATGGAAAAACTAGCTAGGAGATCATACATGGAATCTGATACCTACAAGTATTCCTGGTAAAGATGCTTGATCTTGATCTTCCTTATTTTATCTTTGCTTTCCTTTTCTTTCCTTGTCCTTCCTTTGCTCTATTTTCCTTTCTTTTGCTTGCTTGATCTCCTTCTCCTCTTGGTGCTCTTCTCCTCTCTGAGTGGAATTCTCTAAATGAACTAACAAAATAGACCAACTGATTCTTTGAGGTCTTTTTATCATTCATGCCTCTAATTCCTTAAATTTTCCATTATTTTCCTTCAATTTCCTCCTCACATTCAACTTGTGACCTTTCACCTTCCTTTTCTCCTAATTTCCTTTATTTTCATAAATAAATATGCCAAAATACAATTTATCCTTTTTAACACCTTAGCCATTACCTTTGCCAATTTCCCCTTAGCCATAAATACATCGAGTGATGCCCACTAGGATATATTTACTCAACATTCAGCTTGGAATAAGTGTCCATTAATTGTGGTCTTTTTTTTTCCTTTATTAACTTTTATTACATGAAATTTTAGCCGAGGTCTGTTAGAAATGGTGTGCAGAGTTACGAAGATGTGAGAAGGATTTTATGAAATGCAAAGGTGTGTGTAGGAGGATTCGGATTCAGAGGTGTGAGGAGGTGTGCGGAAACACTTATTTGACCATTACAAAATTATTAATTCTTCGAACCACTTTTCTTATTATTGAGTAATATTAATTTTTACTTTATATAAATATAAAAAATTAAAAAATCATATAAGTTTATCATAACTAAATCAAGTCAATGCCTGATTCGATCAACGAACAATATAGTCAATCAAATTATAATACTTAAGAACTAAATATATTTGATATGAATTCATTATTTTACCTTAATATCTTTCCCCCATTTCTTCAACATCGTGTTTCAAATTGATTGCTATAATTGAATTTTTTATTCTTCGAATTATTCACGGGCTTTAACTTTTCATCCGCTTAAAGTTTATGAAAGATTTCACTGTGTGGAGGAATATTCCTTCACACCTCTGCACTCTAAATTGGTTTAACTCATATAATATTGTAGCCTCATTAGTTTACCAAATGCAGAGTGTGAAGGTGTAGAGGAAGCTTCCTTTGCACAGTGAAATATTTCATAAAGGTTTAACTCCTTGAACTAGTACCACCAATAGAAAAAGTCAAAGAAGTGTTGAGTGTGGAGGTGGCCTTCATTGTGTAGAAAGCGGAGGTGGGGAGGAAGCCCGTGCAGAGACAGGAATAATGATAGATCAGGAAATGAAGAATTCTTAAATAATGACAAAACATTGACCCCACATTGCCTTAATCAATTAATTAGTGGTAGAGGGAGGGACTATGTTGTGTTGTAGTTATTAATCTTATTAACTAGTGTAGCTTCATTAACAAGTAAACATGCATTAGGGGAATTTTGAGGTCTAAAATGGGCATCCTAAGAAAAATATACAACAAAAATAAAATTTATAAGAACTAATAGGATTTAAGATGATGATGTCAACCATGGGGGATGATTCACCATTTTTGGAGGAAAAAAATAAAAATATTAAAAAATAATAAAATAATAAAACTACTTTTTCAACTCGTATTTTCTACTTATCTCCCTAAGTTTTTACTCAAATTTCGAGCGAGAGTACTTTTTGGATGCAAAATTTAATTCTCCATCCAAGGAGTACCCATGTTGCATACTTCAATCGACCCTGTTACACGAAAAATGAGAAATACACGGGTCTAATATGGGCCTCCTAAGGAAATTATAAAATAATAGTGGAAATAATAAAATAAGATTTGATTACATCATCAAATTTTGGAGGGAAACAAGGAAAAACTATTTTTTCAACTCGTATTTTCAACTTATCTCTCTGTGGGTTTACTCAAATTTCAATCAGAAGCACTCGTTGGATGCATAATTTGATTTCTCAACCAAGGACTACCCATGTTGCATACCTTCGATGGATTTGCTACATGAAAAATGAGAAATACATGAAAAAACGTGTTTGCAATCACGTTTTTCATGTATTTCTCATTTTTCGTGTAGCAAATCCATCGAAAGTATGCAACATGGGTAGTCCTTGGTTGAGAAATAAAATTATGCATCCAACGAGTGCTTCCGATTGAAATTTGAGTAAACCCACAGGGAGATAAGTTGAAAAAATAGTTTTTCCTTGTTTCCCTCCAAAATTTGATGATGTAATCAAATCTTATTTTATTATTTCCACCATTATTTTATAATTTCCTTAGGAGACCCATACTAGACCTCAAAATTCCCCTAATGTGAAGTGTGGTGTCATTATTGACCATTTACTAGTAAAAATTCATTTGTATCAATAAAAGTGTTGACGATATTTAATTATTTTTCTCAACGTACAAATATTTAAATTATTTAATTCTATTTTGTTTTTTAATTATTTTATATTAAATGATTAAAAGAAGTATACTTGATTTTTTTTTTTAATAATTAAAATTTACATTTTAATAAATTATTATTTTTTTAATATTTGATAAATTTAAATTTAAAATAAACCACGAAAATCGAAACCATTCTATCATGTAATTTTATCTAATAATCATGAATCTAACCAATCATTTCGAAAACATAGACATGAGCATGAGGGTACCTAAAACTAAAAGGTGGGGCTCCCTATAACATAAAATGTGGGGCTCCCTATAACATACCCCTTTCTCAATACTAATTCATATCAATATGTGTAATAAATGTTAAAATTAGCTGTCACATCATATATCACCATTAGGACATGAATTTATGGCATTTAAAATACTTCAGCTCTCAACATACTAAGTCATTAATGTTTAATTCATTTAATTCTTATATGATATCAAATCCATCTTAAATTTTGGTGTTAGGTGGTAGATGTTATGCACCGTCATATGGAAAATACTAAGCACCATGTAGTAGGCCAATGATTGGCTCATTGACTTTACATCGTGTTCGTTGGATATAATTTTATTATCATTCAATGGATGAAAACGATCTTAAATTTATGTGTCATACGGTAAATGTTAAGCACCATGTAGCATATGAAAATTATTAAGAACCATATAGTAAGTCAACGATTGAATCATTGAATTTACATCTTTTCCATTGGATACCACTTTATTTTCACTCAATAAATAAGATGTAAAGGAAGTAAAAAAATCATTGGCTTATTTCATGGTGCTTACTATGACTTTATGTAATTTAAATCTGTTTAGCTCTCAACTTAATAACCATTAATGTTCAATTAGCGCAATGGTTCTATATAGATTGATCATGCTTTGCATGAAGTTTAAGGGATTTGGATGCTTAATCTAGTTTCATAGTTGTATCATGATTCCTTTTCATAGTCCAATATATTAATTCATAACTCTATATCGATCTAATGGAGGAAGCCCAAGCGATGTGATTATAATTATTTAATGGATTTGGTGGGTGGGGGGCGGAGGGTAGTTTCCTAAATTGTTAAGGGGAAGCTAATTGCATGGATTTTTGAAGATTGATGGGATATATATTTAGTTTTTTAATCATTATGGGGTTTTGGAGGTATTTAATTATTTTAATTTTAGTTGAGGAATCATTATAGAATTTTTGAAGTAGTCAATTGTTTTAAACCTAGTTGGGTAATCATTATAAATTTCAGAAGGTATTTAATTGTTTCTTAGGATATGTTGGGGGGGTTTTCTCAATTGTTAAGCGGAATTCAATTGCATGGCTTTTTGAAGATATAACACCCTCTTCCCACATCTACCCAAGTAACCAGCCAATCGGGGTAAAAATGTGACGAGAGGCTACTATAATGAGATTCAACCTGCTAGGTGACCTAAGGAAGTGGAACCGATGGAAATAAAAAATACAGACCCTGTACAACAACAACACCCCCAGGAGGTTACCCAACCTTTGAGGCCTCTTACCCATGGGTCATACTAACATTTTGACCTCTTTGAGCCATAGCTGCAGGAACGAGCTTGCATGCCGACATCGAGGAGGATATATCCGCAGTCATAACACTGCATGGCAGTGGCCAAGGCCCCAAATACTGAGTCTTGTTCCAGTGTCCCCAGGATTTGAGCCACCTTTTCATGCCCACAACCCAGTGATATGCCCAGAACTTCATGAAACGTTCAAAGATGATAAATAAAAATAGGACAATGATACAAAAGAAATCACATCAATAATAACTGATCTGGACCCCTCCTAGCCATGACATGCATTTTGTCAAACATGTCACAAACATGAAAGCTACAAGTATAAACAACATAACAGAGCAAAGGGGTCTCATACTTATTTGAGAATATCTAAGAAGCATTTCTCCCATACATCATTAACTACAATACCATATATTTGACCATAGATACATTGTAAATTCATGTGCAGGTAAAAACATGGGGAGATCAATACATCATTACTATAAAAATAGATGCTCATAAACAGCATAATAACAACATAAATACCATGAGTACAACAAAAAATTAATCCACATATAAAACAGTACATTTGCATACCAAATTCCAAGGGAATGAATTTCCCATTAATGAATGTATAAACTGAACAAAGATGAGACTTCCACATTCCACCCGACCATAGATTGGATGAGCCAAATATCCCTTTAAATAATCACCCCCGTGCCATATTCTGAGCATGAATGTGAGATATCATCCAACACATCAATCACAATCCATCAAGGGCTTCCAGAGGCCGAACTGCCTCAACCCCAAACTAGTGATTCCACCTCACAGTTGAACATCACAACCATCAAGGATTGGTCTCTATCCAAGATGTTTTAGGTCTCCAAAGTGTTTGTTCCAACCAGGGCTTCCAGGACTAGTAAGTCAACCCCAACTGTTACATGGATTCTAGAGCGTTTTTCCAGCCATGGATTCTAGGACTAGTAACTCAACCCACCTAGGGCTTCTAAAGCATTTGTCCAACCAAGGCTTCCAGGACTAGTAACTCAAACCACAGTTGTCTGTCAGACTTCCAGAGCATTTTTCCAACCAAGGCATCTAGGACTGGTAACTCAACCCACAACTAATGGAATCATGAGAACCAACCAGAAAACAATCAATGAAAACAAATCCACATGCATACACCATGCATGCAAAAACAAGTGAGGAAAACATATATGCAACTCAGTACCTACAATCAAAACCCGTTGTAGCTGTTGATCCTTATGCCCGCTTGTGCCTTCCTACTCTTCCTTTTCGTTCTCGCTCCTAATCACCAAGTATCCACAATCTCCAAGAGTGCTCCAAGAAAACTATAAGTATCTAAGAGTATGAGAGAGAGAGAGAGAGAGAGAGAGAGAGAGAGAGAGAGAGAGAGAGAATAATGAGAGAGCTCCAAAAATGCACTAACAAAAATTGGTTAATCAACAAACTTACCAACTGATCCTCATAATCCTTTTTATTAATGTGGCCTCTATTTTTTCATTTTCTGTCATTTTCCTTCATTTTCCTTCATTTTCCTTCACTTTTCTCCTCACATGCAACCTGTGACCTTTCACCTCCATTTTCTTCTATTTTCATAAATAAAATGCCAATTAATGAATCATGCCTTTCCAAAATCTTTGTCATTGACTTTGTCAATTTCCTTTAGCCATTATAACTAAAATGGACATCCTCTAGGATGTTTTCCCAACCATTCAACTTGCAATCCGTGTCCCATCACCGTGGTATTATATATTTTTACATCGATTTTTAACCAGGGTTGTTACAGAAGATTTATGGGATACAAATCTCTTTTAAAACTAGTTGGGGAATCATTATAAGTTTATATTTAATTTTTTTTTTAAAGAGAGTTTACAATTTAGAATCTTTTCTTTTAAATTGTGATGCTTCATCATAGAGGTAATGGGTGTATGTGCTAGATATTAGTTGATTAAATAATTTTGAAATATTAATAAATGTGAGCATAAAATTGTGAAAAATCAACATTTTGATAGTGTCCTTCAACCATTAAGAAACTCACATTGACATAATTAGTAGGATGGGAAAATATTCATAAAAAATCAAGAATAACATAGTACTTCGATTGAGACTATCATTAGCCATTAAAGAATGACATAAGTCTTCCATTAAAACAATAATTTAGCTAAGGCTACTCCAAAACCCAGAGTAGGAAGTGTCGACTTACATGAAAATTTAAGGAAACAAATTCATGGAGCTAGAATTTAAATTGGACTAAGTGCATTTAAGGGTGACCAACATCTTTGGTTTTCTCAACCGCCCAATGGAGGAATGCTAGTTCCTTTCATGATTATAATTTTCTACAAAAATTAACATTATGAACAAGATTAGAAATGTGCAGATCCTTTCAAACATCGAAATGGAATCCATGGTTGTAAATGTCACTCACGAGGACCAACCTATCCATAACACATGCATGAAATGAAGAAATTAAAAAGGATATCTAGGTAAGAAAAGATATCCTCCACAAATTTACTTTTTAATTTATTTTGCATTTTCCATATTACATTATTATAGGCTTAATTTTTCTAGTAGTATATCACACTATCTAGGTAAGAGAAGATACCCTCCATGGAGTTACTTTTTAATTTATTTTGCATTTTCCATATTACATTATTAATTGGTCAATTTGTCTACCAATTTATTTGTCATGTTTTGTAGTAGTCAATAACTTTAATGATTGGTAGTGTATATGTATATTTTAACAAGAAGAACAATGTTTTTCATAATTGAAGGTTCATTTTTTATTTATATTATAATGCTCTATGTTTTGAATTAGACTCTCAAGCTTCAAAAATTTGAAAACTTGAAATACATATTTGAAATATAAAAAATTGAAAAGTTGAAATACCAAAAGTTAAAAATTGTATAGTTGCATTACATTAATTGAAAAATTGAAATATAGAGACAAAAAAACTGAAAACTCGAAATATATTCTTAAAATATCAAAAATTGAAAAAAAGTATAATTGGATTACACTCTTAAACCTTAAAAAAAATGAAAAATTAAGATCTTAAAATACAAACTCAAAAAATCTGAAAGTTAGAAACTTGAAATACAAACTTGAAGTGGAAAAAAAAAAAAAAAAAAAAACTTGAAATACCAATAAAATATAATTGAAAGAAAATTTGACTTAAAATACCAAAAAATAAAATTTGAAATTTGAAATCTTTGTGAAAGATTCTTTTGATATTAAGTATTCATAAAAGAAAATTTAAAAGAGCATCATTGATATTGATAAATCAATGAAGAAAAATGGGAAAAAGTTTGAGAATGAATATATAATTAAAAAAATGAAAAATAAAATAATCCAATCATAAAGTTAACATTTATGAAATTAATACATTGAATTAATTTCGTTACAGTGCTTTCATGCTTTATCCTTTTACCTTATCTTAAATATCATTACACACAAAAGAAAAACATTTATGAAATTAATACATTGAATTAATTTCGTTACAGTGCTTTCATTCTTTATCCTTTTACCTTATCTTAAATATCATTACACACAAAAGAAAAACAAGGTGTAACCGATATTTTATGAACTTTCATTTGGTTTTCGTGCATCATCCGTAACATCATTACACAAAAAGAAAAGAAGGTAACAAATATTCTATGAAATTACATTTGGCGTAAAAACGAAGGACCGGAACATTAATATTAGAAAAAGAAGGAAGATTTATAACCATCAGAAAGAAAATGATTTATTACCATCATTTAAATATTTTGACACGCTGAAAGGATTTGAAATTCTAGGCCATGTCTAGTCTTTTCCTATATGCTCGCTCATATCGATAGGGTATATTCATAAGGTAAGTAATTTTTTTTTAAATGTAGTTCGCAAAAAACACGGACTAAATGTTAAGTGTCAATTTCAATATAGTTTTTTTTGTTTTTTCTTAAGAAAAAAAAACAGTAATTTTTATTAAGTGAAAATAAAAATTAGTTTTTGTAAACATACAAAGTGTGTATGAGATATCTATGGAAAAAATGTGAGATAAAAATAAATATAAAGTAGAGAGGGGTCAGAAAAAGACAAAGAACCTTAATACATGGATATAAGAGAGAAAAAAATTTATATACTAAGGAAGGGAACAATAAAATTTGACAAAATATACATTACCTAGACTTTTTCCCCTTCTTTTCTAGCACTTTGTGCCAAGCATCTGACGTTGGTTCGATCGGAACAATGCCGGTGATCTATTTGCATCGAGCAAGGGGGCTTATTTATTTGAGTCAGAACTCTCTAAAACATGGGATCTTTTGATCCCCCTATACCATCTATGATCTACATGCTTATAAGGGAAGAGTCTTGTTGAATCTTAAAGATTGAACTAGACTAATGCAGGGAGAACTCTACTGGTTGTTGTCTAATTGAGTCAAATTTTCCTCTTCCAGGTGTTCTTGAATATTCTCTTTGAATTCTTCTTCTTCATCATATGTTGGAAGTATATTAGAAAATTGCCACCCTTTTAGAAGTTTGCACGACTTTTTTTTCTGATCCATGAGGATCTAGACAACCCAAGGAGCACTATGAAGAAGATATACTCATGTCAATCCTAGGTTGAGGATGTCTTTATTTTTAATTAAATGTGGTCATATAATTGTCAAATAGAAATTGAAAATGTTGAGAGGAGTTTTCCTCAACAGTTCAAAAATCCAATTTCTTATTTCATATTGAAGTTGATAGATTATTCTCATCCCTAAGGTTTTGGGGATAAGGCCCTTGAAAGTAGAGATTGAGATATTTCCTCCATAGAAATCTCATGAGAAAATTTTAAGGGATATGACAATTATTTCCTCCTTAAAATCAGAGATAAGGAGATATTTCCTCCTTAGTTTTGGGCTCTTAAAGAGCTATATAATGTCATTCTATGTACAGGAAAGGTAAGGAGAAAGAGATTAAGGAGAGATTTTGAGAGCTTGGAAAAATCATTTTCGAGCAGAGCTTGGATAGCTCATGAGTCTTTCAGAGTATGGATGTAGAGTTGGGAGTTCTCGACTGGCCACCTTGATCTAAAATTCAATGTACATTTATCTCTATTTAGAAAGAAAATAGATCGATTCATCATGTTGGAGACGAATCCAGAGAGGTAGCCCAGTGGAGGGGCTGAACTCCGTTATCAATTGTGTTGTTCTCTTTCTTGTGAATGTTTGCTTATGTTATTGAACATATTTTATTAAAGCATTCAATTAAATGATTTTGTTAATCATTTTTCCATATACATGTTTTAAATTTTAATCCGAGTTAGAACTAAAAGTTCAATTTCAGATCAAGTTTGGTATCAGAGCGAGTTCATTATCTGTTTTGGTGGGTACATCTTCCAGTTTCAGAGAAGACAAGAAGAAGAAGGAGAAGGTAAATCATTTTGATTCAAAATGTCATCTTTTGATTCCTTTCTTCATCAAAATTGGGAAACTTTCGTAACCATGAAAGACATGGTAGAAGAAATGTACAAGGATTTTCAGTTCCATAAGCAGATAAATGAATTGGAAGATAGTAATTCAGCACTTCGAGAGGAGAATCTCAAGCTGAAAAGATTGCTCGAAGCCACAAAGGACAGAGATGTTTTGAAAGAGCCATTGAAGGATTCTTTCTATCAGCCATGTGAAAAACATAGTTCTCATAAAGCATCATATTCTACTTCGTCATCGACAAATAATGGAGAAGATAAAAAAGTGTCTGAGGAGGTATGAAGCATTTCATTTTCTATACCTTCTAATAATGATATTAATGATGCATCGTTTGCAGATTTTGAAAATCATACCAAGGGGATTGTTATGAAATTGTTGACCAAGATGGGATATGATGGAAGATGCCTTGGGTTTAATAGTCAAGGTATCATTAATCCTATTGAGGTGAAGAGACAACCTCATTAGGCAGGATTAGGCTATGGTAAAATTAAATTCGTAAGTCTCACAACAATTAAAAACCCAAAGTAGAAATTCAAAAATATTAAAAACTTGAAATATAAACTCAAAATTTTGAAAAATTGAAAAATTGAAATACCCGAAGTTAAAAAATTTATATGGTTACAATACATTCTTAAGCCTCAAGAAAATTGAAAAATTGAAATATAGAGAAAAAAAATAAATAAAAAATTTAAAATTTAAAATACTAATAAAATATAATTAAAAGAAAATTTGGCTAAAAATGCCAATTAGATATAAATTGAAAAAGAAAAATTCAAATTTGAAATCTTTGTGAAGGATTCTTTTGACATTAAATATTCATAAAAGAAAATTTTAAAGAGCACCATTGATATTGATAACCCAATGAAGAAAAATAGGAAAAAGTTTGAGAATGCATAGATAAGAAAAAAAATAAGAAAAAATAAAATAATCCAATCCTCAAGTTGGCATTTATGAAATTAATACATTGAATTAATTTCGTTAGAGTGCTTTCATGCGTCATCCTTTACCTTATCTTAAAGATCATTACACATAAAAGAAAAAGAAGGTAACCAATATTTTATGAACTTGCATTTGTTTTTCGTGCATCATCCCTAGCATTATTACACAAAAAGAAAAGAAGCTAACAAATATTTTATGATATTGCATTAGGCGTAAAAACGAACTACCCGAACATTTATATTAGACAAAAAAAAAAATTATAACCATTAGAAAGAAAATGATTTATTACACTCATTTAAAGATTTTGACATGCAGAAAGGATTTGAAATTCTAGGACTTGTCTATTCCTTTCCTATATGCTTAGCTCATATTGAAATGGTATGATGGGGTATGTTCATCAAGTAAGTCATTTTTTTTAAATGTAGTTCCTAAAAAACAATGTCTAAATGTTAAGTGTGAGTCTAAATACAGTGTTTTTTTTTTCTCCTTTTGGGATTTTTCCCAATTTTTATTAAGAGAAAATAAAAATTAGTTTTTATAAACATACAAAGTGTACATGAGATATTTATAGAAAAAATGTCGGATAAAAATAAATATAAAGTATAGACGGGTTAGACAAAGAAAAAGAACCTCAATATATGGATATGAGAGAGACGAAAATTATATACCAAGGAAGGGAGCAATAAAAATTGACTCACAAAATCTACATTGGCCACACTCTTTCCCCTTCTATTTTTGCACCTTGTGCCAACCATTAGACGTTGGTTCGATTGGAACCAATGCCATTGATCTATCTGCATCCAACAAGGGGGCTTATTTATTTGATTCAGAACTCTCTAAAACATGAGATCCTTTGGATCCCCCTATACCAACTGTTATCTACATAACTATAGGGGAAGAGTGTTGTTGAATCTTAATGATCAGACTAGACTAAGGCAGGGAGAACTCTACTAGTCATTGTCCAATTTGAGTCAAATTTTCCTCTTCCAGGTGTTCTTGATTATTCTGTTTGAATTCTTATTCTCCATCATTTGTTGGAATTATATTAGAAAATTTCCACCCTTTTAGAAGTTTTCACAACTTCTTTTTCTTTATTGGGTTTTTCTTAGAAAAAGGACAAGAATTCTATACGTAACCTATTTGAAAACATTCATGAGTTCTGAATGTCATGTTCTCATAGTCTAAAACTTGTGAGCATTACAAATTATTGCTCTTCAATAATATGTGATTTGGAAGCCCTTTGCTCATATCTATTTCCACACATATTATGGCAAAGGTAAAGATACCTTCATCTCTTCTTTCCATATCTCTTTTTTTAAATTTTCCCAATGCATTACCTATGTCTTAAATAATTTTATGGTTCCAGAAGGGAGGGGGAAGGTTTTGGAACGTCACCAAAATTGGCATTGTAGTAACCACCATAGTTTTGGCATTGAAATCGGGGAACCACGGTGTGATAAACAATCCAACATTACCCCAGAACCATGGCCCTTCTTGAAATACAAAATCTAGGTCCTTTTGAGTATTAAGTTGGACAATGAAGTATGGTTTGGAGCACAAGAAAATATCATAGTTTGGTGTCCATGACAAGAAAATCCATTGGTTTAGTGTCTTAGGTTTTGGACAAAAACCATTGAATCTACTAATGATTGTGTTTTTTTGGAGGGTTGTAAAGAGAGAGGAGACTTTTTTATATATGATGTCATCCATGAGAGTTATTCTTGGTCATTATGCTACTTTAAATTTGGAATGTAAACAACGATATGTCAAGACAACCTTCCTTCTTGGAGATTTGAAGGAGGAGCTTTATATGGAGCAACTAGGTGGATTCAAAGAAAAAGGTAAAGATAATTTAGTGTGCAAATTGAAAAAGAGTCTCTATGGCCTAAAAAAACACCATGCCAATGGTATAAGAAATTTGATTCATTTATGTTGGAACATGGTTTTAAAAGATTAGAGTTTGATCAAAGTGTTTACATCAAGAGATATGAAGAAAGGCACATTATAATATTTTTATATGTTGATGACATGTTAATTGTTGGATATGATAAGAACATGATCAATAGGTTGAAGAAGAATTTGGGTAGCAGATTTGCAATGAAATATTTGGGTCCAATACAACAAATACTGGGTATGAGAATCACATGTGACGGAAAGGGGAAAATGTTGTGACCATCAAAAGAAAAATACATTGAAAAGGTGTTATACAAGTTCAATATGAAGTATGCCAAGTCAGTTGGTACACCCCTTGTACCTAACAATAAGGAGAAAGAGGAAATGAGGACTCCTTATGCCTCAACATTTGATAACTTGATGTATGTTGTGGTATGTACTTGACCAGATATTGCACATTTAGTGGGAGTTGTAAGTAGGCTTCTTGCAAATACATGAAAAGTACATTGGCAAGTGGTAAAGTGGATTTTAGGGTATCTCAAGGGTACTAGCAATTATTATTTATGTTTTGGTAAGAATAATGGCAAAGATTATACAAATGAAAATATGGTTTGAGATGTCGATAGTAGAAAGTGGTGATGTTGTGGTATGTACTTGACCATATATTGCATATTTAGCTCAACTCTTTACTTTGTGGGATCAATTTCTTGTACTGATGCTTTCTCTATAACTGGCTTGGATGCTACTTCTATCACCTTTGTCGTGGGCTCTCGAACAACAACTAAACTCGATCTATAACTGAAAGGTATGTCGCTTTGGCTAATTCCTAGGATCAACTTCAACGGATTATTATGGGTAAACTTTTACTTTATGAAGTCAAATTTGTCTCTGATGTGGTCATATATGGGTCTTAGTCTATGGGCATATTCCATTCAAAATCATTTGGTTATATTTGGTTATTCTACGAATATACCTAAATTCTCCAAACTCCCTTAACCTTCTAGTAAATCCCCTTTATTAAGGTGAGAGAGTGGTGATAAGGCAGGAACTGAATCAGTTCAGTTATGTGTTATTTTCACTTGGTAACCCAAACGACACTTGACTCACAATTGACCTGGGTTGCTACCTATCGGGTTGCATCGACTAGCAAGGGTTTGGTGGGGTTATAACCAGTTGGAATCCATGACCATAGAGCATATTGTAACTCAAGGAAGGATTGTGGGAGTTGTAAGTAGGCTTCTTGCAAATACACTAAAATAACATTGGCAAGCAGTAAAGTGGAATTTAGGGTATCTCAATGGTACTAGTAATTATTATTTATGTTTTGGTAAGAATAATGGCAAATATTATGCAAATGCAAATATGGTTTGAGATGTCGATAGTAGAAAGTCCACCAATGGTTATTTCTATACTTTTTCAGGTACAATAGTATCTTGGGTGTCCACATTTCCGAAGGTAGTAACACTCCACAACTGAGACAAAATATATAGCTGCAACAAAAGCTTGTACATAGATGTTATGGATGCAGGCTTCCTAGAAGAGCTAGGAATAAAGGAAGAAAAATATGTGTTGCATTGTGATAGTGATAGGGTTATTTACTTAGAAAAAAATAAAGTATATGATTATAAAACAAAACATATTGATGATAGATCATTGGATGGTGGGCTACTGCAATTGGAGAAATACACACAAAAGAAAATCCAACAAACATTTTAAAAAAAGATAGCCAAGAGATAAGAAGGAGCTTTGTAGAATCTTGGCTCTAATATTTGGTCTCAAGTGGGAGATTGTGGGAGATTGTTAAGTATGAGTCCAAATATAGTTAAGGGTTAATGTAAAAATTTAAGTGTAAGGGAAAATATTTATGTGTGAGTTCAAATATGGTTTAGTGAGAGTGTAAATATTTTTAATATTATTTTTGTATCAAATATTATTATAGAAAGTAAAGAAGACTTCTATAATGTAATGGAAACTTAGAAAGTAAAGAAGACTTCTAGAATGTAATGGAAACTTCTCAGCCTAGATTGTACCGAAGGATTCTCCTTGAATGTAATGTAAGGGGGAATTTTTCTATAAATAAGACATTCATTCAGTATTGAGCCATTGAAAGTTGGATTCTCCTTGAAGACATCTAGAATGTAATGGAAACTTCTCCACCTAGATAGTAAAAAATCTTGTCCTTGCATTCAAGGGATAATTCTATTATTCAATCAATAAGACATTCATTCAGTATTGAGCTATTGAAAGTTGTATTCTTACAATTCTTCAATTAATAAGCCTTTCATTCTATTGAACAATTGAGAATTGAGTTCACAGGAGAAACCACTTGTAATTATTAAGCCTTTCATTCTATTGAGAAATCGAGAATTGAATTCTCATTCTATTGAGCAATCTAGAACTGAATTCTTATTCTATTTAGCAATTGAGAAATGAATTCACAAGAGAAATAACTTGTAATTATTATTGCTAATAATAAAAGAGTGATAATGAAAGCAATCGAGAATTGAATTCTTATTCTATTTAAAAATTGAGAATTGAATTCACAAGAGTGATAATGAAAGCAATCGAGAATTGAATTCTTATTCTATTTAGAAATTGAGAATTGAATTCACAGAGTGATAATAAAAGCAATCGAGATTTGAATTCTTATTCTATTTAGAAATTGAGAATTGAATTCACAAGAGAAAGCACTTGTAATTATTATCGAATTCTTATTTTATTTAGAAATTGAGAATTGAATTCACAAGATATTGTTAGAAATCATTTATAATTATTATCGAATTCTTATTCTATTTAGAAATTGAGAATAGAATAATTTCTTGTAATTATTATTGAGAATGGAATTCTTATTATATTTAGAAATTGAGAATTGAATTCACAAGGGAAAGCACTTGTAATTATTATTTTTTTGTTGATTCCGTAGGACCTGAAATTTTCTATTATTTAGAGCAAGTTGTTAAATAAATACAACAATAAAGTTGTGCCTCAACCTGCCCGAAGGAAACCAGGTCTGTTGGCCATCTTAAAAAGTTAAAAGCGAACCAAAATCGGTACTATTTCAGTCTATCAGTAGCTGCGAGTAATACTTGGCTATGTCCATAATATTTACAGATGAAGCAACAACTATAAGTTCTATTGACAAAAAGCATACAAAAAACTAGAAAACTGAAAAGTGCCTATCCATCTGAAGAATCCACTGGTGCTGGGTCTTTAGCAGAGGACCCGGGCATCTCCACCCACTGCAATGCTTGCAACTGCTCCTCAATTCATCCAATTCTGACTTTCTGCTGCATTTGAGTCTTTTTCATTGAGCTCATGTCCTTTTTAATGTGATTAAGGTCAAAGAGAATTGAAGTATGAGCTTCCTGTTCCTTCATACTCATCAGAGCTTTGGCAAGAACACACTTAAACTTCCAGTACATTTTAACAGATTGTTGAAAAAGGGAAACCCTTCCCCTAGTACTACCAGGGTCAGTTAGGAAATCCATTATAGCTTGTCGCTGTTGGATATCTACCTCATCATTAGAACTCTGCTGCTCCCATCACTGGATGTTTTGTCGAATATGTTAAGGGGTATTAGCTGTGTAGGTTTTGACCAAATTTTCAACAACCTGCTTGTTAGTTCTCCGACCTCTCTTGCTGGGTCTTGGAGAGACATTGGTTTGATCAACTCTAACACTCTATTTGCGAGCTGACATTCTGGATTTTGTCATACTTGCACCAGACAAGCCTGTTAAATACAAATATAGAAACAGAGTATACTGATGAGGAAGGGAACCAAAAATGTACGCCACAGAAGTATCGGCCAGCGGCGTGTTGGCAAAATGCAATAATCCGACCTACTTGGAGAAAAAGCCAAGGCGCCCAGTGAAGAACAGAGACGAAAGCATAAGTGACTTAATACCAATGTGCACACCTAGCTGATAAGAACAAAAATTTGCAAAAGCCTTTCGAGTGACATGTAAAGCAACATGGTCGATGTTCGAAAATACAAACCCCATGCTTTGAAACTAGACACGATTATGATGAAATGTAAAGGCAGGCATAAAATAAAGAAAACCCTGACGCTTAAAGAAGTGCATCACACAAACAAGCCACCCATAACAAACATCAAAAAGCATATGGTGATATGATGAAGAATTGCAAGAGGAATTACAAGAGTGGCGAAGGAATCCGACATATAACGCCTTAAAAAACGGGAACATGAGACAATGACAGGCTGGGGGACTTTGAAAGCACGGTTCAACCTCAACATCATCATGAAAACTACAGAAAGGCAGGAATATAAATGGACCCGTCTCCTTTGAGAAATCCAGTGCATGTTGCGAAGAATAACCAGAGTTTAAAGTGAAGAAGGTAGACATAACATACCAAAACCCACTCCTTTTGATCTGGAATTGTGAGAGCCCACTAAACGGCCACTGTATCCAACTCCTAGCGCCATTGTGATGACTGCCTACACTGTTCCAAATGAA
Organism: Pinus albicaulis; assembly: GCA_034641835.2. Classification (NCBI taxonomy): domain Eukaryota; kingdom Viridiplantae; phylum Streptophyta; class Pinopsida; order Pinales; family Pinaceae; genus Pinus; species Pinus albicaulis. The sequence continues at coordinate 993,132,123 of CM076571.1, forward strand.
AGGAATGTGCGAGTGAGTAATGCATAATAGCATAAAACCTGATAGCAGTATGCCTTGAATAGGTGTCGCATCAACGGATGGTGGAAAATAACTAGAGATTGTGCCCACATACAAAGGATCGGTTCCTTTAGTGCTAAGCTGACATCCAACTCATACCTTAAATGCTTCTGACAGTCGGGTTCCTGCCCCGCTGTCTTTCCTCAAGGTGGCACCCTGATCGGGGGAAAGCACTTGTAATTATTATTGAGAATTGAATGTTTATTTTATTTAGAAATTGAGAATTAAATTCACAGCACTTGTAATACTCTTGTAATTATTATTGTTAGTAATAAAAAAGTGATAATGAAAGAAATCTAGAACTAAATTCTTAATTTATTTAGAAATTGTCTTGTCTTATTTTATTTTATTTAGAAATTGAGAATTGAATTCACAATTCAATTTATAAATTGTCTTATTTTATTTAGAAATTGAAAATTGAATTCACATTTTTTCTTATTCTATTTAGAAATTGAGAATTGAATTCACAAGATATATAGAATTTTTCTTATTCTATTTAGAAATTGGGAATTGAATTCACAAGACATATAGAATTTTTCTTATTCTATTTAGAAATAATTAAAAAGTGATAATGAAAGCAATCGAGAATTGAAGTCTTATTCTAAATTTAGAATTGAAGTCTTATTCTAAATTTTTCTTATTCTATTTAGAAATTGAGAATGGAATTCACAAAAGAAAGCAAAGAAAGCACTTGTAATTTTGTAATTATTATATAGCCAATTAAATTCTTATTCTATTTAGAAATAATAAAAAAGTGATAATGAAAGCAATCCACAATTTTGTAATATAATTTTTGTAATTATTATATAGAAAATTAAATTCTTATTCTATTTAGAAATAATAAAAAAGTGATAATGAAAGCAATCGAGAATTGAATTCTTATTCTATTTAGAAATAAGGTCTTATTCTAGTTAGAACAATTCTTATTCTATTTAGAAATTGCCTTATTCTATTTAGAAATTGTCTTATAATACACTGCCGAGTTCTAAAAAAAAAAAATACAATTCTTATTCTATTTAGAAATTGCCTTATTCTATTTAGAAATTGTCTTATAATACACTGCCGAGTTCTAAAAAAAAAAAAATACAATACACTGCCGAGTTCTCCAAAAAAAAAAATACAATACACTGCCGAGTTCTCCACTTAAATTTGGTGTGGTGATTCTCAGTCATTGTTTATTTTACTTTGTTTATCAAAGTTATTATATTTTCTACTACCTTTTCCTAACCCCAAAAACCAAAATGCCATTCATTTCTTTATGTTTATATTTCGTGATTGTAAAGATATTTTGACATGTTCCCATTTTCTAATGAAAAAATTTACTTTGCTGGGCGGTTGATAATCCAGAAAGAGAGGTACCCGAAGTTAGATACTTTTTGATATTCTAATAGATCTAATTCATCTCTTTTTTATGTTCTAATACAGTGTAATTCATCTATTTGCCTCAAAGTATATATTGCATTTGCTCATAAAAGGAGAAGAAACCTGCTATGATGGTGGCCATGAAATGAAACAATTATAGTCCTTTATTACATAAAAGGGAACACATCCGGCTACGATATAGGTAGTGGGCATCAAATGAAATGACCCGACAGCCTATAGGTAGTGGGCATCAAATGAAATGACCCGACAGCCTATATTTAACCATAAGCTCCTCCAAAAGAAAACCACAATTTCATAGCGGCTTAAGTGACTCCCTTCTTTATTCCGATAAATACATAACATAGACACAGCACCCATATTTTCTGTTCGTCGAGCACTTAAAAACCGCTGCCTGTAGTGAAATAGCCTGTCCACACACCATTAACACATGAATTAGATTCACAGTCAGTGTGGCAAGGACTGGAAGTGTTTCAACAATAAATAGATATAAATTACAGCAGCAAACATGGCAGACTAGATGATGGATTAACATCAGTAACGAATAACATGGTGAATAAATGAAAGAATTTGATAGTCCACTGTATACTGACAGCAGCATCCGACACACATAGCTATAGAAATTAATTACTAGTGTTTAATAATCAGTAGCCTTGATCGATCGATGGAAAGACTTACGAGAACGGCGTTGTACATCGCAGCGGCGGGGTGGCTGACGAACGTTGCAGGTTTCTGGAAGGTATGCGGCTCTCTCCTCCGCCTCCTCCTCCTCTTCTCTTCCACGCGATTCGCCGCGGCGGCGCTGATTAAGTGCAGCCTCAGAATCCATGAAGAGGTCATATGATTGAGATTGATCGAGTACTTGCTGTATGGCTCGGCATCGGCATTGTGGAGACATTCTTTCCAATTCCTCGCAGCATCTCTCCGATGGCTGCTCTCTCCGCATCTCCATGTAGTCCCGGCACTCAGACAGTTGCTGCGGATCGCAGGACCGTCGTTGTTGCAGGCCTTCTCCATACATAACGCCTTCACGTGCATCAACAGTTGGGGTGCCCCACTGAAGGAGGAAGAGAAGGGCTACGCCTAGGGTCGCCCATTTAAGAACCAGTGTCGTAGTCGGAGGGGAGAAAACACCCATTACTTTTCTTTCTTCGTAACCCTGAAAGATAGATAGATATACGGAGCGGGAGTGTGAAGGTGTGAAGAGGAGGTGGACCCTAACGCTGTATTTATGGAAGCGTAGAGAAGGCGTCTCCTTGTACGAACATAAAAGTAGAGAACAACACATGTAGCGCATGCTCCATCTCACACTCCACGTCCTAACTCAACCCAGAGGAAGATCGAACGCCTGCCTCTGTTTCCAATCGCCGCGTCTTCCATTTCCGTTCAGTTGATATAAAGAACAGAAAAATCTTCCAGGTGTATAGAATCCCTGACAGTGCAGGGTACAGCCCCAGCAAGGCTACTTACAAACGATTATCACAATTTAGAAAATTTAAATTCGGTCATGAGAAACTGCCATAGCCTGGTGGTGTTGATTTTTCACGTTGAAATCAGTGGCTAACACCGGCAAGATTACCACAACCACCTTTTCAAGCAATGGAAGTGTTATTATTAACGATTGCATGTGAAAATGTTCAGTACCCAGCGTTTTAGTCACAATGAAATTATATTGCAAAATGAGTTTTTCCAAATATTTTGATAGTAGCGCTTGACTCATACTAACCGTACTGTACTGCCCAAAAAACAGGAACATAAATAGTAATGCTGTAATCTAAAAAAAACTTACAGAATAATTAGAATCAGGCAATAGTAATGCTGTAATCTAGAATTAGGTAAAGATTTTGATAAATTTAGGTAAAAATTTATCAGAATCTTGTTTACAGTTGTTAAACTTTAACATTTTTGGTGTTTTAAGTGTTTTTGATAGTGCTAAATCCATTTTCACTATAAAAATGTAATTCAAACACTCCAATTACCTGGTTTTTTGAATTTTATTTTACCAGATTCTAACAAAAAAAATTGCCATCCATAACTATTCTGTTAACTGAATACTATAGTAAGTCACTAGAGACACGGTGGGGTGTGACAATTTCCGAGAAGGAAGGAGATATAATGCTCACTCAACCGAAAGGCCGAAGTTCGGAAAGAAAGCCAATAAGATTTAAATTTGGAGGTATGGATTATTGATTTAAAAAGTTTAGGCTCTATGGAGTCGTCACTGGAGAATTTATGAATTTATGAAAACAAAATTTCGCAGCTAGTAAGTATGAATTATTCTAGGAATGGTATCACATCGTTGCCTTTGGTATTTTTGGAGTTATAAAACCGAATACAAGGGAAGAAATGGAAAGCTCTGGACGCAATAATTTTTCATTTATGGTCAACGTTGTTTCTAGGAAACATGGTTCTTCTCTGGGACCAGTGCTTGCACAGGGGCATATAACCAACCCTAGCAAAAATCACAAAGCAAATGGACAAATGGGCATTTATACTTGTGAATAAACAGAGTTCAAATATTTGATATGGGAATTATTGAAGGTTTTATTTTTAGTAATATGCGATCAAAAATATAGAACTAGAGTATATGGGAATTATTGAAGGTTTTATTTTTAGTAACATGCGTATCAAGAATATAGAACCAGAGTATATCTTTTTAAGTATAGAATTTTTATATTTTAAAATAAAAATATTTAGTATATTAATTTGATGTTTGACTTAATTTTGATTTTAATATTTAGTATATTAATTTGATGTTTCGAACGCCTGCCTCTGTTTCCAATCGCCGCGTCTTCCATTTCGGTTCAGTTGATATAAAGAACAGAAAAATCTTCCAGGTGTATAGAATCCCTGACAGTGCAGGGTACAGCCCCAGCAAGGCTACTTACAAACGATTATCACAATTTAGAAAATTTAAATTCGGTCATGAAAAACTGCCATAGCCTGGTGGTGTTGATTTTTCACGTTGAAATCAGTGGCTAACACCGGCAAGATTACCACAACCACCTTTTCAAGCAATGGAAGTGTTATTATTAACGATTGCATGTGAAAATGTTCAGTACCCAGCGTCTTAGTCACAATGAAATTATATTCCAAAATGAGTTTTTCCAAATATTTTGATAGAGCGTAGTCTAAAAAGGCCCCGTTTTGGCCCAGAATCTGGCAATGATTTTCAGAAAATCTGGCAAAGATTTGCCCAGAATCTTGTTTACAGTTCTTAAACTTTAATATTTCGAGTGCCCTAAGGGTTTTTCATAGTGCTGAATCTATTTCCAGCATCAAAAATGGATTCCAAACACTCAAACCACCTGATTTTTTGAGTTTTAGCTAGCCGGATTCCGACAGTTTTCTGCCGTCCGGGCCAAAACGCCGCCCCGGTAGACAACTCCGATTGATAGTAGCGCTTGACTCATACTAACCGTACTGTACTGCCCAAAAAAAGGAACATAAATAGTAATGCTGTAATCTAAAAAAACTTACAGAATAATTTAATGTTGTAATCTAAAAAAATTTATAGAATAATTTAGAATTAGGCAAAGATTTTGATAAATTTAGGTAAAGATTTATCAGAATCTTGTTTACAGTTGTTAAACTTTAATATTTTTGGTGGCTTAAGTGTTTTTGATAGTACTAAATCCATTTTCACTGTAAAAATGTAATTCAAATACTCCAATTATCTGGTTTTTTGGATTTTTTTTTACCAGATTCTAACAAAACAAATTGCCATCCAAACTATTCTGTTAACTGAATAGACAAATCCAATACTATAGTAAGTCACTAGAGACACCGTGGGGTGTGACAATTTCCGAGAAAGAAAGGAGATATAATGCTCACTCAACCGGAAGGCCGAAGTTCGGAAAGAAAGCCAATGGTATTTAAATTTGGAGGTATGGATTATTGATTTAAAAAGTTTAGGCTCTATGGAGTCGTCACTGGAGAATTTATGAATTTATGAAAACAAACTTCCGCAGCTAGTAAGTATGGATTATTCTAGGAATGGTATCACATCATTGTCTTTGGTATTTTTGGAGAAATGGAAAGCTCTGGACGCAATAATTTTTCATTTATGGTCAACGTTGTTTTTAGGAAGTGAAATGTATAATTAATACGGAGTGAAATGTATAATTACTTTTACCATTAAAGTCGTACATCGTTTTATGGTTTGAAGTAAGTTTGAAGTAATTTCTTATAGCATGTACCCATTTTAGATAATCATATTATTAATTAGATATTAATTTATAATATTATTAATTAATATAATTAATAATAAATAAATATAAAAGATAGAAGGGTTAGAAAAAGACAAAGAATCTTAATACATGGACATAAGAGAGAAAGAAAATTATATACTATGGAAGGGAGCAATAAAAATTGACTGACAAAATCTACATTGGCTAGCCTTTTTCCTCTTCTTTTTTTGCACCTTGTGCCAACCATGTGACGTTGGTTCGATTGGAACCAATCTCATTGATCTATCTGCATCCAACAAGGGGGTTTATTTATTTGAGTCAAATTTCTCTAAAACATGGGATATTTTGGATCCCCCTATACCATCTGTGATCTACATACCTATAGGGGAAGAGTCTTGTTGAATCTTAATTTCTTAAATATCAAACTAGACTAAGGTAGGGAGAAATCTACTGGTCGTTGTCCAATTCAAGTCAAATTTTCCTCTTCCACGTGTTCTTGAATATTCTCTTTGAATTCTTCTTCTTCATCATCTGTTGGAAGTATATTAGAAAATTGCCACCCTTTAAGAAGTTTGCACAACTTCTTTGTCTTTATTGGGTTTTTCTTAGACAAAGAACAAGAAATCTATAAGAGACCTATTTGAAAACATTCATGAGTTCTGAATGTCATGTTTTCATAGTCCAAAACTTGCAAATTGTTGTTCTTCAATAATATGTGATTTGGAATCCCTTTGCTCATATCGATTTCCACACATATTCTGGAAAAGGTAAAGATACCTTCATCTCTTATTTCCATATCTTTTTTTTTTTTTTTTTAATTTCCCAATGCATTACCTATTTCTTAAAGAAATTTAAGGTTCTAGAAGGGAAGGGGAAGGTTTTGGAGCCTCACCAAAATTAGCATGGTAGTAACCACCATAGTTTTGGCATTGAAATCGGGGAACCATGGTGTGATAAACAATCCAACATTACCCCAGAACCATGGCCCTCCTTGAAATACAAAATCCAGGTCCTTTTGAGTATTAAATTGGACAATGAAGTATGCTTTGGAGCACAAGAAATATCATATTTTGGTGTCCATTACAAGAAAATCCATTGGTTTATTGTCTCAGGTTTTGGACAAAAAAGTTAGAAATAATTAATTCCTACTTGTCTATGGTTGTAATTCTCCATTTTAGGAGTTTGTTCCTACATAATAGGAAATATCTAGAATATAGTTTCTCCTAGTTTAGTGTGTGGTTGAGAGAATCTCTCAACCACACCACTGTACGTCTAAGATAGAATTCCTATCGTGAGACTATTACTTATATAAATATGTGTGTAATTCTTTCATTCATAATATAGAATATATTGAGTGTGAGTGTGCCAATTTTATCTTGGTATCAGAGCTTCAGAGCCCGTAAGGGCCTCTGGCCCTTCCTGGGCATAGAGAAATAAATTATTGCGTTTGTATAGCTTTATTAAATTTTCTGTTTGTGAGAGAGCAGTTCTAGTGCTGCGTAGGACTGAGCCTGGAGCGCACTAAAGCCGAGTTCGAATTCAGGTTCGGTGGGTCTGCCGATGCTGGAGTGGAACGCTGCGTGTGAAGAATTGAGGTTGGTTGCGTGCTGGCATTGCTATAATCAGTTTCTAATATTTCCATGGCATGGAGGCCACTAGTTAATTTCTGTTTAGTATTGGGCGGCTGCCTATCAACTGTGTGCCGCGGTGATTTAGCATCTTAATTAGATTTTGCATGCGGAACAGATCTATGCTACGATGGCATTGAGATCTGCTTTTTATTGCTTGAAAAGAAAGGTTTCAATAAGGGACCATAAGCTTGTGTATTGGTTTGCTGGAGGCATGGCTGCTTTGTCCGTCTTGTTGGAGAAGAAGAGCAGACGAGACGAATTAGCTCTTTATGTGCTTCCTCGAGCTGCAGATATCTTGGTACCTTATCTGCAGCGATGAGATTATTAGAGCGTATTGGTGCTGAAGTTGTTGAATGTGCATGCGTGATTGGAAGCCATGGGAAGAAGAACTGCTGTAAGAAGGGTTTGTGTAAGGATTTCAATTCACCACAACCGCCAGCAGTCGCAGAAGGAGAAGCGAAAGGTAAAACAGAAAAGAAGGTGAAAGCAGAAGAATGGCGCAGAAAAGGGGTTCGAAGGTTGCAGAGGTAGCCGATGATGAGGTCGTGGTGCCATTACAGGCCGTTCTCTTGGTGGACATCTTTACTCAGAAGTTCTGTCCGATAACCATGGAACGTCCCAAGGTGTTGCTGCCCCTTATAAATGTTCCTATGATTGACTATGCACTAGAGTGGCTGGCTTCTGTTGGTGTTGAGGAAGTCTATATATTTTGTTGTGCTCATGCAAAGCAAGTCACAAGCTATTTGGAGAGGTCTCACTGGAAATCCCAAACAAACTTCATTGTCACAGCCATTGAATCAAATGATTGTGTTAGTGCTGGTGATGCCCTGCGTCTTATTGATCAACGGAATGTGATCCGAGGTGATTTTGTGCTTGTTAGCGGTGACACTGTGAGTAATATGTCGTTGAGATGAGTTCAGCAAGAACAGTACCAAAAATACACTTACAGCTGTTGCTCCTTCGAAGGATTCAGGTATCTCAATATGGAAATTTTTTTTTAAGTATGCCGATTCATTTGATCTCTCCCTTATGGCATTCGGCACTGTAGCAGTCATTATAGATGGAACGAGCATACCTGTGATGATGATTAATATTAAGTAGTTTGATAGACACAATAAGAAATGGTCCTTCATCGACCGGGGATTTCCATAATAATATCAAAACGGTAAATAACAAAATCTCCCAAAATGTGCATTTTTGCATCTTTAGCTTTGGTATGATATTATGGGAGTTGGCTACTTTGCGTATGCCATGGAGTGGAATGAATCTCATGCAGGTAGTTGGTGTTGTTGTTTTTCAGAATAGATTGCTTCCAGTGGTAGAGTTATTTAATTGAGGTGTTGAAGCATGATAGTAGCATCGTCAAGCATTGATGCTCAATTTTGTTGTCGAAATTTGGCATGATGTCATGTTTTTTTAAGAGTGGTCATGTAAATCTGGTTAAAGTAAATGTTGTGACATTTATTTTGGGCAACTATTGTCACAAGTGCGAGTTTTTGTTGGAATTGCCCATTCCAACAATTTTATTTGCAGGAATGTTCTACTACCAGAGACGATGATGACATAACAATGAAAATGGCATCAAAGGGTAGTGGTTGGAGTTGCATGATGATTGCGGTTGTGTGTGCCTGGTGTGATCAGGGGAGTAGATTGTGATGGAAAGTGGTGAGCATGAGGCAGCATGCTTGAGAGCAGTAACTAGCCTTGATACTGTAGGGGAAGTGGCATTGTGTTGCCAAGGGGAGTGGATACTGAAACGCAACGGAAGATTTGACCGTGGAGTCCTGGATTAATGTTCTTGAAGGGAAAATTGTGTTCTCTTCGTGTGGCTGTGAGTGCCAATGATTCAGTTTCTTTATCAGTTGACCCCTCACAGGTATCGTTGGAATGGTTATTGGTATGCTTGAAAAATAATCATCTATGGGCAGAGATAGAGAAACTTGATTTGAAGAATTTATGTTGTGTTTGCTTGGAATCATGTTTTAATATTATTGAGCCTTATTGAGCCTAGCTAACTCAATGTAGGCAAAGTTATTTTGTTAGAATTTGCAACTCTAACGAATGACAGGTGAAACGTGGATTTCCAAGAAGTTATTTGAACAGACAAGGATGCCCAAGATGTGAACAATGAACAGATGAGGTAAAGCAGCAGCGACAACGTTTGTGGTGGACAGCAAAATAGATGTTTGTTTGAGTTAGTGTGATTTGTGGAATAGACTCCCTAGCATGTTATAAGCAAGTCCAGTTGTTGTAATGGTCATTGTATGTACCCAGAAACTCCAAATGTTGAAGTATGGAATGTAAGCTTGGTAAAGGCATTTGAAAGTTCGTGGTGATCTTAAAACCACTTTGTAATGGTTTATGGTCAGCCTGAAACCATCTTTTGTCATTGTAAAGTGATGGTTTGTGGTGAGCTAGAAACCACATACAGAGCCTTAGTGGCTACAGGATTTACCCGGTGGTGGCACATTTAAGTTCCGGATTTGCCCGGTGGTGGCAGATCAGACTTGCCCGGTGGTGGCATATTGAAGTTGGCGGATTTGCCCGGTGGTGGCAGATCGGACTTGCCCGGTGGTGGCATATTGCCTGAGTGGCTAATGTGTACACGGGAGCTTTGTGCTTGTAGGAGCAGGTGGACTGCAGTAACACCTGGCTCAGTCTCAGATGATTCATCAATCTCTGAGAAGAAGGGGATTGGTGTGCTTTCTTAGCTGACAGTTGTGCTGAGAAGTACAATTGGCGCGACTGTTCAGTACATACTCGTGCCAATGCACCAAATCACGGGAATGGCGCGGAAGCGCACAATTTTTTTTATTCAGGAAGACGCCAACTCAACTTCATGGGGGTCCGCGGGAAGCCTCATCTTCGTTTGACGATTTGCAGAGAAGCAGATCGGAGAAGTTGCGGATCTGTCCGAGAGAGGCAGTGTGTTTTGGAGGTTCTGCACATGCAATTCGCCTGATGGTGGTGGATTTGTAGGTACATATATGCAGTGATAACGGTCGTCAGAATCATGTATGCGAATGACATCCTACAGGACTAGTGGTTGCAGCGGTCGGTACCCATGCATTCCGGTGGATGGTTGCTCTTTTATATGGACGACGACATATTCTTTGTTTTGTTTGACCACAACCAGACTTTGTGAATCACTATCATGACAAGTATTCATTAAGGGGGGGAGTTAGAAATAATTAATTCCTACTTGTCTATGGTTGTAATTCTCCATTTTAGGAGTTTGTTCCTACATAATAGGAAATAGCTAGAATATAGTTTCTCCTAGTTTAGTGTGTGGTTGAGAGAATCTCTCAACCACACTACTGTACGTCTAAGATAGAATTCCTATCTTGAGACTATTACTTATATAAATATGTGTGTAATTCTTTCATTCATAATATAGAATATATTGAGTGTGAGTGTGCCAATTTTATCTAAAAACCATTGAATCTACAAATGATTGTGTTTTTTTGGAGGGTTGTAAAGAGAGAGGAGACTTTTTTATTTATGACCTCCAAGTCTAGGGCCTGTTTCATTTGCTCAAAAATGTAAGGACCTAGAGTATTTTGGTTTTGTTTCACATATCTAGAAACCATCCCTTTAACTGCGTCTTTGAATGACATAGTTGTTCCATTTTTAGTCGTTGCAGTAGGAGCACCTACACATATTCTAGAGTTTAATACTATAGTATATTTCCTACATATACAGGTATCTTTGAGTGGTGAGAAGTCATGGAGGACGTTCCTTCATATTATAGGCGTTGATATTTTTGTGGTGCATCCCCTTTCACTTCAATGGTATTTCTTAGGAATCAAATTGAATATGTGTTTTTTGTCGAGATAAATGTAGATACCCCCCCCCCCCCCCCCACCAAATATATCTATAAAAAATATGAAATTTTCTTTTCTTTATCCACTTTGTCTAGAAATAGGGGGTTCCAGAAGCTTTGAGAAGTCTAGTGCAACGGATATCTTGACCGAAAACGGACATAAGTCATGCGGCCTCATGGGTAAATAAGGCTGATATATCCCATCAAATTATATTGCAACAAAATAAAAAAACATAAGAGAAAATATTTTCATTCTTAGTATCTGATATATTTTTTACCCTCCACCAAGTCAACCTAGATCATTCTCTGTCGATGTTATGAGCAGATTATCTAGTGGCCAAGTTGGGGCTTCGAGCATGCCACAATATGGCCGCCATGTTGGGGGATTCCTTTGAGTCAACTCTAATAATCCCATTGTCCATGATACCCACACAAATAATATGTATATAAATCCCCCCAAGGTGGATCCAACCATGTTGATACACCTCGCCACAAAATTGGAAGGATACAATGAAACCTTGTCGAGAGATGCAAGCATGTCTTAGAGAAGGCACAAAAGCTATAACATATTTGGAATTGGAATAACAGATTTGGGAAATAAAGACGCTCCATTGCTCACTCCATAAAAATATTGAATTCATATATTTAATTGAGTTCAAATATGGTTTAGTGAGAGTGTAAATATTTTTAATTTTATTTTTCTCTCAAATATTTTTTTGAATGTAACTAACACTTCTATAATGTAATGGAAACATCTCATAGACTGTAATGAAGGATTATCCTTGAATACAGCCGAGAATTATTCTACAATAAGATTGATCTCATTCAGTATTGAGCAATTGAGAGTTGAGCTAAAAAGGGAAGGTGCTTGTAATTGTTATTTCTACTAGTAAAAGAGTTGTTGATATTTTCCCCGTGGCTTTTCCCAATGCACTGTTGGGTTTTACAAGTGAATTTTTGGTGTTGTGGTTCTCAATCATTGTTTATTTATTTTTAGAAATAATTATTATATTTTCTATTGTATTTTATTAACAACTAGTATCAGATTTGGTTTTTTGTTGCTAGGTTTGTTGAGCAATATGGAGATTGTAATGATTGATATAGAGAAGCTTAATGGAGATTTTCCTCATGGAAATTTTAGATGGAGGATACATCGATCTTACAGGACCAATGGTTGTCGAGGGAGGAGCAAAGAAACCCTCAACCATGGAAGATGAAGGTTGAAAGAAGCTATATATGAAATCCATTACAATTTGACAGTACCTCACAGAGAATGTGCATTTCAATGTTGTTGAGCAGAAGATAGCATAAGTTCTATAGAGAAGAGAAAGTTATGTGGCATGTACGAGAAGAAAACGACAAGAAACAAAGTGTTCCTATTGAAGAAATTATATAATCTATAGATGAAAGAGGAAACTTCAGTCAAAAAGAACTTATATTATTTATTTTTGGATCCATAATATATATATATATATATATATATATATATATATATATATATATATATAGTCCATTTTCACTTAATTATTAATGAGTTTATCCTATTATATGGTTTATGAATAAATTAATTTGTTTTGATTATTAAAATCTGAAACATGTTAAGTAATAATATTTATTAATTTTGAACTTGTTAATTAATAATATCTACTATAAAAGTAATTTAGATATTATGGAATAATTAAGTTACATTTTAATTAATAAATGGTTAATAATATTTAAAAAAAAAATCAAATCGATATATGAAACAAAAAAATTAATTTCCAAAGACTTGCATAAATTTTGGTGGGTAGCAACCACTCAAAACTATGCACGTTTACATTTTTACTACTACTTATTAAGTCTGCACATTTATAATTTTGCTCTTACTTATTAAAGTGTTGAAAAAAAAAAATAATGGTGGGCATTAACAACTCCTAGTAAGTGTATTTATTTACATCTTGTTGTTATATATTTTTTGTGTAACTACTTGCTTAAATTATGGTGAGTAGTAATTGATTATAAATATGTTATCTAAGTGAGTATGAGCTATTTTCAAGGATTGTAATTTTTGGGTGTTTCCTAAGATGCTTAACAATTAAAAAATCTAAAAGTATCTAAAAATCATAGCATAAATATTGCAATTGTATCCTTGGTGGTTTCCTATGATGCTTAACAATTACAAATCTAAAAGTATCTAAAACTCATGACATATATATTCCAATGTTATCCAAAAATTAGGGTAGAAAAATTTGAGAGGGCTATCCACATGACATTATGTTGTGCAAAGGATGCAACAAAAATCATTACATAATAAGACCTTAACCAATCATATTATAGATAAATAATTTTAAATATTAATAAAAAATATTAAAATTCAATCCATAATGTTAAATTACAGGGAAGCTACAATTTTTTTTGGTAAACAAATTTACCCAATCAAAAGAGAATCTATGATACCATGTCTCCCACAAGTATAATAAAAATGATAGAAATAACATAACTACTTTTGAGATAAATCTCAACCTTTGATTTATGACGACTACTAAAAATATTTAAATCCATACCATATATGTAATAAATATTGATAATAAGATTAAAATTTTGGAAGCTAAAATAAAAACAATAATAATAGTAATAATCTATTTTAATATAAAAAAATTGATTTCTAAAATTAATCATTATTATGGTTAATCATCTTTCATAATGGTTCATTGCACTTGAGAATGACTCATAATATTCAAAAATGGTTAACCATGTTAAACCTTGATTGACTATGGTTGAATATGGATGATTGTGGTTGACTATGGTTGATCATGTTTAACCATTCCTAACCATAGTTGATCTAACCACCCTCCCACCCTCTTAAGAATCTTGGGATATGGAAGAGGTTAGTCATTTGATTTGATCTGCAACGCTTGTTATGAACATGGAGCTACAACCACCTCATTTTTGAAGTTTAGAAAATTTAATTCTGATATCACCTTTGTGTTCAAATCATCAAGAGATTTTTGATGATATAAATTCTATATAGATCAGAACCTTGGATTAGAAGTTATGCACGTTATAGTTTTGGCCTATTAAAAAAGTTCATGTCATCATATGGGTGCCACATGGTACCCACATGACCTTTAGTTAGCCCATGTGACATTGGCATGCCATCAACATGGGGTTGATGTGTATTATGTTATAATGGGTCAGGTTCACATAGAATTTTAAACATGGTTTATTGTGTAAGGTTGATATTGTCAACCATGGTGAAGCTCTAGATCCATAACACGCCAAATAAAAAATGTACTAGTTGCTTCTTCCTTGTAAGAAGTCCATTATATTTCTAGTGATCTAATAGCCCTCGAGTCTGATGGGCCTAACACTGGCACCTATTGCATTGGATCAACTTCACCTCCCCCCACTCTCCTCATACTATGAAATATTTTGATGTCGATTACTAAGAGTCAGTGGGGTCCACCCCTAATCCATGTCACCTTAGATCGATGCCTTGGCTCATTAGCTTACTTAGCCCTTCAACAACCCATTGACCCAATGGTAGGCTTCCCTTCTACAAGGTTTATTCGTTGGATTGGAACTTCCACCATCAGATCGCCCCTTCCCATGTGAATAAACCCTAAAAAATATTAGGGTCTGGGGGTTTGGTTGTGTGACGGAAAGGTTCCATATGGTTGGTTCCGCTTTCAAATTGACCTTTTCACCATAAAATAAACTCTTTTCAGGTGAATAGTCCACAACATAATTGGCCCTGGTGGCCAGGTCATTTTATAGGAAAAACTCCACTATATTGATTTCACCATCAGATCAACCCTTATGCCATTGATTCAGACTGTACCACATGCAATGTGCATTAACCATTATGAGCTCCAATAAAATGACCAATGCTGAAAAGTTAAATGTTGAAGCGGATGTGTTTGAAAACTTGCAACTTGTAAGTATTGTAGTGAATTATTCAGTTCAAGCATTCATTAAACCATAGACATACAAGGTAGCTTGTAAATATTGAGCACAACGAACTTCGGGTATTTATTCCTGAATATACAAAGCTATGCAATAGTCATAAGCACAACTAGGAATATCATAGTTCATAATCTAGTATGCATGAATACTTATACTTATTTGTCTATGTTAATATGGCTAGAAACTAAAGGATGGGTTTCCACTCTCCATATAACCATAAGACATCTATATCATAGCTTTCTTGCACCAGCCCAACCCTGAGATGAATCCAACGTCTGAGGAGATTCTCATTGCTTTCTTAGGGAAAAATCGCACTAATGGTTGGTAAACACTCAGGAGATGGAGTCCATTGTCTAGGTGGTTTATAAAATTCCATCTAGTTGTAAGTACTGCAATGACTCACTTACTCCTATGAGTTCAATCACAATGCTTCACCGAAGGTCCAAATGGGGTATTACTTAGCATAGGAGATTGAATCTACTATCTAGGTGTTTTTTCAGTTGTATTTTCATAGAAAGTGCCATAGAGTTATGTATTCCACTATCTAGGTGGCTTATCACCTTTCCAACAAGCACCAAAGTGAATCATTACTCCCTATCCAGGTGGTTTATCAACTATACAACAAACCCCATAGTGAGTCGGTCATCCACCGAGCCTCCCAATGATCGCTTGGGCATAGAAGCATAGTCCAACAATCTCAAACACAATATTATAGGGAATAACACAACAAATATTTGAGCATAGGGATCAA
Organism: Pinus albicaulis; assembly: GCA_034641835.2. Lineage (NCBI taxonomy): Eukaryota > Viridiplantae > Streptophyta > Pinopsida > Pinales > Pinaceae > Pinus > Pinus albicaulis. The sequence goes on from CM076571.1 coordinate 993,147,900, forward strand.
TGAAAAACTCCAACATTGTTCAGTCTTCCTTGTTTTATCTCTAGTAGCTCCTTGCACTCTGCTACCAACATCAAAGGGATTTTCCAAATCTACAAAGAGATAATTCACACCAAGAGAATTGTGTATCTGTCCTCTCTCTCGATTTTCGTTCTCCTTGTGCATCCTCTTGAATCTACTACGCCTCGGCCTTTTGTTCTGCCTTGTTTCTAGGTTTTCGTCCCTCTCCTGTATACACGAGGGGGAGGTAGATGGGCACGATCCTGTGTCCACACTGCCCAATCCCATCTCATTATTACTTGTACGTGAAATTAGTGGATTGGTTAGCAACCAAACTTTTAAATTTAATGTGGGTGGATCTAGGGAAATTTTTAGGGGTTAATATTTATAGGTGGGCTAATATTCCATGCATTTTCGAAAAAAATAATCATCAATCTACATTTTTTCTAAAAATTATTGGCATAAATTTTATAGTATAAAATTATTTTACCTTAGAAATTTCCAAAATTTTATAGATACTATATAACATCATTAGAAATTTGAATAGTTGTACAAAATAATTTCCAAGCATTTTACAATTTTCCTATTAAGGACTACTAATATTTTCCAAGGTCTCTAAAATTTAAAATAAATTTCCATCCTTCAAATTTTCCCTCGTTGTCTCTTAGTTATTCGAAGCATGCAACATGCCTTCTTGCTAAACAACGTATCCATGGTGCCTCTCCCTTCAATAAAGAATTAGATTACTATTTTATTTTCAAGTGTTAGCAACTTTAGTTTCACCCAGGTGTGGCTCTCACGCTAGTAGTACAAATTTATATTTATAACCATCATCCATAAACTATCGTGGATATTCCACTAGACAATTCGTCACAACAGATCTAATAATAATATATTAAAATACATAAATTTTACATTATTACAGTTTAATTAAAATTCTAGATTTGTACACTTAACTGTAATTAGTGCATACATGCGAATGGAAATTATGGAGAAAAATAGAGAATTACAAAATAAACTCACACACACATATAAGACATAATATATGCTCTCTGAGAAACCCTTTCAGGAGAAAACCAATTTGGAAGGTGAGAATTCTTTACTCTCTTTCTTTGTCTCGAAAATGTGGCTGTAGGTACAAAGAAGTAATGCATGTGGCTTGTAGAATGCTATAATTCATAGATCCTATTTGTGTCCTATACCTCCTACCTCTCCTGGCTATCTTTTCTCAGCTATGGAACAAAATTTTCTCGAAAGAACAGAATGCTTCTTCCTCCTAGTGGCTTGGTTATAAGAAAACAAATAACCTCCTAGTGGCTAATTTTTACTACATCAATTCTTAACTAGAGTTACAATGTCGACTCTTCTAGAGTATTTTACATAATAATCACATGGCTAGCCCATTTTCCATGAATAATGGGGCTAACGCGACATCCTCTTGAACTATATGTGTGAAAATAGGAAGGTCAAATTCTGAGTGGCAGAACTTTTACATACAGACTTTGATTGATATGCTTATTGCGCCATTGGAAATACCTTTGTGTGTAGAAAAAAATGAAATGATTCAAACCTAAAGCGTAAAATTTTTACCCCCAAAAAATGATGTTTGATGCCTCAAAATTCTCCCAGAAGGTTTTAGACACTGTTTTTCCAAACTAGGTCCCACTGGTAAAAACGGTCCCGTGAGATGATTCCTCCACTTTTTCCACTCTGAATGCATCGATATGGATGAAAAAAAATATAATGATCCAATTCAGATCAAACCATGGGGCTGAAATAAAAGGATTGTTACAAACCCTACCCATTAAGTGAAAACTGTCCTCGGTGTTCTATGAAAAAAAAGATAAAAATGAGCTTTATAATTTATAGCTCTTATGTCAGAGACATTTTCCATGTCCTCAGTTTCCACTTCAAGAGGTGTCATTCATAATTCGTGGCCTAGTCAACTATAGATTGTTGGGATTTCAGTACTTTCCTGACTAATTGTCCAATGATTCAAAAGGTGTCCATAGGGAATATATTCAACTCATGATATTCTTGGGCACACCCAATGAATCAGGTTCTAGTGTCAGCATAATGGCCTTCTCCCTAGGATTTACAGTGTTAGTAATTAAATAACAAAGCAATGGAACACAAAAAATATTGTGGAAACACAAACACATAAAATCATAAAACAAGAGAGACACAAATATACGTGGTTCACCCAACTTGGGCTGCATACATGTAGAAACAACCAATCCTTCAGTTTACATTATCCAACAAACTAAAGGGATACAACCTACAAAAAATTTGTTGTAACTTCCACTTCGCTCTCACACAATATCGTCTTTTTTTCTCAAATAGGATAATAATACATAGTTGCAATACAATTCCCTTTTATAATTTGAGGGTTTCCATAGGGAAAAAAACCTATCATCATCTTACCTATCAGCATCTATCTTTCCTGGATGGGTCATCATCTTACCTATATGACAATAATACAATTTTCATTAGATTAATCATAATAAAAATAAATCACTATTCACCCTCTTTTTTGTTTTCATTTCCCAAAATAAGTTGAATTTCTAACATTTAAGGTTTTTAAACCAATACTTAACTTTATGGTTATTCTTTACCTCCTTTTCCTCCATAGGTAACAATTACAACTTATTGTATGCATTAAACATACCCTCTTCTACTCACATCCCAATGATCTTGTGACACATTTCTTCTCCCATCAACTACATACCCTTCAAAGGCTAGGAAAACCACATCCTCGAGAATCCACCTTTCCCAGGGCTCTCCTACATGGGATTATTGAAGAAATTGTAAGTCTTATATTCAAGTGCCTTTGTGGCATGCCCTAATATATTTCTCATGGTTTATTATAAATAAGTTCCTTTCTAGTGTGCTCCACTACATTGCTCATGGAGTCTTATAGCCAAGGTGCCTTTTATGACTTGCTCCCAATGAGGTAATTAAAGTGTCACAAGGTTGCAATGTGACCATATTGGCCTAGTTCTTGTGTTATTTTCTTAATTATTTTACCTATGTCACATCATTATCTTCCCATGAGATACTCGAAAAAGTTCAAATCTAAATTTTAATTTCCCACATTTGCTTCATCCATAAGCCAAGTCTAGAAAAAATGAGACTTTTAGCTATGATGTTGGGACACCTTGAAGCTGGTGATATTCTATCTTGGTGGCTTCTATATTACACCCCATTCCAACACTCTACCTCCAATTTCAACTTTAAATCAATCAAATAGTTCTAATGTTCATACATACAAAATTTACATCATATCCTAAAGTGACTACAAAATTTTTACTTGCATAATAATTCTATCAATTTAAATTGATTTCAAATAGATTGAAATGAAACTATTACTGCATTTATATTTGCATCACAATTATTATAATTATTTCACAATGCAACCAAATATTTATTTCAACAACCCAAAAGGTCAAAACTAAGAAACACACATCTCTAAATTCATGAGAAATTTAATTTTCTACTTTGCTTTGTAGGCATCACATATATGCTAGTAATATTTTTACACTTAAGGCTTCATGTATTTACCATATCCCTTCTTGGGAATCCATGCAATACATGCAATAATTTGGAAATAAAACATCTCAAATTCCAACCAAAGGAATTATTACCCAATTCCTTTCCTTTGCCCTTTTACCCTTGCTTGTTATTTCCCCTATTGACTTGAATAGCATCATAAGAATTCTCAGCTGAAATTATTTTCAAGGAGTTTAGTTGAAATTTTATTATACTCAATGTTGAAACATTCAATAATCTATGAAATGATCTCAACCTCACATATTAGTAACAACCCTATCATTTTATTTTTTTAGATATGTTTCAGTGAAATTTCATAAATACATTTTCAATAAGTATCCAGTTTACACATTTAAACAATGTCTTCATTCATGCACCAAAACCTATGCATATTCATCTTGAAATTCAAGTTCCATATTTATTCATATGTTGTTATTTATAGAGTTAACTTTAGGACTCTATTGTTTTCCATTATTCACAGAACGAATCACATAAGCATAAGCATACATACACTAATTTCTTTCATGTGGTAGTTAATAACAAGAGATCACTTTTTCACACTTTCCATATGAAAATTCCATACACCATGAAATTCATTAGGTAAGATTATTTTTTTACCCAAACAAAACAAATATTAGTTTCTATTTACTCACCATCCATGCATTCATGTTATCTTCATAAGTAAAATTGACCAGCCAAGCACAATTTTCGGTTAAGGGAAACTCCCTTCTTAAGTTATTTTATCAAAAGTGACTTCACTATCCATATAGTTTATCTAAATCTAGTCAAGGCCTTCATGATTGATCCTTTATCCACATTTACCGTCTAATGCAATTATGCAAGAAATACTTCCAAACGCATTAGGAATATCATCACATGAATAAACATAACACTTATATTAAACACAAGATGAATTTTCTCAAATTTTCAGCAGGCTCATTACCTAATTGTCTTTCTTGTAACAATGATTGGATCCCTCCCCATTTAACTCCTATGCATATCAGTTGCCTCAATGCACATCTATTTTTAGCAATTAATTTATGCATGGGCTATGAAATCTCAATTTCATAGCCACTTCAATATTATTAAATTTCAATTCCATCATGTCAATTATATATTTGGATATTTGCAACAAACCAAATATTCATATACGTATAGTGCTTTGTAATTCAGTGTAAAAATTGGTTTTACCTATTCAAAATATTCCATGTATATTTATATCAAAAAAGGAACTTAACATACTATGCTATGCAAAAAAAATAATTAATCATTCCTAAGGTCTGTAGCAACCTTAAATTTCCAAAATATTTCTAAAAGGTTCAAGAGGAACGTTACCACTTGCATTCTTATGCAAGTAGATCACCTTAGCTATCTTTCTCATTAATTAATAAATCTCACAATATTGTCATATATCTTTCCATTATATTAGAGATATTTTTGGGATTCTCCCTCATTTATGTTCACCTCACTACCAATGGTGGGAGATTTAGCCTTCTTAAATTCTCCAGATGCAGTCAATTCCTAGCAATATCTACTACCATTGCTAGGGATTCTTATTTCTATTGTAACTATCTCCAGTACACTTATGTATGTTTTTTTTCATTGAGGTAGTCTCTTGGACATAGAAAATTTCGTAGCGCTCATGCTACTTATAAGGGAAGTAACAAAGCAAATGTTGCTTTTTGTAGTGTTGACATTTCAAAGTCTTCTTCTTTGATTTAAATTTTCTACATTATTGGTTTTTGGTCCATGTGTCAAGAGTTTAAATGGGCTATCCTTATTTTGTTATTGGTTAGGGAATTCATGTAATAGGTGTTCTCCCCAACTCCAACGTTTAAATGGCCTTTCCTTCTGTCAAATCTTATGGGGTTTTACCTTTGTTTCTATCTTCTTAGGAGGCCGATATTAGACCTCAAAATTCCCCTAATGTGAGGTGTGGTGTCATTATTGACCATTTACTAGTAAAAATTCATTTGTATCAATAAAAGTGTTGATGATATTTAATTATTTTTCTCAACGTACAAATATTTAAATTATTTAATTCTATTTTATTTTTTAATTATTTTATATTAAATGATTAAAATAAGTATACTTGATTTGTACTAACAAAATATACTAAATGAACTCTTCTCCTCTCTGAGTGGAATTCTCTAAATGAACTAACAAAATATACCAATTGATTCTTTGAGGTCTTTTTATCATTCATGCCTTTAATTCCTTAAATTTTCCATTATTTTCCTTCAATTTCCTCCTCACATTCAACCTGTGACCTTTCACCTTCCTTTTCTCCTAATTTCCTTTATTTTCATAAATAAATATGCCAAAATACAATTGTTCCTTTTTAACACCTTAGCGATTGCCTTTGCCAATTTCCCCTTAGCCATAAACACATCGAGTGATGCCCACTAGGATATATTTACTCAACATTCAGCTTGGAATAAGTGTCTATTAACTGTGGTCTTGTTTTTTCCTTTATTAACTTTTATTACATGCACTTTTAGCCGAGGTTTGTTACAAATGGTGTGCAGAGTTACGAAGACGTGAGAAGGATTTTATGAAATGTGGAGGTGTGTGGAGGAGGATTGGATTCAGAGGTGTGAGGAGGTGTGCGGAAACACTTATTTGACCATTACAAAATTATTAATTCTTCGAACCACTTTTCCTATTATTGAATCATATTACTTTTTACTTTATATGAATATAAAAAATTAAAAAATTATATAAGTCTATCATAACTAAATCAAGTCAATGCCCGATTCGATCAACGAACAATATATTCAATCAAATTATAATACTTAAGAACTAAATATATTTGATATGAATTCATTATTGTACCTTAATATCTTTCCCCCATTTCTTCAACATCGTGTTTCAAATTGATTGGTATAATTGAATTTTTTATTCTTTGAATTATTCACGGGCTTTAACTTTTCATTCACTTGAAGTTTATGAAAGATTTCATTCTGTGGAGGAATATTCCTTCAGACCTCTGCACTCTGAATTGGTTTAACTCATATAATATTGTAGCCTCATTGGTTTACCCAATGCAGAGTGTGAAGGTGTAGAGGAAGCTTCCTTTGCAAAGTGAAATATTTCATTGTAAATATTTCATAAAGTTTTAACCCCTTGAACCAGTACCACCAATAGAAAAAGTCAAAGAAGTGTTGAGTGTGGAGGTGGCCTTCATTGTGTAGAAAGTGGAGGTGGGGAGGAAGCTTGTGCGAAGACGGGAATAAAGATAGATCAGGAAATGAAGAATTATTAAATAATGACAAAACATTGACCCCACATTCCCTTAATCAATTAATTGGTGGTAGAGGGAGGGACTATGTTGTGTTGTAGTTATTAATCTTATTAACTAGTGTAGCCTCATTAACAGGTAAACATGCATTAGGGGAATTTTGAGGTCTAAAATGGGCATTCTAAGAAAAATATACAACAAAAATAAAATTTATAAGAACCAATAGGATTCAAGATGATGATGTGAACCATGGGGGATGATTCACCATTTTTGGAGTAGAAAAATAAAAATATTTAAAAACAATAAAATAATAAAACTACTTTTTAAACTCGTATTTTATACTTATCTCGCTAAGTTTTTACTCAAATTTCGAGCGGGAGTACTTTTTGGATGCAGAATTTAATTCTCCATCCAAAGAGTACCCATGTTGCATACTTCGATCGACCCTGTTACACGAAAAATGAGAAATACATGAAAAAACGTGTTTGCAATCACGTTTTTCATGTATTTCTCATTTTTTGTGTAGCAAATCCAACAAAAGTATGCAACATGGGTACTCCTTGGTTGAGAAATCAAATTATGCATCCAACGAGTGCTTCCGATTGAAATTTGATTAAACCCACAGGGAGATAAGTTGAAAATACGAGTTGAAAAAATAGTTTTTCCTTGTTTCCCTCCAAAATTTGATGATGTAATCAAATCTTATTTTATTATTTCCACTATTATTTTATAATTTCCTTAGGAGGCCCATATTAGACCTCAAAATTCCCCTAATGTGAGGTGTAGTGTCATTATTGACCATTTACTCGTAAAAATTCATTTGTATCAATAAAAATGTTGACGATATTTAATTATTTTTCTCAACGTACAAATATTTAAATTATTTAATTCTATTTTATTTTTTAATTATTTTATATTAAATGATTAAAAGAAGTATACTTGATTTTTTTTAATAATTAAAATTTACATTATAATAAATTATTATTTTTTTAATATTTGATAAATTTAAATTTAAAATAAACCACAAAAATCGAAACCATTCTATCATGTAATTTTATCTGATAATCATGAATCTAACCAATCATTTCGAAAACATAGACATGAGCATGAGGGTACCTAAAACTAAAAGGTGGGGCTCCCTATAACATAAAAGGTGGGGCTCCCTACAACATACCCCTTTCTCAATACTAATTCATATCAATATGTGTAATAAATGTTAAACTTAGCTGTCACATCATATATCACCATTAGGACATGAATTTATGGCATTTAAAATACTTTAGCTCTCAACATAATAAGTCATTAATGTTCAATTCGTTTAATTCTTATATGATATCAAATCCATCTTAAATTTTGGTATTAGGTGGTAGATGTTATGCACCGTCATATGGAAAATACTAAGCACCATTTAGTAAGCCAATGATTGGCTCATTGACATTACATCGTGTTCATTGGATATAATTTTGTTATCATTCAATGGATCAAAACGATCTTAAATTTATGTGTCATATGGTAAATGTTAAGCACCATGTAGCATATGAAAAATATTAAGCACCATATAGTAAGTCAGTGATTGAATCATTGAATTGGCATCTTTTCCATTGGATACCACTTTATTTTCACTCAATAAATAAGATGTAAAGGAAGTAAATTTAAATCCGTTTAGCTCTCAACTTAATAACCATTAATGTTCAATTAGCGCAATGGTTCTATATGGATTGATCATGCTTTTCATGAAGTTTAAGGGATTTGGATGCGTAATCTAGTTTCATAGTTGTATCATGATTCCTTTTCATAGTCTAATATATTAATTCCTAACTCTATATCGATCTAATGGAGGAAGCCCAAGCGATGTGATTATAATTCTTTAATGGATTTGGTGGGTGGGGGGGAGGGTAGTTTCCTAAATTGTTAAGGGGAAGCTAATTGCATGGATTTTTGAAGATTGATGGGATATATATTTAGTTTTTTAATCATTATGGGGTTTTGGAGGTAGTTAATTGTTTTAAATTTAGTTGAGGAATCATTATAGAATTTTGGAAGTAGTCAATGGTTTTAAACCTAGTTGGGTAATCATTATAAATTTCAGAAGGTATTTAATTATTTCTTAGGATATGTTAGGGGGATTTTCTCAATTGTTAAGCAGAATTCAATTGCATGGCTTTCTGAATATGTAACACCCTCTTCCCACATCTACCCAAGTAACCAGCCAAATAGGGTAAAAATGTGACGAGAGGCTACTATAATGAGATTCAACCCCCTAGGTGACCTTAAGGAAGTGGAACCGATGGAAATAAAAAATACAGACCTTGTACAACAACAACAACACCCCCAGGAGGTTACCCAACCTTTGAGGCCTCTTACTCGTGGGTCATACTGACATTTTGACCTCTTTGAGCCATAGCTTCAGGAACGAGCTTGCATGCCGACATCGAGGAGGCTATATCCGCAGTCATAACACTGCATGGCAATGGCCAAGGCCCCAAATACTCAATCTTGTTCCAGTGTCCCTAGGATTTGAGCCACCTTTTCATGCCCACAACCCAGTGATATGTCTAGAACTTCATGAAACATTCAAATATGATAAATAAAAATAGGACAATAATAACTGATCTGGACCCCTCCTAGCCATGACATGCATTTTTTCAAACATGTCACAAACATGAAAGCTACAAGTATAAACAACATAACAGAGCGAAGGGGTCTCATACTTATTTGAGAATCTCTAAGAAGCATTGATCCCATACATCATTAACTACAATACCATATATTTGACCATAGATACATTGTAAATTCATTTGCAAGTAAAAACATGGGAAGATCAATACATCATTACTATAAAAATAGATGCTCATAACCAACATAATAACAACATAAATACCATGAGTACAACAACAAATTAATCCACATATAAAACAGTACATTTGCATACCAAATTACAAGGGAATGAATTTCTCATTAATGAATGTATAAACTGAATGAAGATGAGACTTCCACATCCCACCCGACCATAGATTGGATGAGCCAAATATCCCTTTAAATAATCACCCCCGTGCCATATTCTGAGCATGAATGTGAGATATCATCAAACACATCAATCACAATCCATCAAGGGCTTCCAGAGGCCGAACTGCCTCAACCCCAAACTAGTGATTCCACCTCACATTTGAACATCACAACCATCAAGGATTGGTCTCTATCCAAGATTTTTCAGGTCTCCAAAGTGTTTTTTCCAACCAGGGCTTCTAGGACTAGTAAGTCAACCCCAAATGTTACAGGGATTCTAGAGTGTTTTTCCAGCCATGGTTTCTAGGGCTAGTAACTCAACCCACCTAGGGCTGCTAAATCATTTGTCCAACCAGGGCTTCCAGCACTAGTAACTCAAACCACAGTTGTCTATCAGACTTCTAGAGCGTTTTTCCAACCAAGGCGTCTAAGAATGGTAACTCAACCCACAACTAATGGAATCATGAGAACCAACCAGAAAACAATCAATGGAAACAAATCCACATGCATACACCATGCATGCAAAAACAAGTGAGGAAAACATATGTGCAACTTGGTACCTACAATCAAAACCCGTTGTAGTTGTTGATCCTTATGCCCGCTTGTGCCTTCCTACTCTTCCTTTTCCTTCTCACTCCAAATCACCAAGTATCCACAATCTCCAAGAGTGCTCCAAGAAAACTATAAGTATCTAAGAGTATGAGAGAGAGAGAGAGAGAGAGAGAATAATGAGAGAGCTCCAAAAATGCACTAACAAAACTTGGTTAATCAACAAGCTTACCAACTGATCCTCATAATCCTTTTTATTAATGTGGCCTCTATTTTCTTCATTTTCCGTCATTTTCCTTCATTTTCCTTAATTTATCTCCTCACATGCAACCTGTGACCTTTCACCTCCATTTTCTTCTATTTTCATAAATAAAATGCCAATTAATGCATCATGCCTTTCCAAAATCTTTGCCATTGCCTTTGTCAATTTCCTTTAGCCATAATAACTGAAATGAACATCCCCTAGGATGTTTTCCTAACCATTCAACTTGCAATCTGTGTCCCATCACCGTGGTATTATATATTTTTACATTGATTTTTAACCAAGGCTATTACAGAAGATTTATGGGATACAAATCTCTTTTAAAACTAGTTGGGGAATCATTATAAGTTTATATTTAATTGTTTTTTTAAAGAGAGTTTACAATTTAGAATCTTTTCTTTTAAATTGTGATGCTTCATCATAGAGGTAATGGGTGTATGTGTTAGATATTAGTTGATTAAATAATTTTGAAATATTAATAAATGTGAGCATAAAATTGTGAAAAATCAACATTTTGATAGTGTCCTTCAACCATTAAGAAACTCACATTGACATAATTAGTAGGATGGGAAAATATTCATAAAAAATCAAGAATAACATAGTACTTCGATTGAGACTATCATTAGCCATTAAAGAATGAGATCAGTCTTCCATTAAAACAATAATTTAGCTAAGGCTACTCCAAAACCCAGAGTAGGAAGTGTCAACTTACATGAAAATTTAAGGAAACAAATTCTTCTGGAGAGTTTGGATTTTAGGTGGTGAATTACATTCAAGGTGACCGTCTTTGGTTTCTCGACCTCCCCAATGGAGGAATGCTAGTTCCTTTCATGATATAATTTTCTACAAAAATTAACATTGTAGACTCTGTGGAGTTAATCATGTAAGATCCCTTTCAAATATCGAAATGGAATCCATGATTTTATTAAATGTCACTCACGAGCAAGGTTCAACCTATCCATAACTTACATGCATGAAATGAAGAAATTAAAGGATATCTGATGAAAGATATCTCCACAATTTACTTTTAATTTATTTTGCATTTTCCATATTACATTATTATAGGCTCAATTTTTCTAGTAGTATATCACACTATCTAGGTAAGAGAAGATACCCTCCATGGAGTTAATTTTTAATTTATTTTGCATTTTCCATATTACATTATTAATTGGTCAATTTGTCTACCAATTTATTTTTCATGTTTTGTAGTAGTCAATAGCTTTAATGATTGGTAGTGTATATGTATATTTTAACAAGAAGAACAATGTTTTTCATAATTGAAGGTTCATTTTTTATTTATATTATAATGCTCTATGTTTTGAATTAGACTCTCAAGCTTCAAAAATTTGAAAACTTGAAATACATATTTGAAATATAAAAAAATTGAAAAGTTGAAATACCAAAAGTTAAAAGTTGTATAGTTACATTACATTAATTGAAAAATGGAAATATAGAGACAAAAAAAACTGAAAACTTGAAATATATTCTTAAAATATCAAAAATTGAAAAAAAGTATAGTTGGATTACACTCTTAAACCTTAAAAAAAAAATGAAAAATTAAGATCTTAAAATACAAACTCAAAAAATCTAAAAGTTAGAAACTTGAAATGCCAAAAAAACAAAAAAAACAAAAAAACAACTTAAAATACCGATGGAATATAATTGAAAGAAAATTTGACTTAAAATACCAAAAAAGTAAAATTTGAAATCTTTGTGAAAGATTTTTTGATATTAAGTATTCATAAAAAGAAGATGGAATATAATTGAAAGAAAATTTGACTTAAAATACCAAAAAAATAAAATTTGAAATTTGAAATCTTTGTGAAAGATTCTTTTGATATTAAGTATTCATAAAAGAAAATTTAAAAGAGCATCATTGATATTGATAAATCAATGAAGAAAAATGGGAAAACGTTTGAGAATGAATATATAATAAAAAAAAAAAAAACAAAATAATCCAATCATTTATGAAATTAATACATTGAATTAATTTCGTTACAGTGCTTTCATGCTTTATCCTTTACCTTATCTTAAAGATCATTACACACAAAAGAAAAAGAAGGTAACCGATATTTTATGAACTTTCATTTTGATTTCGTGCATCATCCGTAACATCATTACACAAAAAGAAAAGAAGGTAACAAATATTCTATGAAATTACATTTGGCGTAAAAACGAAGGACCAGAACATTTATATTAGAAAAAAAAAGAAGATTTATAACCATTAGAAAGAAAATGATTTATTACCATCATTTAAATATTTTAACACGCATAAAGGATTTAAAATTCTAGGCCATGTCCAGTCTTTTCCTATATGCTCGCTCATATCGATAGGGTATGTTCATAAGGTAAGTAATTTTTTTTTTTTAATGTAGTTCGCAAAAAACACGGTCTAAATGTTAAGTGTGAATTTGAATATAGTTTTTTTGTTTTTTCTGAAGAAAAAAACAGTAATATTTATTAAGAGAAAATAAAAATTAATTTTTGTAAACATACAAAGTGTGTATGAGATATTTATGGAAAAAATGTGAGATAAAAATAAATATAAGGCAGAGAGGGGTCAAAAAAAGACAAAGAACCTCAATACATGGACATAAGAGAGAAAGAAAATTATATACTAAGGAAGGGAACAATAAAATTTGACAAAATATACATTAGCTAGACTTTTTCCCCTTCTTTTCTTGCACCTTGTGCCAACCATCTGGCGTTGGTTCGATCAGAACAATGCTAATGATCTATTTGCATCCAGCAAGGGGGCTTATTTATTTGAGTCAGAACTCTCTAAAACATGGGATCTTTTGATCCCCCTATACCATCTATGATCTACATGCTTATAAGGGAAGAGTCTTGTTGAATCTTAAAGATTGAACTAGACTAATGCAGGGAGAACTCTATTGGTTGTTGTCTAATTGAGTCAAATTTTCCTCTTCCAGGTGTTCTTGAATATTCTCTTTGAATTCTTCTTCTTCTTCATCTCTTGGAAGTATATTAGAAAAATTCCGCCCTTTTAGAAGTTTGCACGACTTCTTTTTCTGATCCACGAGGATCTAGACAACCCAAGGAGCACTATGAAGAAGATATACTCATGTCAATCCTAGGTTGAGGATGTCTTTAATTTTAATTAAATGTGGTCATATAATTGTCAAATAGAAATTGAAAATGTTGAGAGGATTTTTCCTCAACAGTTCAAAAATCCAATTTCTTATTTCATATTGAAGTTGATATATTATTCTCATCCCTAAGGTTTTGGGGATAAGGCCCTTGAAAGTAGAGATTGAGATATTTCCTCCATAGAAATCTCATGAGAAAATTTTAAGGGATATGAGAATTATTTCCTCCTTAAAATCAGAGATAAGGAGATATTTCCTCCTTAGTTTTAGGCTCTTAAAGAGCTATATAATGTCATTCTATGTACAGGAAAGGTAAGGAGAAAGAGATTAAGAAGAGATTTTGAGAGCTTGGAAAAATCATTTTCGAGCAGAGCTTGGATAGCTCATGAGTCTTTCAGTGTATGGATGTAGAGTTGGGAGTTCTTGACTGGCCACCTTGATCTAAAAGTCTATGTACATTTATCTCTATTCAGAAAGACAATAGATCGATTCATCCTGTTGGAGACGAATCCGGAGAGGTAGCCCAGTGGAGGGGCTGAACTCCGTTATCAATTGTGTTGTTCTCTTTCTTGTGAATGTTTGCTTATGTTATTGAACATATTTTATTAAAGCATTCAATTAAATGATTTTGTTAATCATTTTTTCGTATACATGTTTTAAAGTTTAATCTGAGTTAGGGCTAAAAGTTCAATTTCAGATCAAGTTTGGTATCAGAGCGAGTTAATTATCTGTTTTGGTGGGTACATCTTCCAGTTTCAGAGCAGACAAGAAGAAGAAGGAGAAGGTAAATCATTTTGATTCAAAATGTCATCTTTTGATTCCTTTCTTTATCAAAATTGGGAAACTTTCTTAACCATGAAAGACATGGTAAAAGAAATGTACAAGGATTTTCAGTTGCGTAAGTAGATAAATGAATTTGAAGAGAGTAATTCTGCACTTCGAGAGGAGAATCTCAAGCTGAAAAGATTGCTCAAAGCCATAAAGGACAGAGATGTTTTGAAAGAGCCATTGAAGGATTCTTTCTATCAGCCATGTGAGAAATGTAGTTCTCATAAAGCATCATCTTCTACTTCGTCATCGACAATAATGGAGAAGATAAACAAGTGTCTTAGGAGGCATGAAGAATTTCATTTTCTATACCTTCTAATAATGATATTAGTGATGCATCGTTTGCAGATTTTGAAAATCATACCAAGTAGATTGTTATGAAATTGTTGACCAAGATGGGATATGATGGAAGAGGCCTTGGGGTTAATAGTCAAGGTATCATTAATCCTATTGAGGTGAAGAGACAACCTCATAAGGCGGGATTAGGCTATATAGAAATTGGAGAGAGTTCCAAATATGCAGAGGAAATAAAGTCGAATCATGGTGGTAATGGTGATGGAAAGCAATCGCCACGAAGAAATTAGCACTTCAAGAGAACAGCTAAATCTTGTTCTCCTAATCAAGGTTTGAAATCATTTCTGCCAAGGAATCGACGAGTGCATTTTTGTGTTCATTATGGAAGAAATGGGCATCAGAAGGAGAATTGTTGGGATCCACATCTAGAAGCACAAGAAAAGCTGCAACAAAAGCACAAGAAAATAGTATTCGTGATGAAACAAAGCCAATCAAAGAAAATCCATTCACCTGGTTGGGTAAGAAATGGATATCGTTTATGCTGAATTAAATTCACCTTGTTGTCTTTTAAATATTCTATAAATTGGATGGAATTATTATCAAATTCTGGAAAGTGTATGGTTTCGACTACTAAATAGAAATTTGTAAAGAAACCAAGGCTTCATTCGAATTATTGTACTACAAAGTAATAAGCTTGGCATTCGAATGTTTTCTCTGCATTTTATACCGCACATATAAGATATATATATATTGTGTTATGGGATGATTACTTCAGAATTATTCTGGTCAGACAGTGTTAATGCAAATTTGTAGCTGCAAATAGCCATTCTCGATGTATGGCATTTCTCTGTTGAAAGCATAAAATGAAAACTTACCACTGGATTCACTCAAGGATAAGGATGAAGGAGAATGGTTGTAGACAACACAATCCTCGCACTTCCTCCCCCTTGACACGCCAAATGGAAGTGGCCTATGGGAACGCGTTGCTTGATATTGTATATTTGTTCACCATGCAGGTTTTTGGCTTATATTGGAGTTTCATTATATCTCGGTAAGGCTTTTAAATTAAATGGTTGCAAGGCCATAAAAATGTACGCAATATCACACCCTTAGTTGCAGCAGATTGCCTAGCAGAAAGCTGACGTTGTTCAGTCGGATGAATGCAGTGGTTGTAAAAATTGAGGATTCCCAAAGTGATGTATTTGCAAGGATTTTTTCTGAGACATATAATAGTAGGGGGTCGTAGGATCGAATTCCCATTTGGAAACGAAGAAGACCAGAATGATGGCGCAACATCCTCTTTCTCTAAAGTTATGCGAAGGGGATTCCATGCCTTCCATGGACACTTCCTGTTGCCGATATGCCCCCCATAATTTTTTGAAATTATTAAAGTCACTTGCCGTGCCTTGGGCAGGAAGAACAAAGAACAAAGTACAGCAGCAGCAACAGCAGCGCAGAGGAGATTGAGTGCACAGAACCATATAATAAAGAGGAATGGAGAAGAATTAAATTTTTGATGGGCCGCAGCCAAGTATAGCAGAGGAATTAATTTTGTTATGGGCGAGAAGTTACTTCAGCAGAGAAATGAAGATTTTTGTCTACAGAGGAGCAGTTTTATTTAAAACAGTCAAGTCGGGCGTAAAAGCCCTCAACAACTAAAAATGAATGAAATTGATCGAACAGGCGGAAGTCACTTATGAAGCGGAAGGACAAGTGGTCCCTACCACTTGAGCGCAAAAGCGCAACATCACAATATTGAATTTTACCGCAATCACCCTCCGCCCATTGCCAGAGTTTTGTTGAAATTGCGATGTACGATCGTCGCGCCATCGCAAGATCGCAATATCGCATTTTCATTATATGTGTTCCGCCATGTATCATCGCAAAAGTTGAAAGTTGCGATGTGCGCCCGCCGCACCATCGCACCGTCGCATTTTTTGTTTGATCGCAAGTTTTGTTATTCCGCCATATCGCATATCGCAATTTCCGCAATTGCGATGGCCGACTACGATGTGGTCCCCACTCGTACGTCGCGCCAATGTTAAATTTTTATGTGTCCAGCAGCATTTTCCTTTGTAATTGCTTTTATTGTTGTTTTACGTATTTTGTTCCGCCGCGCCATATAAAAGGAGAAAAGGCCGAGAGAGTAAAAAAATGTAATGTTGTTGTATCGCTGTGTGAGCCCGCAGGCAAAGAAAACACAGTAAGATCATTACAGCACTGTTTTTTGCGTTTAGAGAGAGAGAGAGAGAGTTGTTTTAGAGCACTGCGTCTGTAGCAGTCTTACTTTGGTGAATCCCTCCATTGAGGAAGAAATTTGTAACAGTTTTTGTTTTTAAGTTCTGTTATTGAAATAGAAATCATTTTCATGCCATCTCTGTCTGCGATTAAAATTTCTGTTTTAAACATATCTGTGTTGTAGAGGGGAGTTTATATTCTCTCCACTGTTTGCTTGGAATTTCCAGTAATTCCAACTTGGTATCGAAGCTAGTTCAGGCTCTTTGAATGTCTCAAAGAAGCTGAAGAAGAAGAATACTTGTTGTAGCGTTTTCTCCAGCAGCGTGAAAGCTCAACAGAAGTCAAAAGGTCATTTATTTCTCAAAGATAACAGAGTTGTTATTTTGTTTAAAGAGTTTGTTCTTTCAGAGAAGGAAAGACAGTTTTGTTTAAGTGAAGAGTTCATTTTAAGAGCAATGGCTGGACCAAGCACAGGAATGAACATTGGAAATGTTCAGCTTCCACAGTTTAATGGAAATAACTATGATTATTGGGCCATTACCATGAGAGCCCTGTTTGTATCACAAGACTTATGGGAGTTTTTAGAAGATGGTTTTGTTGAACCAGCTGATGAGCAGGCTTTTAATGCCTTGACTCAAGAAGAGAAGGATTTATTGAAGAACAATAGAAAGAACGATGCTAAGACCCTCTTCTATTTGTATCAAGCAGTAAATGATAGTGTGTTCCCAAGGATAGCAGCAGCTAAGAGATCCAAGGAGGCATGGGAAACTCTGAAAGTAGCCTATCAAGGTATGGAGAAAGTTAAGACAGCAAAACTTCAATTGCTGAGAAGAGATTTTGAAACTCTTTGCATGAAAGAGTCAGATAATGTAGACACATTTTTTACACATGTGATTGGGATTGTAAATCAGATAAGATCCCATGGAGAAACTCTTGAAGAAAGAAGAATCGTGGACAAACTTTTGAGAAGCTTACCCTCAAAGTTTGATGTTATTGTAACCACCATAGAAGAGACCAAAGATCTCTCACAGTTCACAGTTGATGAACTTCATGCCTCGCTGATAACTCATGAACAGAGATTGAGCAGAGATGAACACTCATCTCTTGAGCACGCCTTCAAGACCCAAATGCCTTCAGGAAGAGGAAGAGGTCAAGGCAAAGGAAGAGGAAGAGGCAGAAGTCAGAACAGAGGTGGAAGGAACAACCCTTCATATTCACATGGAAGGAGCAACAGTCAAGGACAGAGCCAAGGCCAATGCAACAACCAGCAAGGTGGAAATCAACACCAACATGCTCATGGACAGAGGTATGACAAATCCAATGTCCAATTTCATTATTGCAAGAAATATGGGCATTATGCCAATGAATGTAGAAAGAAGCAAAATGACATGAAAAATAAGCAGAACGCTAATGTAGAAAAAGAAGAAAAGAACCCAAGTAATGTGCTATTAGCTTGTAATGTAGCACAAAATAGAGATGATAATGTTTGGTTCTTAGATTCTGGATGTAGTAATCATATGACTGGCAACAAAGCAATGTTTTCCAATCTAGATGAAGAAGTTAAATCTGAAGTGACCACAGGGACTGATACTAAAATATCTGTCAAAGGAAAAGGCAGAGTAAGTATTCGAGCAAGAAATGGGGAGCAAAAATTTGTCCCTGATGTGTATTATGTTCCAGGTCTGAAGTGTAATCTTTTGAGCGTTGGGCAACTCATAAATAAAGGTTACAATGTAATATTTAAAGATGATGTGTGCACAATAAAAGATATACCTCCAAGTAAGAAAATTATTGCTGAAATTCAAATGACCAGCAATAGAATGTTTCCGCTCAAGCTCAACATTGACTTGAAAGGAAAAGGAAAGAATGTAACAGCTGTAACACAAGAAGCCTTCCAGAAGGAAGAGAAAGACGAAAATTGGTTATGGCATCTGAGATTTGGACATCTCAATTTCGGAGGATTGAATTTGCTGCACAGAAAAGGAATGGTAATAGGTTTACCATTTATTGAAAAGCCTGACAGCCTATGTGAAGGCTGCATTTTGGGAAAGCAACACAGAGAAAATTTTCCTTCAGGGAAAAGCATAAGGGAGAAAGCACCCTTAGAAATAATTCATTCAGATTTATGTGGGCCGATGCAAACAGCATTTGTTTCAGGCAGTATTTACATGCTGACCTTCATAGATGATTTTACAAGAAAAGTGTGGGTTTATTTTCTGAAATATAAGAGTGAAGTCTTTCATAAATTTTGCCACTTAGCTCTTGTAGAGAAACAAAGTGGGTAGTATATAAAAGTCCTCGGAACCGACAGAGGAGGAGAATACATATCAAAGGAGTTTCTGTGTTTTTGCAGAGAGAATGGCATACACAAGCAGTTTACCACAAGGTACACACCGCAACAGAATGGAGTTGTTGAAAGGAAAAATCGAACCATAATGGAAATGGTGAGGAGCATGCTCAAGGCAAAGCACTTGCCGAATGAGTATTGGGTAGAAGCAGCAAACTGTGCTGTGTATATTTTAAATATATGCCCTACAAAAGCAGTGATGAACAAAGTTCTAGAAGAAGCGTGGAGTGGCAGAAAACAGGGAGTCACCCACATGAGATTTTTTGGATGTGTAGCATATGTACACATTCCAGACAAATTGAGAAAGAAGTTGGATAGTAAGGGGGAGAAGTGCATTTTCCTTGGATATTGTGAAGATTCCAAAGGATACAGATTGTATAACCCATCCACAAAGAAGTTTGTGATAAGCAGAGATGTGCAATTTATTAAAGAGGAAGCATGGGATGGAAGCATTGAGAAAACAGTCAATGTCAAAAGCTGTTTATCTCATGATGAATATGAGGAAGATGTGGTTGAAATTAACAACTCATCTGCAGCACAACCTCCACCAACACAAGGACATCAAGGGACACCTCAAGCAGCAGCGAGAACACCCTTAAGAAGAAGCGACAGTGGTTCACCGAGTACACCACATGGAGCAGAATTCAGTGCTTCATCAAGAACGTCTACACCAAGTGAAAGCGGAACAAGGTTCAGAAGCCTTAGAGAAATTTATGAGCAAGGAGCATCAAATGAAGGTATGAATTCCTTATTTGCTTTGTATTGGCAAGTTGATGATCCTATTCATTTTGAAGATGCTATTAAAGATAGAAAATGGATAGAAGCTATGGATGATGAAATTAATGCCATAGAGAAGAACAAAACATGGGAGCTGGTTGATCTCCCAGAAGGTAAAGAAGTCATTGGAGTTAAATGGGTCTATAAGACCAAAAGCAATGCTGAAGGAAAAATAGAAAGACACAAGGCCAGACTTGTTGTCAAAGAATACAAGCAGAAGCAAGGAATTGATTATGAAGAAACTTTTGCACCAGTTGCAAGAATGGAGACAGTAAGAGCAGTGCTGTCCATAGTAGCACAAAACAAATGGAAAGTATATCAGATGGATGTAAAATCCGCATTTTTAAATGGAATTTTAATGGAAGAGGTATATGTGGAACAACCTCTCGGATATGAGAAGAAAGGCCAAGAGCATAAGGTCTGCAAATTGAAGAAAGCTCTTTATGGGCTGAAGCAAGCTCCAAGAGCGTGGTACAGTAGGATAGATTCCTATCTACTGGAAAACAGATTTGAAAAGTGTGAGGGAGAACCCACCCTCTACATCAAAGAGAAGGATGATAAGATGCTGATTGTTGTCTTATATGTTGATGATTTGATTTTTACAGGTAATGATGATTACCTTGTTGAAAATTTTAAAACAGTCATGAAAGATGAATTTGAAATGACTGACATGGGTTTGTTGAGATACTTCTTGGGAATAGAAGTGGAGCAAAGTGAGAAAGGGATTTTTATTTCTTGAGCAAAGTATGTGAATCAAGTTTTAGAAAGATTTAATATGCAGGAGTGAAAAGCTGCAATTACTCCCACAGTAATGGGATTGAAGTTGAGTAAAGATGACAGTAGCAAGGATTTTAATCCAAGTTTGTATAAAAGCATAGTTGGCAGCCTCATGTATTTGACTGCAACTAGGCCGGATATTATGCATGTTGTTAGTCTAATTTCCAGATTTATGGAGAAGCCAAAAGAAGCACATTGGAAAGCAGCAAAGAGAATTCTGAGGTATGTGAAAGGAACAAAAGGATTTGGTATTTTGTATACAGCTTTAGAAAATTCAGAATTAGTTGGATACACCGACAGTGATTGGGCTAGAAGTGTAGATGATCGGAAGAGCACTTCCGGTTATGTTTTTCATATGGGTTCAGGAGCCATTTCATGGGCTTCTAAGAAACAACCTATTGTAGCATTGTCTACAGCAGAGGCAGAATATGTGGCAGCTACAGCAGCAGCGTGTCAAGCAATTTGGATGAGAAGGATGTTGAGAAGTTTGTGCCAAGAACAAGTAAAGGGAACTGTGATTTATTGTGAAAATAGCTCAGCTATTGCATTGTCAAAGAATTATGTGTTTCATAAGAGAATGAAGCACATAGACACAAAGTTTCACTATATCAGAGAATTGGTGAACAATGGAGAAATTGTTTTGCAGCATTGTAAAACAGAGGAGCAATATGCAGATATTTTGACAAAGCCATTGGCACAGAAGACATTTGAATTTTTAAGAAAATGCTTGGGTATGATGGATAACCCAGCAGCTGACTTTAAGGGGGAGTGTTGAAATTATTAAAGTCACCTTCCGTGCCTTGGGCAGGAAGAACAAAGTACAATAGCAGGAGCAGCAGTGCAGAGGAGATTGAGTGCACAGCACCGTATAATAAAGAGGAATGGAGAAGAATTAAATTTTTGATGGGCCGCAGCCAAGTATAGCAGAGGAATTAATTTTGTTATGGGTGAGAAGTTACTTCAGCAGAGAAATGAAGATTTTTGTCTACGGAGGAGCAGTTTTATTTAAAACAGTCAAGTCGGGCGTAAAAGCCCTCAACAACTAAAAATGAATGAAATTGATCGAACAGGCGGAAGTCGCTTATGAAGCGGAAGGAAAAGTGGTCCCTACCACTTGAGCGCAAAAGCGAAACATCACAATATCGCATTTTACCGCAATCACCCTCCGCCCATTGCCAGAGTTTTGTTGAAATTGCGATGTGCGATCGTCGCGCCATCGCAAGATTGCAATATCGCATTTTCATTATATGTGTTCCGCCATGTATCATCGCAAAAGTTGAAAGTTGCGATGTGCGCCCACCGCACCATCGCACCGTCGCATTTTTGTTTGATCGCAAGTTTTGTTATTCCGCCATATCGCATATCACAATTTCCACAATTGCGATGGCCAACTACGATGTGGTCCCCACTCGTACGTTGCGCCAATGTTAAAGTTTTATGTGTCCAGCAGCATTTTCCTTTGTAATTGATTTTATTGTTGTTTTACGTATTTTGTTCCGCCGCGCCATATAAAAGGAGAAAAGGTCGAGAGAGTAAAAAAATGTGATGTTGTTGTATCGTTGTGTGAGCCCGCAGGAAAAGAAAACACAGTAAGATCATTACAACACTGTTTTGTGCGTTTTGAGAGAGAGACAGAGAGTTGTTTTAGAGCACTGCATCTGTAGCAGTCTTACTTTGGTGAATCCCTCCATTGAGAAAGAAATTTGTAACAGTTTTTGTTTTTAAGTTCTGTTATTGAAATAGAAATAATTTTCATGCCATCTCTGTCTGTGATTAAAATTTCTGTTTTAAACATCTCTGTGTTGTAGAGGGGAGTTTATATTCTCTCCACTGTTTGCTTGGAATTTCCAATAATTCCAACTTGGTCCCGACACCCAGAATCATGTACAGAATGCCGAGGATCAATCTTCTTGGCCTAGAAAGATGTCACGTCGTGTCTGGAACCCAGGCTAGTGGTGTGGCCCGAGAAATTCCGGAGGAGGTCTCTCAGGTGCAGATTCATTGGAAAGTAAGAAGAAGAAAAAATGGCTCGAAACGAATCCTTCGCCCCTATGACAGTGTAATCTGGAATGGCTTTATCATCACAAGGAGATCAGATTGTATGTGGATGTTAGTTGAATTGGATTTACAGAAGAATTCGTGGAGAAAATGGAGCCTGAATTTCAGCGCACTTTCAAGGCGATGGAGGAGCTCGAGGCCAGCGCCATTGCTAATCCGGACGAGGGACGCATGGTCGGTCATTATTGGCTCAGGGATTCGAAGCGTACGCTAAATCCTTTTCTAAAACAACATATTGATAGTACACTCGATGCCATCTGCAATTTTTAGGAGAATATTATTAGTGGAAATATCAAGCCACCATCCTCTCAAACAGGTCACTTTACTCACGTACTATCTGTGGGAATTAGAGGGTCAACTTTGGGTCCATAATTTTTTGCAGAGGCATTGTCTCTTGATAATCCTCCTCTAAATACAAGATATATTGATAACACAGACCCTGCAGGCATTGATCACCAAATTGCCCAGCTTGGACCAGAACTTGCTTCAACCCTTGTGATTGGTATCTCAAAGAGTGGAGGCACTCCAAAAACTAGAAATGGATTGTTGGAAGTGCAAAAAGCCTTATGTGAAGTAGGACTCTATTTTTCCAAGCAGGGTGTGGCCATTACTCAAGAGAATTCATTATTGGCCAACACTGCTAAGATAGAAGGATGGGTGATCAAGTGGCAGCGTGTTGAAATATGGTAAGTGTTTTGTTAAGCATACTATGGTAACTAGTGGCAGCCGAGAGGATGCGTTTGATTTCTGGTGTGGGATCGTGTCCTTATACAGCTGAAGGTGAAAGGCAGCAGAATCAAAATACTGCAGATTGCCTGTGCACTACGATTTGGATCTTCGTAGGAGAACGTGTTATGGATTGGTTGCGAGATTCGAGCCCGTGAGCACGGGCCACAGGAGCCCCATGGCAGGTGGCAGAGGAGAATGTTGCCAGCCTGCATGGAGGTTTTCCTTGAGAGTTGTTGCTCGTTTGTGTAAATTGCGTGGCGCGAGCCAGATCCGTGTGATCGAGTCCCATGGAGGGGTTGTGCGTTGGGTATATGAGGTGCCAACTTCTGGTAGACTCTTTGTTCGTGGCAGTTGTTCAGTGGAGTATTCATGCATGACAGAGTCGTTCTACCCTAGTTGAGTTGGAGGTCAACTGGATTTATGGTATGGGTTTTTAACATCGATTTATAGATAGTCAAGGTTTCCAGCATGGACACAAATTCAATTTTCATTTTCCTGTTTGGTTAATATTTGGTGTAACATTCAAGGCATGTTATGGAGAAGAGAGAATCAATGCAGAAGCTCAACATCAATTCCAACAAGGTAGCATGCAAGATTACATCAAATGTAAATAAAATTGTTCCAAGATTCACAGGAAGAATTGACTTCATTCAAAATCAACTTCAATTCTTTTTTAAAACACTTTTAGAGGACTAAAATTTTTCTTTTTAATGGGGAGGTGTGATCCAGGAGGATTCAAACAACCCAAGTAGCACTATGAAGAAGATATACTCATGTCAATCCTAGGTTGAGGATGTCTTTATTTTTAATTAAATATGGTCATATATTTGTAAAATAGAAATTGAAAATGTTGAGAGGATTTTTCCTCAAAAATTCAAAAATTCAATTTCTAATTTCATATTGAAGTTGATAGATTATTCTCATCCCTAAGGTTTTGGGGATAAGGCCCTTGAAAGTAGAGATTGAGATATTTCCTCCATAGATATCTCTTGAGAAAATTTTAAGGGATATGAGAATTATTTCCTCCTTAAAATCAGAGATAAGGAGATATTTTCTCCTTAGTTTTGGGCTGCTAAAGAACTATATAATGCCATTCTATGTACAAGAATGGTAAGGAGAAGGAAATTAAGGAGAGAATTTGAGTGCTTGGAAAAGTCATTTTCGAGCAAAGCTTGGATAGCTCATGAGTCTTTCAGAGTATGGATGTATAGTTGAGAGTTCTCGGCTAGCCACCTTGATGTAAAAGTCGATGTACATTTATCTCTATTTAGAAAGACAATAGATCGATTCGTCCTCTTGGAGACGAATCCGGAGAGGTAGCTCAGTGGAGAGGGTGAACTCCATTATCAATTGTATTGTTCTCTTTCTTGTGAATTTTTTCTTATTTTATTGAACATATTTTATTAAAGCATTCAATTAAATGATATTTTTAATCATTTTTCCTTATACATGTTTTAAAGTTTAATCATTAAATTTGCATGGTAGTAACCACCGTAGTTTTGGCGCTGAAATTGGGGAACCATGGTGTGATAAACAATCCAACATTACCCCAGAACCATGACCCTTCTTGAAATACAAAATCCAGGTCCTTTTGAGTATCAAATTACACAATGAAGTATGCTTTGGAGCACAAGAAAATATCATAGTTTGGTGTCCATGACAAGAAAATCCATTGGTTTATTGTCTCAAGTTTTGAACAAAAACCATTGAATCTACAAATGATTGTGTTTTTTTGGAGGGTTGTAAAGAGAGAGGAGACTTTTGTATT
The DNA here is from genome assembly GCA_034641835.2 of Pinus albicaulis. Lineage (NCBI taxonomy): Eukaryota > Viridiplantae > Streptophyta > Pinopsida > Pinales > Pinaceae > Pinus > Pinus albicaulis. Next base: position 993,173,430 of record CM076571.1, read on the forward strand.
TACGACCTCCAAGGCTGGGGCCTGTTTCATTTGGTAAAAAATGTAAGGACCTTCCCTTCATATTACAGACATTGATATTTTTGTGGTGTGCCCCATTTCACTTCAATGGTATTTTTGAGGAATGAAACTGAATATGTGTTTTTTGTCAAGACAAATGTAGACCCCCCCCCCCAATATATCTAATAAAAATATGAAATTTTATTTTATTTTCTGGATTTGTCTTGAATGAGGGGGTTCTAGAAGCTTTGGGAAGAGTGAAGGGGATACCCTGACCCAAAACTGACATAAGTCATGTGGCGTCATGGGTAAATAAGGCTGATATATCCCATCAAATTATATTGCAAAAAAATAGAAAACCATAAGACAAAATATTTTCATTCTTGGTATCTAATATATATCTTTTACCCTCCACCAAGTCAACCTGGATCATTGTCTATTGATGTTATCAACAAATTATCTAGTGGCCAAGTTGGGGCTTCGAGCATGCCACAATATGGCTACAATGCTGGGGGATTCCTTTGATTCAAATATACTAATCCCATTGTCCATGATACCCACACAAATAATATGTAAATAAATCTCCCAAGGTGGATCCAACCATGTTCATACACCTCGCAACAAACTTGGAAGGGTACAATGAAACCCTGTCAAGAGATGCAAGCATGGATTGGAGAAGGCATGAAAGTGATAACATATTTGGAATTGGAATAACAGATCTGGGAAACCCTATAAAGACGCTCCATCGCTCAATCCATAAAAAGAGTGAATTCATATATTTAAGTGAGTTCAAATATGGTTCAGTGAGAGAGTAAATATTTTAAATTTTATTTTTCTCTCAAATATTCTTCTTGAATGTAACTAACACTTCTAGAATGTAATGGAAACTTCTCATCGATTGTAATGAAGGATTATCCTTGAATATAGTCAAGAATTCTTCTATAAATAAGACTGATCTCATTCAGTATTGAGCAATTGAGAGTTGAGCTCAAAAGGGAAGGTGTTTGTAATTTTTATTGCTAGTAGTAAAAGAGTTGTTGATATTTTCCTCGTGGATTTTCCCAATCCATCGTTGGGTTTTACATGTGAATTTTTGATGTTATGGTTCTCAATCATTGCTTATTTTATTTTTAAAAATAATTATTATATTTTTTGTTGTATTTTATTAACAACTAATATCAGAGCCGGTTTTTTGTTGCTAGGTTTGTTGAGCAATATGGAGATTGTAAGGAGTGATATGAAGAAGTTTAATGGGGCTAATTTTTCCTTATGGAAATATTAGATGGAGGATATATCGATTTTATAGGACCAATTCTTGTCGAGGGAGCAACAAAGATACCCTCAACCATGTAAGATGAATGTTGAAAGAAGCTATAGATGAAAGCCATTACAATTCGACAATACCTCATAGAGGATGTGCACTTCAATGTTGTTGAGAAAAAGATAACAGAAGTTCTATAGAGGAGAAATTTGTGTGACCTGTACGAGAAGAAAACGACAAGAAATCAAGTGTTCATATTTAAGAAATTATATAATATCAAGATGAAATAGGACACTTCAGTCACAGATCACTTAAATGTATTTAATATAATTTCCATTCAACTTGCATCTGTCAAAATCACTCTATATGATGAGATTAGAGTCATCCTGCTCATGTGCTCCATGCCAGATAGTTGTGAGCCTTATGATAGTGTCTATCAACACTTCAGCACCTCTAGGGGCCCTAAATTTTTATAATTTTAGAAGTATTTTAATGAACAAGGAGTTGTGGTGCAAATCAATTTTGGAAAATTAAGGAGGTGAAGCTCTAGCCTTATCTGATTGTGGAAAGTAAATTGAAAGCGATGGACAAGGGTGGTCAAAACATAGAGGTAGATGAAATTCTAGGAATTAAAGGATAATTTTCCATCATTGCAGAAAACATGGTGACATTGAAAAATATTGATGGATATGGAAAAAGGAGCAAAAGGGGCTAAAGGAGAAAAAGGTGACCAATAGCAACAATTAAGAAACCATTTTTGTTGCATAAAAATGTGAGGTATTAATCAATGTTTCTTGTGAAGATGCATTTCTTTATTCTTCTAATCATGATAATGATTATATTTTAGATTTTGCAGCTTCCTATCATGCTACTCCAAGTAGAGAAAAAAATAATTCTTATAAATTTGCTAATAAGGGTAAGATTTGATTTGGAAATAGAAGTATTTGTGATATTAAAGGAGAGGATATGTTATACTAAAGAGACAATATGGCTCCAATTTATTGTTTAAATAGGATATGAATGTTCCAAAGCTTGAAACGAATTTTACTTGCACTAGGAAGTTAGATGATGAAGGATACCATACAATGTTTGGAAAACGAATATGGAAAGTTATTAAAGGAGAATTGGTCATGGCTAAAGGACTCAAGGTAGGATCCTTGTATACATTAAGGGAAAACACATAAATATCAAATGTGGCTATTGTTACAAAAGAAGGGAACTTAGTGGATCTATGGCATAAGAAAGTGGGTCACGTGAGTGAAAGAGGCCTTAAAATCATTGATGAAAAAAATCTTCTTTAGGTTTGAAATCCATTTAACTTAATCTTTGTGAAAATTTCATATATGGTAGGATACGAAGAGTTTCATTTACAAGAAGTTTCCATGAAAGGAAATCAACTATACTACAATTGGTATATTCATATGTGTGTGGGCCAATCAATATTATGTCTCTAGGAGGAGCCTCATATTTTGTCACATTCATAGATGATGTAGATTCTAGGAAGGTTTGGGCATATCGCATGAAACTTTAAAGGTGAGGTGTTTGAGATCTTTCAAAAATTTCATGTTGCTATTTAAAGATATACTAAAAAAATATTGAAGTGTTTAAGGAAAAATATCGGTGGTAAATATTGCCCAAATGCATTCAATGATTACTAAAATAGGTTTGGAAGAAAACACTAAAAGATTGTCCCTGGGAATCCTCAACAAATTTGTACAACATAAAAGAATGGATTGAGTTATCATGGAGAAGGTGAGCAGTGTTTTGTCCAACTTTGGATTGGAAAATCATTTTTTGGAAGAAGTTGTAAGGACATCTTGTTGCATCATAAATTTATCACCTACTATATCCTTGGATGGTGGAACTTTCTCACTTGAATATATATATATATATTGTCCTTGTGAAGCATTTATGCATATTCCCAAAAAGAATATAACTAAGTTAGATGATAAATCCATGAGGTGCATTCTTTTGGGATATGTGCATGGTGAGTTTGGGTAGCATGTTTGGGATCAAGTTAAAAATAAAGTTATTACAAGCATGATGTTATATTTAATGACTTAGAAATGTTTAAAAGGTCTACTGGTGGTATAGAGGTAATGAAAATGGTTAACAATATTACATATATCTCACCATTGCAATAAGATGGGCAGGAAATTCAAGAATGGGACACAAAAACAAATGAAAAATGATGAAAAAAAGAAGAAGAAAATACGCGACAACCTTTTCAAGAAGTACAACCAAAAAACACATCACCACAATTGGTTCACAAGTCTATGAGGATGGATAAACCTTCACAAAGGTATCCACCTTTAGATTATATTTTGATAATTGATGAAGGTGAATTTGAATGTTTTCAAGAAGTTTATAAAGTGAAAAGTAACAAAGCTTGGAATAAAGAAATGGAGGAAGAAATGCACTCTTATTTTTTTTTCCACAGAAAAAAATCGAACCATCTATTATTAATAGAAAGTTACATAGCATATGCGTAGCATTTCTGGTGAACTCCTTTCCTTCTACAACGAGAGAAGAAATCAGTCTCAGCTATTTTGCAAAAAACATAATGGTGTTTGCATCAACAACCCATCCAAAAAAATAAAACCAGCCAAAGGCCAAAACGATTCTGAGCTGGCACACCTCCCGGGTTCCTTTAAGGAAGACAATCCGAAACAGAGATGTACCAGGTACAAAATTTCGTAGCCAAGATAGCAAAAAGATAATAGTTCTATCTAGAAACCGGCAGTAAACACTAACCTAGTTCCTATTCATCATTTATAGATCAAAGTTTTGAGTAGAGATTCAGAGCTTCCATATAGGAAAACAACTCTGAAAATCACAAAAAGGTTTGTAAGAGTTGTTTTGAAACAATTTTAAAGAGAAAATAAACAACAGCTTCTATACAATAAAGCCCATCTTAAAAAGAGTCAACAAAATTATGCAAAAACTGGCTGTTCAATAGGACGAACAAGCCCGTTTTTATCTTCCAACACTAGCCAGGTCCCCAGATCTTTCTCAACACCTTCTTTAGACAAGCGATCTGCATCGAAGTTCCGTTCCCTGTAAAGGTGGCAAACAGAAATCTCAGTGAACTGGGTTTTTAGACGGAAAATTTCATTAAGTAATGGGAGCAAAAGATAGTTCCTACAGTTTTGAGTCCCATTAAACCATTTAACAACATTCATAGAGTCTCCAAAGATCTGAACTGTTCTCACACTCCTTAGGGTTAACCAACAGAGAAGAAGATGTAGTGCTTTCAGTTCTGCAAAATTATTGGGTCCAAAACACAAGGCCAACTGTGGCTTTTAGGGAGTGTCTAGGAGCAAGATGTACAACCAGGCCTGCACCACAATTCCTGTTTATATCTGAGGCTCCATCAAAGTAAGCCCACGACACACCTTCTCTGATGACTTCCTGCTCGACAGGTCGGATTGAAGGGGTGTCAGCAGGAATGGGAATGCTATCATAGATTGCAGCCCCTTCCGCTGCCAATCTCTCTAATGGGAAAGCCGAGTCCTTAAAGATCAACTAATTCCTAGCAATCCAAGTGCCCCAGGCAATCAGCAAAGGCAAACATCTCACTCTATCATCTGGAGCTTCTTGCCACCACCTGCACCAGGCTTAAAATGCACTCTCTATTGAAAAACAAAACTTGAGAATTAGTAAAGCCTCCATAAGGAAGAAACATTTCACAGGATTAAACATCAGGGTGAAGGGAAGAAATAAAGGTACAAAGAAAGGTTGGTGGTAAAAGGGTTTGCACAAAAAGAAGGTATTTATTTTACTGAATTTTTTTCTTCTGTTGTTAAGATGTCATCCATGAGAGTTATTCTTGGTCTTGATGCTACTTTAAATTTGGAATGTAAACAACTAGATGTCAAGACAATCTTCCTTCTTAGAGATTTGAAGGAGGAGCTTTATACGGAGCAACTAGGTGGATTCAAAGAAAAAGGTAAAGATAATTTAGTTTGCAAATTGAAAAAAAATCCTTTATGGCCTAAAAAAACCACCATGCCAACGGTATAATAAATTTGATTCATTTATGTTGGAACATGGTTTTAAAAGATTGCAGTTTGATCAAAGTGTTTACATCAAGAGATATGAAGAAAGGTATATTATAATATTTTTATATGTTGATGACATGTTAATTGTTGGATATGATAAGAACATGATGAATAGGTTGAAGAAGGATTTGGGTAGTAGATTTACAATGAAATATTTGGGTCCAATTCAACAAATAGTGGGTATGAGAATCATATGTGACAGAAAGGGAAAACGTTGTGGCCATCAAAAGAAAAATATATTGAAAAGGTTTTATACAGGTTCAATATGAAGTATGCCAAGTCATTTGGTACACCCCTTGTACCTAACACCAAACTCAGCGCTAAATTATGTCCATGTGATGATAAGGAGAAAGAGGAAATGAAGAATCCTTATGCCTCAACATTTGATAACCTGAGATGTTGAAGAATCCTTATGGTTTGAGATGTTGATAGTAGAAAGTCCACTACTTGCTATTTATATACTTTTTCAACTACAATAGTGTCCTGGGTGTCCACATTGCCAAAGGTAGTAACAATCCACAATTGAGGGCAGAATATATAGATGCAACAAAATCTTGTAAGCATTGTGATAGTGATAACCTAGAAGAGATATGTGTTGCATTGTGATAGTGATAGGGTTATTGACTTAGAAAAAAAGAAAGTATATGATTCTAAAAGAAAACTTATTGATGATAGATCATTGGATGGTGGGCTACTACACTTGGAGAAAATACACACAAAAGAAAATCCAACCGACATGTTAACAAAAATATTGCCAAGAGATAAGTAGGAGCTTTGTATAATTTTGGCTCTAATATTGAATCTCAAGTGGGAGAATGTAAAGTGTGAGATAAAATATAGTTAAGAATGAATACAAATATTTAAGTATGAGTCCAAATATAGTTAAGCCTGAATGTAAATATTTAAGTGTAAGTGGAAAGCGTGAATGTAAATATTTAAGTGTAAATGGAAATAAGCTTGGCTCTAATATTGAGTCTCAAGTAGGATAATGTTAAGTGTGAGACTAAATATAGTTAAAAATGAATACAAATCTTTAAGATGAGTGAGAGAATGAATACAAATATTCAAGTTGAGTGAGAGATTGTTAAGTATGAGTCGAAATATAGTTAAGCGGGAATGTAAATATTTAAGTGTAAGTGGAAATATTTATGTGTGAGTTCAAATATGGTTGAGTGAGAGTGTAAATATTTGTGAATGTAAATATTTAAGTGTAAGTGGAAATATTTATGTGTGAGTTCAAATATGGTTGAGTGAGAGTGTAAATATTTTTAATTTGATTTTTATTTCAAATATTCTTCTAGAAAGTAAAAAATGAAACTTCTAGAATGTAATGGAATATTCTTCTAGAAAGTAAAAAATGAAACTTCTAGAATGTAATGGAAACTAATGGACGCTAAAGACTTCTAGAATGTAATGGAAACTGAAACTTTTAGAATGTAATGGAAACTAAAGAGTTCTAGAATGTAATGGAAACTGAAACTTTTAGAATGTAATGGAAACTAAAGAGTTCTAGAATGTAATGGAAACTTCTCCACCTAGATTGTACCTAAAGATTCTCCTTAAATGTAAAGTAAACTTCTTGAATGTAAAGGAAACTTCCATAAATAAGACATTCATTCAGTATTGAGCCATTGAAAGTTGGATTTTACTTGAATGTAACAGATAATTCTTTCATTCTACTGTAAAAAATAATTCTTCAATAAATAAGCGTTTCATTAGATTGAGCAATAAATAAGGCATTCATTCAGTATTGAGCCATTAGAAATTGGATTCTCCTTGAGTGTAACATTGGAATTTGGATTCTCCTTGAGTGTAACAGATCATAACTCTTCAATAAATAAGCCTTTCATTCTATTGAGCAATTGAGAATTGAGTTCACAACAGAAAGCACTTGTAATAAATAAGCCTTTCATTCTATTGAGCAATTGAGAATTGAGTTCACAACAGAAAGTACTTGTAATTATTATTGCTAGTAATAAAACGAGTAGTTTATAATGCTACTTTTTGAAGGTTTTTATGGTAGTTTTTTAATAGAAATTTGATGGGTAACCTTGCACAATCGAAGTGCCTTAGGGGTTTTTTAGGGTGCTGAATCCATATACACAGTCAAAAAGCCAGTTTAAATAACAGAAATCAAGATTTTACCTCAAATATTTTCATTGAACTCCAAAAAGTGGCACTAAAGACAACTCCGTAATAAAAGAGTGATTGATATTTCCTCGTTTTTTCAATCTTTCCGGTTGATATTTCCTCGTTTTTCCAATCTTCCCAATACACTACCAAGTTCTCCACTTAGTTCTCCACTTAAATTTTTGTTGTGATTCTCAATCATTTTTGGTGTTGTGATTCTCAGTCATTGTTTACCAAAATTATTATATTTTCTACCATCTTTTCTTAACCCCAAAAACCGTCCGAGTTCTCCACTTAAATTTTTGGTGTTGTGATTCTCAGTCATTGTTGTGATTCTCAGTTATATTTTCTTATTGTAAAAATATTTTGACATGTTTCCATTTTCTAATGAAAAAATTTACTTTGCTTGGCGGTTGATAATCAAGAAACAGAGGTACCCGAAGTTAGATACTTTCTGATATTCTAATAGATCTAATTCATCTCTTTTTTATGTTCAAATACAGTGTAATTCTTCCCTTTGCCTCAGTATATATTGCATTTACTCATAAAAGGAGAAGAAAGTATATATTGCATTTACTCATAAAAGGAGAAGAAACCTGCTTTGATGGTGGCCATGAAATGAAACAAAATGAATTTGCTCGTTCATTAAGTCCTTTATTACATAAAAGGGAACACATCCGGCTACCATAAAAGTGTTGGGCATTAAATGAAAAGAGACGACTCTTCCAAAAAGGAAAACTACAAGTTCATAGCGGCTTAAGTGACTCCCTTCTTTATTTAGTTGGATACGCACAGTATCCGTATTTTCTGTTCGTAGCGCACTTAAAAGGAGCCCTGGCCATACAACATTAACAGGTTTCTGGAAGGTATGCGGCTCTCTCCTCCGCCTCCTTCTCCTCTTCTCGTACACGCGATTCGCGGCGGCGGCGGCGCTGATTAAGTGCAGCCTCAGAATCCATGAAGAGGTCATACGATTGAGATTGATCGAGTACTTGCTGTATGGAGACATTGGCATCTCTCCGATGGCTGCTCTCTCCGCATCTCCATGTAGTCCCTGCGGATCGCAGGAGCGTCGTTGTTGTTGCAGGCCCTCTCCATACATGACGCCTTCACGCGCATCAACAGTTGGGGTGCCCCACTGAAGGAGGAGGAGAAGGGCTACACCTAAGCTCACCCATTTAAGAGGCAGTCTGATAGTGATCGGAGGGGAGAAGACACCCATTGCTTTTCTTTCTTCGTTAGGGTAAAGAACAGAAGATTCTTCCAGGTGTGTAGAATCCCTGACAGTGTAGGGTACAGTCCCAGCAATGCTACTTACAAACGATTATCACATTTAGAAAATTTAAATTATCACATGAGAAACTGGTGGTGTTGATTTTTCACGTTGAAATCAGTCGCTCACACGGGCAAGGTTACCACAACTACCTTTCCAAGCAATGGAAGTGTTATTAACGATAAAATTTACTTAAATTTACAGATAAAATTTAAACTTAAAAGCTGTGTTGCATATATTGTCTACAGATAAAATTGTTTATATTTAACTGTGAACAATATATATTACACCACATTAAATGACGAATAACCAAAAAATTAAGCTTTGGCAGGACTCACTATGGACACGGTCGGGTGTGACAATTTCCGAGATACAATGCTCGCGAGGAAGAAGTGTGATCACTCAACCAAAAGGCCGAAATTCGGAAAGGAAGCCAACAGGACTTAAATTGATTATTGATTTAAAAATTTTAGGCTCTATGGAGTTTGCCTTGTTTCATTTAAGACTTTATGAAAACGAACTTCGCAGCTAGTAAGGACGAATTATTCTACGAATGGTATCACACCCTTGTCTTTGCTATTTTTGGGGTTATAAAACCCAATACAAGGGAAGAAATGGAAAGCTCTGAACGCAATAATTTTTCATTAATGATCAACGTTGTTTTTAGGAAGTGAAATGTATAATTACTATTACAATTAAAGTCGTATTGGAAGTAATTCCTTATCTATATGTACCCATTTTATAATATTATTAATATATGAAATAAATATATACCAGTTTAAAATGATATGTAACAAGAATTTCAAGTATACAACATTTTAATTTTTAAATAAATTTTGTTACAATATTATAGGTTAATATTATAGTTTATTGATATTATATGTCCAAAAAACTATACTTTTTTTTTTCGTATATATGGTATTTTTTTTTAGTTAAACAATTTAGCTAAATAACAGCTTAGTTTAAATATAGCTAAATTAAAACAAAAATTTTGAATTCAAGTTAGTGTTAAGGTTTAGAATCCAGTAAATTTAGGTTTTACTAATTGGTAAATTGAGATATTTTGTTAATTGTAATTTTGCATTGTGGTGGTGAAGAATCCAATCCTACGGAGCCACTCCAAGGGAAAGGGGCGAATCAGACTCATAGTTATCAAATAAATGAGACTAGACCAGGGCACTTGTCGGCAGCCGCAAGACGAACTAGGAAACATGGTTCTTCTCCAGGACCAGTGATTGCACAGGGGCATATAGGCCGCAAACCATCCAACACACTATGCCTTAAGCCATATATAGGTGCCCTGCCTCTCGTTGTTACTAGCCTCTATCGATCAACGGAACATGGCACCCACCGACCTCTATTAGCCCCTCCAGAACAGGCTCCCATTGGAGTCATCACAAGGAAAACAATCACCGAGAAACATGTAAGCCCATTCTGTTTTCAAATTTTCATAAAACCCCCTGTGGGGAACAATTTTTTAATATGGGTACAAGATATAGAGAGGGTAACAAATCTGAAGCAAAATATCAGGAAATATTCAAGATGCCCTAGTCATATGCAATCTTTAATCTGTGGGGGGGAATCCTTACAAGACTCCATCTCAATCAAGGATTACCCCATATGCCCTGGGTCTACCATATATCTCAATCTGAGTCTGAGAGGAGGCAGAACAGAATATAACTAACCTTATGGACCCATAAGGGGAGCCAACACTTCCAAACAGGACCTCCCAAAAGGACCCTCATATAGGAACATTTTTCAGGGAAAAAAAAAGCAACTACACTAACCGAACCAGCTGAGAATACCCCTAGCCCATACATTGTAGAGCAACTAAACTACATGCCAGAACTAAACATAGACATTCGAGAAATCGATGAACATCACTCCACATTCGAATCTCAAGCAATAATATGCGGATTTAAGAGCCTCTGGCCCAAACCAATGGAGCTCTTTCATTGGATTTTCACCAACTGAACCATAGACTGTGAAATCCATCTCTGTTCTAAAGGTTTTTTCATATTCAAGTTCCCATCCTCATAAGCCAAAGACATCATACTCAGGGTTGGACCGTGGTTCTGGGGATCCACCGAACTCTTCATCACACCATGGTTTCCGGATTTTGATGCAAACACTATAACTGTGACCAGAATGTCGGTTTGGATCCGGATGTACAATCTTCCGCTTCATTTTTTGAACGAATGCATTTTAGAAAGCATTGGGAGATACATCAAAACAGATGCCCAAAGATTGGAGGATAGAATCTACACCTTCGCACGTATGTGTCTGGAATTGGATCTCAGCAATGGGCTACCAAAAAGCATTCAACTGGTTCATAAACAAAAAAAATGGACGCAACACCTAAATTATGAAAACATTTCTTTCAGATGCAGAATATGCAGGAAGACCGGTCATTTACAAAACACATGCCTAGATGAAAAAAGAGAAAAAAGAAAAAAGAAGAAGATAGGGAAAGAAACCAAAGGGTGGTAATTCCCTCCATGTGGACCAGAGGAGGAGACAAAAGAAGAAGAGGATGTCTCCATCCCAAATGAGAGTAAACTAACAACAACCGATCTAGGGGTACAAGAAAATGAAATGCAAGATCCGAATGAATTAATAACCATGGTTCAACCGGCAAAGGAACCCGGGGCACCGGACAGTGGGGGAAACAAAAGACATCACATATATGATACCTCAGATTCAGACAAGGACAATGTAGTATTCACAGAAAACCAATTCACGCTTATCACCGCCTTGCCAACACAAGGTGCATGGCGAAAGGTTGAAAAGAAGAAAGGGATAAAAACATAAATTTCTCCCCTATGTATTATATGCTCTTATTTGTAACTTTGATAGGCTGTATTGATTGATGTTTTGGACAATTACCAGCAGATGCAACATACAACTTTGTTTTCATTAATAAAATTTAGACTTTTTTCCTTGGAAAAATGAAGATACCCTCCATGAAGTTACTTTTTAATTTCTTTTTCATTTTCCATATTACATGATTAATGGGCCAATTTGTCTACGAGTTTATTTGTCATGTTTTGTAGTAATTAATAACTTTAATGATTGGTAGTGTATATGTATATTTAACCAGAAGAAGAATGGTTTTTCATGATTGAAAGTTTATTTTTTATTTATATTATAATGCTCTATGTTTGGATTAGACTCTCAAACCTAAAAAAAATGAAAACTTGAAATACATATTTGAAATATAAAAATTTAAAAATTTGTATGGTAAAATTAAATTCGTAAGTCTCACAACAATTAAAAACCCAAAGTAGAAATTCAAAAAGATTAAAAACTTGAAATATAAACTCAAAAATTTGAAAAATTGAAAAATTGAAATACACAAAGTTAAAAAATTATATGGTTACAATACATTCTTAAGCCTCAAGAAAATTGAAAAATTGAAATATAAACTACAAAATTTGAAAAATTGAAAAATTGAAATACACAAAGTTAAAAAATTATATGGTTACAATACATTCTTAAGCCTCAAGCAAATTGAAAAATTGAAATATAGAAAAAAAAAAAAAAAAATTTAAAATTTAAAATACTAATAAAATATAATTAAAAGGAAATTTGGCTAAAAATACCAATTAGATATAAATTGAAAAAGAAAAATTCAAATTTGAAATCTCTGTGAAGGATTCTTTTGACATTAAATATTCATAAAAGAAAATTTTAAAGAGCATCATTGATATTGATGACCCAATGAAGAAAAATAGGAAAAAGTTTGAGAATGCATAGATAAGAAAAAAATAAGCAAAAATAAAATAATCCAATCCTCAAGTTGGCATTTATGAAATTAATACATTGAATTAATTTCGTTAGAGTGCTTTCATGCGTCATCCTTCGCCTTATCTTAAAGATCATTACACAAAAGAAAAAGAAGGTAACCAATATTTTATGAACTTGCATTTGTTTTTCGTGCAGCATCCCTAGCATTATTACACAAAAAGAAAAGAAGCTAACAAATATTTTATGACATTAGGCGTAAAAACGAACTACCCGAACATTTATATTAGAAAAAAAAAAAAAAATTATAACCATTAGAAAGAAAATGATTTATTACAATCATTTAAAGATTTTGACATGCAGAAAGGATTTGAAATTCTAGGACTTGTCTATTCCTTTCCTATATGCTTAGCTCATATCGAAATGGTATGATGGGGTATGTTCATCACGTAAGTCATTTTTTTTAAATGTAGTTCCTAAAAAACAATGTCTAAATGTTAAGTGTGAGTCTCAATACAGTTTTTTTTTTTGTCTCTTTTTGGAAAAAATCCCAATTTTTATTAAGAGAAAATAAAAATTAGTTTTTATAAACATACAAAGTGTACATGAGATATTTATAGAAAAAATGTCGAATAAAAATAAATATAAAGTATAGACGGGTTAGAAAAAGACAAAGAACCTCAATATATGGATATGAGAGAGACGAAAATTATATACCAAGGAAGGGAGCAATAAAAATTGACTGAGAAAATCTACATTGGCCACACTTTTTCCCCTTCTATTTTTGCACCTTGTGCCAACCATTAGACGTTGGTGTGATCAGAACCAATGCCATTGATCTATCTGCATCCAACAAGGGGGCTTATTTATTTGATTCAGAACTCTCTAAAACATGAGATCTTTTGGATCCCCCTATACCAACTGTTATCTACATAACTATAGGGGAAGAGTGTTGTTGAATCTTAAAGATAAGACTAGACTAAGGCAGGGAGAACTCTACTGGTCATTGTCCAATTTGAGTCAAATTTTCCTCTTCCAGGTGTTCTTGATTATTCTGTTTGAATTCTTCTTCTCCATCATTTGTTGGAATTATATTAGAAAATTTCCACCCTTTTAGAAGTTTTCACAACTTCTTTTTCTTTATTGGGTTTTTCTTAGAAAAAGGACAAGAATTCTATAAGTAACCTATTTGAAAACATTCATGAGTTCTGAATGTCATGTTCTCATAGTCTAAAACTTGTGACCATTGCAAATTATTGCTCTTCAATAATATGTGATTTGGAAGCCCTTTGCTCATATCTATTTCCACACATATTCTGGCAAAGGTAAAGATACCTTCATCTCTTCTTTCCATGTCTCTTTTTTAAAATTTTCCCAATGCATTACCTATGTCTTAAATATTTGGGTCCAATACAACAAATAATGGGTAGCAGATTTTCAATGAAATATTTGGGTCCAATACAACAAATAATGGGTATGAGAATCATATGTGACGGAAAGGGGAAAAAGTTGTGACCATCAAAAGAAAAATATATTGAAAAGGTGTTATACAAGTTCAATATGAAGTATGCCAAATCAATTGGTACACCCCTTGTACCTAAAAATAAGGAGAAAGAGGAAATGAGGACTCCTTATGCCTCAACATTTGATAACCTGATGTATGTTGTGGTATGTACTTGACCAGATCTTGCACATTTAGTGGGAGTTGTAAGTAGGCTTCTTGCAAATACATGAAAAGTACATTGGCAAGTGGTAAAGTGGATTTTAGGGTATCTCAAGGGTACTAGCAATTATTATTTATGTTTTCTTAAGAATAATGGCAAATATTATACAAATGAAAATATGGTTTGAGATGTCTATAGTAGAAAGTGGTGATGTTGTGGTATGTACTTGACCAGATCTTGCATATTTATCTCGGCTCTTTACTTTGTGGGATCAATTGCTTGTATTGATGCTTTCTCTATAACTGGCTAAGATGATGGCTTGGATGCTACTTCTATCACCTTTGTCGTGGGCTCTCGAACAACAACTAAACTCGATCTATAACTGAAAGGTATGCCGCTTTGGCTAATGCCTAGGATCAACTTCAATGGATTATTATGGGTAAACTTGTACTTTATGAAGTCAAATTTGTCTTTGATGTGGTCATATATGGGTCTTAGTCTATGGGAATAATCCATTCAAAAGCATTTGGTTATATTTGGTTATTCTACGAATATACCTAAATTCTCCAAACTCCCTTAACCTTCTAGTAAATACCCTTTATTAAGGTGAGAGAGTGGTGATAAGGTAGGAACTGAATCGGTTTAGTTATGTGTTATTTTCACTTGGTAACCCAAACGACACTTGACTCGCAATTGACCTGGGTTGCTACCTATCGGGTTACATCGACTAGCGAGGGTTTGGTGGGGTTATAACCAGCTGGAATCCATGACCATAGAGCATATTGTAACTCAGGGAAGGATTGTGGGAGTTGTAAGTAGGCTTCTTGCAAATACACTAAAATAACATTGGAAAGCGGTAAAGGGGAATTTAGGGTATCTCAATGGTACTAGTAATTATTATTTATGTTTTGGTAAGAATAATGGCAAATATTATGCAAATGCAAATATGGTTTGAGATGTCGATAGTAGAAAGTCCACCACTGGTTATTTCTATACTTTTTTAGGTACAATAGTATCTTGGGTGTCCACATTGCCGAAGTTAGTAACACTCCACAACTGAGACAGAATATATAGCTGCAACAAAAGCTTGTAAAGAGATGTTATGGATTCCGGATTCCTAGAAGAGCTAGGAATAAAGGAAGAAAAATATGTGTTGCATTGTGATAGTGATAGGGTTATTGAATTAGAAAAAAATAAAGTATATGATTATAAAACAAAACATATTGATGATAGATCATTGGATGGTGGGCTACTACAATTGGAGAAATACACACAAAAGAAAATCCAACAAACATTTTAAAAAAATATAGCCAAGAGATAAGTAGGAGCGTTGTAGAATCTTGGCTCTAATATTTGGTCTCAAGTGGGAGTTTGTGGGAGATTGTTAAGCATGAGTCCAAATATAGTTAAGGGTTAATGTAAAAATTTAAGTGTAAGGGAAAATATTTATGTGTGAGTTCAAATATGGTTTAGTGAGAGTGTAAATATTTTTAATATTATTTTTGTTTCAAATATTTTTATAGAAATTAAAGAATACTTCTATAATGTAATGGAAACTTAGAAAGTAAAGAAGACTTCTAGAATGTAATGGAAACTTCTCAACCTAGATTGTACCGAAGGATTCTCCTTGAATGTAATGTAAGGGGGAATTTTTCTATAAATAAGACATTCATTCAGTATTTTGCCATTGAAAGTTGGATTCTCCTTGAAGACATCTAGAATGTAATGGAAACTTCTCCACCTAGATAGTAAAAAAGCTTGTCCTTGCATTCAAGGGATAATTCTATTATTCAATCAATAAGACATTCATTCAGTATTGAGGTATTGAAAGTTGGATTCTTACAATTCTTCAATAAATAAGCCTTTCATTCTATTGAACAATTGAGAATTGAGTTCACAGGAGAAACCACTTGTAATTATTAAGCCTTTCATTCTATTGAGAAATCGAGAATTGAATTCTCATTCTATTGAGCAATCCAGAACTGAATTCTTATTCTATTTAGCAATTGAGAAATGAATTCACAAGAGAAATAACTTGTAATTATTATTGCTAATAATAAAAGAGTGATAATGAAAGCAATCGAGAATTGAATTCTTATTCTATTTAGAAATTGAGAATTCAATTCACAAGAGTGATAATGAAAGCAATCGAGAATTGAATTCTTATTCTATTTAGAAATTGAGAATTGAATTCACAGAGTGATAATGAAAGCAATCGAGAATTGAATTCTTATTCAAGCATTCGAGAATTGAATTCTTATTCTATTTAGAAATTGAGAATTGAATTCACAAGAGAAAGTACTTTTAATTATTATCGAATTCTTATTTTATTTAGAAATTGAGAATTGAATTCACAAGATATTGTTAGAAATCAATTATAATTATTATCGAATTCTTATTCTATTTAGAAATTGAGAATAGAATAATTTCTTGTAATTATTATTGAGAATGGAATGCTTATTCTATTTAGAAATTGAGAATTGAATTCACAAGAGAAAGCACTTGTAATTATTGTTTTTTTGTTAATTCCATAGGACCTGACATTTTCTATTATTTAGAGCAATTTGCTAAATAAATACAACAATAAAGTTGTGCCTCAACCTGCCCAAAGGAAACCAGGTCTGTTGGCCATCTTAAAAAGTTAAAAGCCAACCAAAATCGATATTGTTTCAGTCTATCAGTAGCTGTGAGTACTACTCGGCTATGTTCATAATATTTACAGATGAAGCAACAACTATAAGTTCTATTGACAAAAAGAATACAAAAAACTAGAAAACCGAAAAGTGCCTATCCATCTGAAGAATCCACTGGTGCTGGGTCTTTAGCAGAGGACCCAGGCATCTCCACCCACTGCAATGCTTGCAACTGCTCCTCAATTTGTCCAATTCTGGCTTTCTGCTGCATTTGAGTCTTTTTCATTGAGCTCATGTCCTGTTTAATGTGTTTAAGGTCAAAGAGAATTGAAGTATGAGCTTCCTGTTCCTTCATACTCATCAAAGATTTGGCAAGAACACACTTAAACTTCCAGTACATTTTAACAAATTGCTGAAAAAGAGAAACCCTTCCCCTAGTACTACCAAGGTCAGTTAGGAAATCCATTATAGCTTGTTGTTGTTGAATATCTACCTCATCATCAGAACTCTGATGCTCCCATCCCTGGATGTTTTTTCAAATATGCTAAGGGGTATTAGCTGTGTAGGTGTTGACCAAATTTTCAACAACCTGCTTGTTAGTTCTCTGACCTCTCTTGCTGGGTCTTGGAGAGACATTGGTTTAATCAACTCTAGCACTCTATTTGCGAGCTGACATTCTGGATTTTGTCATACTTGCACCAGACAAGCATGTTAAATACAAATAAGAGAAATAGAGTATACTGATGAGGAAGGGAACCAAAAATGTACGCCACAGAAGTATCGGCCAGCTGCGTATTGGAAAAATGCAATAATCCAACCTAGTTGGAGAAAAAGCCAAAGCGCCCAGTGAAGAACAGAGACGAAAGCAGATGTGACTTAATACCAATGTGCATACCCAGCTAATAAGAACAAAAATTTGCAAAAGCCTTTCGAGTGACATGTAAACCAACAGGGTCGGTGTTCAAAATACAAACCCCATGCTTTGAAACTGGACACGATTATGATGAAATGTAAAGGCAGGCATAAAACAAAGAAAACCCTGACGCCTAAAGCAGTGGATGACACAAACAAGCCACCCATAACAATCATCAAAAAACATACAGTGATATCATGAAGAATTGCAAGAGGAATTGCAAGAGTGGCAAAGGAATCCAACATATAACGCCTTAAAAAACTGGAACATGATACAATGACAGGCTGGGGGACTTCGAAAGCATGGTTCAACCTCAACATCATCATGAAAACTACAGAAAGGCAGGAATATAAACGAACCCATCTCCTTTGAAAAATCCAGTGCATGTTGCGAAGAATAACCAGAGTTTAAAGTGAAGAAGGTAGACATAACATACCAAAACCCGCTCCTCTTGATCTGGAATTGTGAGAGCCCACTAAACGGCCGTTGTATCCAACCCCTAGTGCCATTGTGATGACCGCCTACACTGTTCCAAATGAAAGGAATGTGCGAGTGAGTAATGCAGAAGAGCATAAAGCCTAATAGCAGTATGCCTTGAATAGGCGTCGCATCAACAGATGGTGGCATAATAACTAGAGATCGTGCCCACATTCGGAGGATCGGTTCCTTTAGTGCTAAGTTGACAGCCAACTCATACCTTAAATGCTTCTGACAGCCGGGTTCCTGCCCCGCTGTCTTTCTCAAGGTGGCACCCCGATTGGGGGAAAGCACTTGTAATACTCTTGTAATTAATGAAAGCTATCTAGAATTAAATTCTTAATCTATTTAGAAATTGAAATTGTCTTGTCTTATTTTATTTTATTTAGAAATTAAGAATTGAATTCACAATTCAATTTAGAAATTGTCTTATTTTATTTAGAAATTGGGAATTGAATTCACAAAAGAAAGCACTTGTAATTTTGTAATTATTATATAGAGAATTAAATTCTTATTCTATTTAGAAATAATAATAAAAGTGATAATGAAAGCAATCGAGAATTGAATTTTTATTCTAAATTTTTCTTATTCTATTTAGAAATTGAGAATGGAATTCACAAAAAAAAGCACTTGTAATTTTTCAATTGCAATTATTATATAGACAATTAAATTCTTATTCGATTTAGAAATAATAAAAAAGTGATAATGAAAGCAATCGAGAATTTTTAGAAATAATAAAAAAGTGATAATGAAAGCAATCGAGAATTTTTGTAATATAATTTTTGTAATTATTATATAGACAATTAAATTCTTATTCTATTTAGAAATAATAAAAAAAGTGATAATGAAAGCAATCGAGAATTAAATAGAATAAGGTCTTATTCTATTTAGAAATTGCCTTATTCTATTTAGAAATTGTCTTATAATACAGTGCGTTGGATTTGAACCCGAGCCTTGCTCAGGCAACTCTCATCAGTTGTCCTAGATCTAAAAAAAATGTACTAGATCTAAAAAAAAAAAAAGGCAACTCTCATCAGTTGTCCTAGATCTAAAAAAAATGTACTAGATCTAAAAAAAAAAAAAAAAACACTGCCGAGTTCTCCACTTAAATTTGGTGTGGTGATTCTCAGTCATTGTTTATTTTACTTTGTTTATCAAAGTTATTATATTTTCTACTACCTTTTCTTAACCCCAAAAACCAAAATGCAACCCTTTTCTTAACCTTTTTGACATGTTCCCAACCCGAGCCTGAGCACTCTCATCACTCTCATCAGTTGTCCTAGATCTAAAAAAAAAAATACACTGCCGAGTTCTCCACTTAAATTTGGTGTGGTGATTCTCAGTCATTGTTTATTTTACTTTGTTTATCAAAGTTATTATATTTTTACTTTGTTTATCAAAGTTATTATATTTTCTACTACCTTTTCTTGACCCCAAAAACCAAAATGCCATTCATTTCTTTATGTTTATATTTCGTGATTGTAAAGATATTTTGACATGTTCCCATTTTCTAATGAAAAAATTTACTTTGCTTGGCGGTTGATAATCCAGAAAGAGAGGTAGCCGAAGTTAGATACTTTTTGATATTCTAATAGATCTAATTCATCTCTTTTTTATGTTCTAATACAGTGTAATTCATCTATTTGCCTCAAAGTATATATTGCATTTGCTCATAAAAGGAGAAGAAACCTGCTATGATGGTGGCCATGAAATGAAACAATTATAGTCCTTTATTACATAAAAGGGAACACATCCGGCTACGATATAGGTAGTGGGCATCAAATGAAATGACCCGACAGCCTATAGGTATATTTAACCATAAGCTCCTCCAAAAGAAAACCACAATTTCATAGCCGCTTAAGTGACTCCCTTCTTTATTCCGATAAATACATAACATAGACACGGCACCCATATTTTCTGTTCGTCGAGCACTTAAAAACCGCTGCCTGTAGTGAAATAGCCTGTCCACACACCATTAACACATGAATTAGATTCACAGTCAGTGTGGCAAGGACTGGAAGTGTTTCAACAATAAATAGATATAAATTACAGCAGCAAACATGGCGGACTAGATGATGGATTAACATCAATAACGAATAACATGGTGAATAAATGAAAGAATTTGATAGTCCACTGTATACTGACAGCAGCATCCGACACACATAGCTATAGAAATTAATTACTAGTGTTTAATAATCAGTAGCCTTGATCGATCGATGGAAAGACTTACGAGAACGGCGTTGTACATCGCAGCGGCGGGGTGGCTGACGAACGTTGCAGGTTTCTGGAAGGTATGCGGCTCTCTCCTCCGCTTCCTCCTCCTCTTCTCTTCCACGCGATTCGCCGCGGCGGCGCTGATTACGTGCAGCCTCAGAATCCATGAAGAGGTCATATGATTGAGATTGATCGAGTACTTGCTGTATGGCTCGGCATCGGCATTGTGGAGACATTCTTTCCAATTCCTCGCAGCATCTCTCCGATGGCTGCTCTCTCCGCATCTCCATGTAGTCCCGGCACTCAGACAGTCGCTGCGGATCGCAGGACCGTCGTTGTTGTTGCAGGCCCTCTCCATACATAACGCCTTCACGTGCATCAACAGTTGGGGTGCCCCACTGAAGGAGGAATAGAAGGGCTACGCCTAGGGTCGCCCATTTAAGAGCCAGTGTCGTAGTCGGAGGGGAGAAAACACCCATTACTTTTCTTTCTTCGTTACCCTGAAAGATAGATAGATATACGGAGCGGGAGTGTGAAGGTGGGAAGAGGAGGCGGACCCTAACGCTGTATTTATGGAAGCGTGGAGAAGGCGTCTCCTTGTACGAACATAAAAGTAGAGAACAACACATGTAGCGCATGCTCCATCTCACACTCCACGTCCTAACTCAACCCAGAGCAAGATCGAACGCCTGCCTCTGTTTCCAATCGCCGCGTCTTCCATTTCGGTTCAGTTGATATAAAGAACAGAAAAATCTTCCAGCTGTATAGAATCCCTGACAGTGCAGGGTACAGCCCCAGCAAGGCTACTTACAAACGATTATCACAATTTAGAAAATTTAAATTCGGTCATGAGAAACTGCCATAGCCTGGTGGTGTTGATTTTTCACGTTGAAATCAGTGGCTAACACCGGCAAGATTACCACAACCACCTTTTCAAGCAATGGAAGTGTTATTATTAACGATTGCATGTGAAAATGTTCAGTACCCAGCGTCTTAGTCACAATGAAATTATATTGCAAAATGAGTTTTTCCAAATATTTTGATAGTAGCGCTTGACTCATACTAACCGTACTGTACTGCCCAAAAAAAGGAACATAAATATTAATGCTGTAATCTAAAAAAACTTACAGAATAATTACAATTACGCAATAGTAATTATTCTAAAAAAATTTATAGAATAATTTAGAAGATTTTGATAAATTTAGGTAAAGATTTATCAGAATCTTGTTTATAGTTGTTAAACTTTAATATTTTTGGTGGCTTAAGTGTTTTTGATAGTACTAAATCCATTTTCACTATAAAAATGTAATTCAAATACTCCAATTATCTGGTTTTTTGGAATTTTTTTACCAGATTCTAACAAAAAAATTGCCATCCAAACTATTCTGTTAACTGAATAGACAAATCCAATACTATAGTAAGTCACTAGAGACACCGTGGGGTGTGACAATTTCCGAGAAAGGAAGGAGATATAAAACAAACTTCCGCAGCTAGTAAGTATGGATTATTATAGGAATGGTATCACATCATTGTCTTTGGTATTTTTGGAGAAATGGAAAGCTCTGGACGCAATAATTTTTCATTTATGGTCAACGTTGTTTTTAGGAAGTGAAATGTATAATTAATACGGAGTGAAGTGTATAATTACTATTACAATTAAAGTCGTACATCGTTTTATGGTTTGAAGTAAGTTTGAAGTAATTCCTTATAGCATGTATCCATTTTTAGATAATCATATTATTAATTAGATATTAATTTATAATATTAATAATAAATAAATATAAAACATAAAAGGGTCAGAAAAAGATAAAGAATCTTAATACATGGATATAAGAGAGAAAGAAAATTATATACTATGGAAGGGAGCAATAAAAATTGACTGACAAAATTTACATTGGCTAGACTTTTTCTCCTTTTTTTTTGCACCTTGTGCCAACCATGTGACGTTGGTTCGATTGGAACCAATCTCATTGATCTATCTGCATCCAACAAGGGGTTTATTTATTTGAGTCAAATTTCTCTAAAACATGGGATATTTTGGATCCCCGTATACCATCTGTGATCTACATACCTATAGGGGAAGAGTCTTGTTGAATCTTAAATATCAAACTAGACTAAGGTAGGGAGAAATCTACTCCTCGTTGTCCAATTCAAGTCAAATTTTCCTCTTCCACGTGTTATTGAATATTCTCTTTGAATTCTTCTTCTTCATCATCTATTGGAAGTATATTAGAAAATTGCCACCCTTTAAGAAGTTTGCACAACTTCTTTTTCTTTATTGGGTTTTTCTTAGACAAAGAACAAGAAATCTATAAGTGACCTATTTGAAAACATTCATGAGTTCTGAATGTCATGTTCTCATAGTCCAAAACTTGTGACCATTGCAAATTGTTGTTCTTCAATAATATGTGATTTGGAATCCCTTTGCTCATATCTATTTCCACACATATTCTGGAAAAGGTAAAGATACCTTCATCTCTTATTTCCATATCTTTTTTTTTTTTCCCAATGCATTACCTATTTCTTAAAGAAATTTAAGGTTCTAGAAGGGAAGGGGAAGGTTTTGGAGCCTCACCAAAATTAGCATGGTAGTAACCACCATATTTTTGGCATTGAAATCGGGGAGCCATGGTGTGATAAACAATCCAACATTACCCCAGAACCATGGCCCTCCTTGAAACACAAAATCCAGGTCCTTTTGAGTATTAAATTGGACAATGAAGTATGCTTTGGAGCACAAGAAACATCATATTTTGGTGTCCATGACAAGAAAATCCATTGGTTTAGTGTCTCAGGTTTTGGACAAAAACCATTGAATCTACAAATGATTGTGTTTTTTTGGAGGGTTGTAAAGAGAGAGGAGACTTTTTTATTTATGACCTCCAGGTCTAGGGCCTGTTTCATTTGCTCAAAAATGTAAGGACCTAGAGTATTTTGGTTTTGTTCCACATATCTAGAAACCATCCCTTTAACTGCGTCTTTGAATGACATAGTTGTTCCATTTTTAGTCGTTGCAGTAGGAGCACCTACACATATTCTAGAGTTTAATATTATTGTATATTTCCTACATATACAGGTATCTTTGAGTGGTGAGAAGTCATGGAGGACGTTCCTTCATATTATAGGCGTTGATATTTTTGTGGTGCATCCCCTTTCACTTCAATGGTATTTCTTAGGAATCAAATTGAATATGTGTTTTTTGTCGAGATAAATGTAGATACCCCCCCCACCAAATATATCTATAAAAAATATGAAATTTTCTTTTCTTTATCCACTTTGTCTAGAATTAGGGGGTTTCCAGAAGCTTTGAGAAGTCTAGTGTAGGGGATATCTTGACCGAAAACGGACATAAGTCATGCGGCCTCATGGGTAAATAAGGCTGATATATCCCATCAAATTATATTGCAACAAAATAAAAAAACATAAGAGAAAATATTTTCATTCTTAGTATCTGATATATTTTTTACCCTCCACCAAGTCAACCTAGATCATTCTCTGTCGATGTTATGAGAAGATTATCTAGTGGCCAAGTTGGGGCTTCGAGCATGCCACAATATGGCCGCCATGTTGGGGGATTCCTTTGAGTCACCTCTAATAATCCCATTGTCCATGATACCCACACAAATAATATGTCTATAAATCCCCCCAAGGTGGATCTAACCATGTTGATACACCTCGCCACAAAATTGGAAGGATACAATGAAACCTTGTCGAGAGATGAAGCATGGCTTAGAGAAGGCACAAAAGCTATAACATATTTGGAATTGGAATAACAGATTTGGGAAACCCTATAAAGACGCTCCATTGCTCACTCCATAAAAATATTGAATTCATATATTTAATTGAGTTCAAATATGGTTTAGTGAGTGTAAATATTTTTAATTTTATTTTTCTCTCAAATATTTTTTTTGAATGTAACTAACACTTCTATAATGTAATGGAAACATCTCATAGACTGTAATGAAGGATTATCCTTGAATACAGCCGAGAATTATTCTATAATAAGATTGATCTCATTCAGTATTGAGCAATTGAGAGTTGAGCTAAAAAGGGAAGGTGCTTGTAATTGTTATTTCTACTAGTAAAAGAGTTGTTGATATTTTACCCGTGGCTTTTCCCAATGCAGTGTTGGGTTTTACAAGTGAATTTTTGGTGTTGTGGTTCTCAATCATTGTTTATTTATTTTTAGAAATAATTATTATATTTTCTATTGTATTTTATTAACAACTAGTATCAGATTTGGTTTTTTGTTGCTAGGTTTGTTAAGCAATATGGAGATTGTAATGATTGATATAGAGAAGCTTAATGGAGATTTTCCTCATGGAAATTTTAGATGAAGGGTATATCGATCTTACAGGACCAATGCTTGTCGAGGGAGGAGCAAAGAAACCCTCAACCATGGAAGATGAAGGTTGAAAGAAGCTATATATGAAATCCATTACAATTTGAATGTTGTTGAGCAGAAGATAGCATAAGTTCTATAGAGAAGAGAAAGTTATGTGGCATGTACGAGAAGAAAACGACAAGAAACAAAGTGTTCCTATTGAAGAAATTATATAATATATAGATGAAAGAGGACACTTCAGTCAAAAAGAACTTATATTATTTAGTTTTGGATCCATTATATATATATATATAGTCCATTTTCACTTAATTATTAATGAGTTTATCCTATTATATAGTTTATGAATAAATTAATTTGTTTTGATTATTAAAATCTGAAACATGTTAAGTAATAATATTTATTAATTTTGAACTTGTTAATTAATAATATCTATTATAAAAGTAATTTAGATATTATGGAATAATTAAGTTACATTTTAATTAATAAATGGTTAATAATATTTTTTTTTAAATCAAATCGATATATGAAACAAAAAAATTAATTTCCAAAGACTTGCATAAATTTTGGTGGGTAGCAACCACTCAAAACTATGCACATTTACATTTTTACTACTACTTATTAAGTCTGCACATTTATAATTTTTCTCTTACTTATTAAAGTGTTGAAAATAAATAAATAATGGTGGGCATTAACAACTCCAAGTAAGTGTATTTATTTACATCTTGTTGTTATATATTTTTTGTGTAACTACTTGCTTAAATTATGGTGAGTAGTAATTGATTATAAATATGTTATCTAAGTGAGTATGAGCTATTTTCAAGGATTTTAATTTTTGGGTGCTTCCTAAGATGCTTAACAATTAAAAAATCTAAAAGTATCTAAAAATCATAGCATAAATATTGCAATTGTATCCTTGGTGGTTTCCTATGATGCTTAACAATTAAAAATCTAAAAGTATCTAAAACTCATGACATATATATTCCAATGTTATCCAAAAATTAGGGTAGAAAAATTTGAGAGGGCTATCCACATGACATTATGTTGTGCAAAGGATGCAACAAAAATCATTACATAATAAGACCTTAACCAATCATATTATAGATAAATAATTTTAAATATTAATAAAAAATATTAAAATTCAATCCATAATGTTAAATTACAGGGAAGCTACATTTTTTTTTGGTAAACAAATTTACCCAATCAAAAGAGAATCTATGATACCATGTCTCCCACAAGTATAATAAAAATGACAGAAATAACATAACTACTTATGAGATAAATCTCAACCTTTGATTTATGACTACTACTAAAAATATTTAAATCCATACCATATATATAATAAATATTGATAATAAGATTAAAATTTTGGAAGCTAAAATAAAAACAATAATAATAGTAATAATCTATTTTAATATAAAAAAAATTGATTGCTAAAAGTAATCATTATTATGGTTAATCATCTTTCATAATGGTTCATTTCACTTGAGAATGACTCATAATATTCAACAATGGTTAACCATGTTAAACCTTGATTGACTATGGTTGAATATGGATGATTGTGGTTGACTATGGTTGATCATGTTTAACCATTCCTAACCATAGTTGATCTAACCACCCTCCCACCCTCTTAAGCATCTTGGGATATGGAAGAGGTTAGTCGTTTGATTTGATCTGCAAGGCTTGTTATGAACATGGAGCTACAGCCACCTCATTTTTGAAGTTTAGAAAATTTAATTCTGATATCACCTTTGTGTTCAACTCATCAAGAGATTTTTGATGAAATAAATTTTATTTAGATCAGAACCTTGGATTAGAAGTTATGCACGTTATAGTTTTGGCCTATTAAAAAAGTTCATGTCATCATATGGGTGCCACATGGTACCCACATGACCTTTAGTTGGCCTGTGTGACATTGGCATGCCATCAACATGGGGTTGATGTGTATTATGTTGTAACGGGTCAGGTTCACATAGCATTTTAAACAAGGTTTATTGTGTAAGGTTGATATTGTCGACCATGGTGAAGCTCTAGATCCATAACACGCCAAATAAAAAATGTACTAGTTGCTTCTTCCTTATAAGAAGTCCATGATATTTCTAGTGATCTAATAGCCCTCGAGTCTGATGGGCCTAACACTGGCACCTATTGCAT
This sequence comes from Pinus albicaulis, assembly GCA_034641835.2. Lineage (NCBI taxonomy): Eukaryota > Viridiplantae > Streptophyta > Pinopsida > Pinales > Pinaceae > Pinus > Pinus albicaulis. The sequence continues at coordinate 993,200,293 of CM076571.1, forward strand.
TGGATCAACTTCACCTCCCCCCACTCTCCTCATACTATGAAATATTTTGATGTCGATTACTAAGAGTCAGTGGGGTCCACCCCTAATCCATGTCACCTTAGATCGATGCCTTGGCTCGTTAGCTTACTTAGCCCTTCAACAACCCAGTGACCCAATGGTAGGCTTCCCTTCTACAAGGTTTCTTCGTTGGATTGGAACTTCCACCATCAGATCGCCCCTTCCCATGTGAATAAACCCTAAAAAAAATTAGGGTCTGGGGGTTTGGTTGTGTGATGGAAAGGTTCCATAGGGTTGGTTCCGCTTTCAAATTGACCTTTTCACCATAAAATAAACTCTTTTCAGGTGAATAGTCCACAACATAATTGGCCCTGGTGGCCAGGTCATTTTATAGGAAAAACTCCACTATATTGATTTCACCATCAGATCAACCCTTATGCCATTGATTCAGACTGTACCACATGCAATGTGCATTAACCATTATGTCCTCCAATAAAATAACCAATGCTGAAAAGTTAAATGTTGAAGCGGATGTGTTTGAAAACTTGTAACTTGTAAGTATTGTAGTGAATTATTCAGTTCAAGCATTCATTAAACCATAGACATACAAGGTAGCTTGTAAATATTGAGCACAGTGAACTTCGGGTATTTATTCCTGAATATACAAAGCTATGCAATAGTCATAAGCACAACTAGGAATATCATAGTTCATAATCTAGTATGCATGAATACTTATACTTATTTTTCTATGTTAATATGGCTAGCAACTAAAGGATGGGTTTCCACTCTCCATATAACCATAGGACATCTATACCATAGCTTTCTTGCACCTGCCCAACCCCGAGATGAATCCAAAGTCTGAGGAGATTCTCATTGCTTTATTAGGGAAAACTCGCACTAATGGTTGGTAAACACTCAGGAGATGGAGTCCATTGTCTAGGTGGCTTATAAAATTCCATCTAGCTGTAAGTACTGCAATGAATCACTTACTCCTATGAGTTCAATCACAATGCTTCACCCAAGGTCCAAATGGGGTATTACTTAGCATAGGAGATTGAATCTACTATCTAGGTGTTTTTTCAGTTGTATTTTCATAGAAAGTGCCATAGAGTTATGTATTCCACTATCTAGGTGGCTTATCACCTTTCCAACAAGCACCAAAGTGAATCATTACTCCCTATCCAGGTGGTTTATCAACTATACAACAAACCCCATAGTGAGTCGGTCATCCACCGAGCCTCCCAGTGATCGCTCGGGCATAGAAGCATAGTCCAACAATCTCAAACACAATATTATAGGGAATAACACAAAAAATATTTGAGCATAGGGATCAATGACAAACTCCAACATTGTTCAGTCTTCCTTGTTTTATCTCTAGTAGCTCCTTGCACTCTGCTGCCAACATCAAATGGATTTTCCAAATCTACAAAGAGATAATTCACACCAAGAGAATTGTGTATCTGTCCTCTCTCTCGATTTTTGTTCTCCTTGTGCATCCTCTTGAATCTACTACGCCTTGGCCTTTTGTTCTGCCTTGTTTCTAGGTTTTCATCCCTCTCCTGTATACACGAGGGGGAGGTATATGGGCACGATCCTGTGTCCACACTGCCCAATCCCATCTCATTATTACTTGTACGTGAAATTAGTGGATTGGTTAGCAACCAAAATTTTAAATTTAATGTGGGTGGATCTAGGGAAATTTTTAGGGGTTAATATTCATAGGTGGGCTAATATTCCATGCATTTTTGAAAAAAAGAATCATCAATCTACATTTTTTCTAAAAATTATTGGCATAAATTTTATAGTATAAAATTATTTTACCTTAGAAATTTCCAAAATTTTATAGATACTATATAACATCATTAGAAATTTGAATAATTGTACAAAATAATTTCCAAGCATTTTACAATTTTCCTATTAAGGACTACTAATATTTTCCAAGGTCTCTAAAATTTAAAATAAATTTCCATCCTTCAAATTTTCCGTCGTTGTCTCTTACTTATTCGAAGCATGCAACCTGCCTTCTTGTTAAACAACGTATCCATGGTGCCTCTCCCTTCAAGAAAGAATTAGATTACTATTTTATTTTTAAGTGTTAGCAACTTTAGTTTCACCCAGGTGTGGCTTTCACGCTAGTAGTACAAATTTATATTTATAACCATCATCCATAAAATGTCGTGGATATTCCACTAGACAATTCGTCACAACAGATCTAATAATAATATATTAAAATACATAAATTTTACATTATTACAGTTTAATTAAAATTCTAGATTTGTACACTTAACTGTAATTAGTGCATACATGCGAATGGAAATTATGGAGAAAAATAGAGAATTACAAAATAAACTCACACACACATATAAGACATAATATATGCTCTCTCGGAAACCCTTTCAGGAGAAAACCAATTTGGAAGGTGAGAATTCTTTACTCTCTTTCTTTGTCTCGAAAATGTGGCTGCAGGTACAAAGAACTAATGCATGTGGCTTGTATAATGCTATAATTCATAGATCCTATTTGTGTCCTATACCTCCTACCTCTCCTAGCTATCTTTTCTCAGTTATGGAACAAAATTTTCTCGAAAGAACAGAATGCTTCTTCCGCCTAGTGGCTTGGTTATAAGAAAACCGATAACCTACTAGTACCTAATTTTTACTACATCAAGTCTTAACTAGAGTTACAATGTTGACTCTTCTAGAGTATTTTACATAATAATCACATGGCTAGCCTTTCCATGAATAATGGGGCTAACGCAACATCCTCTTGAACTATATGTGTGAAAACAGGAAGGTCAAATTATGAGTGGCATAACTTTTACATACAGACTTTGACTGATATGCTTATTGCGCCATTGGAAATATCTTTGTGTGTAGAAAAACATGAAATGATTCAAACCTAAAGCGTAAAATTTTTACCCCCAAAAAATGTTGTTTGATGCCTCAAAATTCTCCCAGAAGGTTTTAGACACTGTTTTTCCAAACTAGGTCCCACCGGTAAAAACGGTCCCGTGAGATGATTCCTCCACTTTTTCCACTCCGAATGCATCGATATGGATGAAAAAAAATACAATGTTCCAATTCAGATCAAACCATGGGGCTGAAATAAAAGGATTTTTACAAACCCTACCCGTTAAGGGAAAACTGTCCTCGGTGTTCTATGAAAAAAAGATAAAAATGAGCTTTATAATTTATAGCTCTTATGTCAGAGACATTTTCCATGTCCTCAGTTTCCACTTCAAGAGGTGTCATTTGTAATTCGTGGCCTAGTCAACTATAGATTGTTGGGATTTCAACACGTTCCTGACTAATTGTCCAATGATTCAAAAGGTGTCCATAGGGAATATATTCAACTCATGATATTCTTGGACACACCCAATGCATCAGGTTCTAGTGTCAGCATAATGGCCTTCTCCCTAGGATTTACAGTGTTAGTAATTAAATAACAGAGCAATGGAACACAAAAAATATTGTGGAAACACAAACACATAAAATCATAAAACAAGAGAGACACAAATATACGTGGTTCACCCAACTTGGGCTGCATACACGTAGAAACAACCAATCCTTCAGTTTACATTATCCAACAAACTAAAGGGATACAACCTACAAAAAATTTGTTGTAACTTCCACTTCGTTCTCACACAATCTCGTCTTTTTTTCTCAAATAGGATAATAATACATAGTTGCAATACAATTCCCTTATATAATTTGAGGGTTTCCGTAGGGAAAAAAACCTTAAATTAACATAACTTATACTATTATATTTTTTGCATAATGAATGACCCAGATTGACAATTAAATTACAATATTTTACAAGGAAACATTTCTCTAAATTTTGCTTTCGGGGGTGCTTCTCTTGAACATCCGATTTTCGCCTTGGGGGGGGTGTGCTAGAATGCCTCCAACCCCTCTAGCAACAATAGTGAGGGGCATTAGAGGAAATTTCAACCTAAAAGTGCCCATGAAATTTTCATGTAATTTCCATGTCATAGTATGTAAACTAATCAAAATGCTTTAAATTTAAAAAGAGATACATATAAATATTTTGGAGGGAAAAGAAGAAAAACTACTTTTAATTGTATTTTTGGCTTATCTCCTTATAGTTTTACTCAAATTTCAAGTTTAGACACTCATTAGATGTGGAATTAAATTCCACATCCAACGAGTACCCATTATGCATACTTTTGAGAGGACCCACGTTGATAAAAATTGCAGATACATTAAAAAATAATGTTTGAACATGTTTTTTAATGTATCTGCGATTTTTATCAATGTGGATCCTCTCAAAAGTATGCATAATGGGTACTCGTTGGATGTGGAATTTAATTTTGCATCTAATGAGTGTCTAAACTTGAAATTTTAGTAAACATATGAGACAAGCTAGAAATACAATTAAAAAAAGTAGTTTTTTTGTTTTCCCTCCAAAATTCATAACTCTTATTTTATTATTTAGATATTATTTTATTATTTTACCTTAGGAGGCCACTTTTAGGCTGAAATTTCCTCTAATTTAAATCCCCACACACTCTCATGTTAGGTACTGGGATTGAAACACAGTTGAAGAAAGACCTTTGAATTAGGAAGATAATCAGGCTCCACACCCAACATTCACCTCCACCGTGGTTTCGCTATGCTATTTTGATATTAATTTATAAACATCAGCATCTATCTTTCCTGGATGGGTCATCATCTTACCTATATGACAATAATACAATTTTCATTAGACTAATCATAATAAAAATAAATCACTATTCACCCTCTTTTTTGTTTTCATTTCCCAAAATAAGTTGAATTTCTAACATTTAAGGTTTTTAAACCAATACTTAACTTTATGGTTGTTCTTTACCTCCTTTTCCTCCATAGGTAACAATTACAACTTATTGTATGCATTAAACACACCCTCTTCTACTCACATCCCAATGATCTTGTGACGCATTTCTTCTCCCATCAACTACATACCCTTCAAAGGCTAGGAAAACCACATCCTCGAGAATCCACCTTTCCCAGGGCTCTCCTACATGGGATTATTGAAGAAATTGTAAGTCTTATATTCAAGTGCCTTTGTGGCATGCCCTAATATATTTCTCATGGTTTATTATAAATAAGTTCCTTTCTAGTGTGCTCCACTACATTGCTCATGGAGTCTTATAGCCAAGGTGCCTTTTATGACTTGCTCCCAATGAGGTAATTAAAGTGTCACAAGGTTGCAATGTGACCATATTGGCCTAGTTCTTGTGTTATTTTCTTAATTATTTTACATATGTCACATCATTATCTTCCCATGAGATACTCGAAAAAGTTCAAATCTAAATTTTAATTTCCCACATTTGCTTCATCCATAAGCCAAGTCTAGAAAAAATGAAACTTTTAGCTATGATGTTGGGACACCTTGAAGCTGGTGATATTCTATCTTGGTGGCTTCTATATTACACCCCATTCCAACACTCTACCTCCAATTTCAACTTCTAATCAATCAAATAGTTGTAATGTTCATACATACAAAATTTACATCATATCCTAAAGTGACTACAAAATTTTTACTTGCATAATAATTCTATCACTTTAAATTGATTTCAAATAGATTGAAATGAAACTATTACTGCATTTATATTTGCATCACAATTATTATAATTATTTCACAATGCAACCAAATATTTATTTCAACAACCCAAAAGGTCAAAACTAAGAAACACATATCTCTAAATTCATGAGAACTTTAATTTTCTACTTTGCTTTGTAGGCATCACATATATTCTAGTAATAGTTTTACACGTAAGGCTTCATGTATTTACCATATCCCTTCTTGGGAATCCATGCAATACATGCAATAATTTGGAAATAAAACATCTCAAATTCCAACCAAAGTAATTATTACCCAATTCCTTTCCTTTGCCCTTTTACCCTTGCTTTTTATTTCCCCTATTGACTTGAATAACATCATAAGCATTCTCAGCTGAAATTATTTTCAAGGAGTTTAGTTGAAATTTTATTATACTCGATGTTGAAACATTCAATAATCTATGAAATGATCTCAACCTCACATATTAGTAACAACCCTATCATTTTATTTTTTTAGATATGTTTCAGTGAAATTTCATAAATACATTTTCAATAAGTATCCAGTTTACACATTTAAACAATGTCTTCATTCATGCACCAAAACCTGTGCATATTCATCTTGAAATTCAAGTTCCATATTTATTCATATGTTGTTATTTATAGAGTTAACTTTAGGACTCTATTGTTTTCCATTATTCACAGAACGAATCTCATAAGCATAAGCATACATACACTAATTTCTTTCATGTGGTAGTTAATAACAAGAGATCACTTTTTCACACTTTCCATATGAAAATTCCATACACCATGAAATTCATTAGGTAAGATTATTTTTTTACCCAAATGTTGAGGAGGTAAATCCCCTCTGCGGACAGAGGCGATCCCTACTAGCCCAGATCGGGTCTAGCAACAATCAAACACGCTACAGTGTAGGTTCCTAATCGTAAATAAACCGAATTGCGAGGAAGGCTTACCTGGAATCCAACACTGTCATTTGTAGAAGAGGTGGTGCTCCCATTCCTTTGCCCTGGCAGATCACAATCCTCACGATCTCCGTGTTCGGACACCTGCACATGCAAGAAACAACACAAACGCAAGCATAAAACCCAGTACATACAACTATATTTCAGTCGAAGAGGACATAACTCATGAACATGACCAAGAACAAGAGTGGAACCATAACCGATAGTCTCTTATCATTAAAGAGTCAAAAGAAGAATACAACCATAGCTTCGATGTAGCACTCTCCTTTAGCGGGTCGTCAGCACAACATGTCTCGATAAAGCCTGTCAGGGATGGGACAAGCCTCTCTCTCCGGATATTTGGCAATAGTCTCCTTGCTTGGATTTGGCCTTAAGGGATTCAAGAAGGCTCTTGCAGCTTAAGGATGTAAAAGCTCTTGGGAACTGTTTGGAACTCAGCCCTTCGGCCCTTCAGCCCCTTCATCGATGGATGAAAGCTGTATTTATAGAGGAGAGGAGGAGGTTGGGATCCCTACAATAGTGGAAGGGAGGCCTTATCCCTTGGGAGATTCCCCATAAGGTGGAAAAAAGAGGCCAAAGGAGGAAGGCCGTGGTTATTCAGGAAAAACCACTCCTGATGACTCATCCACGAAGTTGTTGTAATCGAAACTTCGCCTCTTTTTTTAAAAAAATTTCCAAAAGCAGATTGGCGCGGGTGCTTAACTGGGACAGAGAGCCAATTGGCGCGGGCTCAGTGTTAATTTTCCCCCATTGGCGCGAGTACATAACGGGCTACCAGCGCCAAGGCAAAAATAGGTGTTTTTAGGGGTCTGCTCAGGAAATGATCAACAGAAGGAATGTTGTCATCATGGAAAGGGATGCAATGATGGTATTTGCAAGGCATGACACTGCTTATTGGTCACAGAAACGACCCTCCAATGGGCGAGATGGGGATTGCAGGGACGGTGACAAATTACTGTGTAACAGATGCCCCCTAAAGCATGAGGCCCGAGAGAGAGAGAGGGGTGAAATGCTTTACGAGACATACTCGGTAGCTTGCCGCGAAAAACTGCGGAGCGAAGTACAGCGATGTGCGATTCATGAAGTGTATGCGTGTTTGTTCCTGACCATCCACTTAACCAGGTGTTATAATAAGGATCAGAGGCATATTGGCCATGCGAGGGGATCGATAAATGAGCTCGGAGGCACGCAGCACGGCCCTTGATCGGTGAGTCATGTAAATAATCATAATAATCCACAAAATCGCAGCCTGGATTACAAAAGACACAATCCAGGGTCTTGCGCTCCATCTCGACCCGAACAAAGTACAAGTTTAAGCATGTGAATGAATGGGTTGAAGTCGAACATGCAAAAACATCACCTGATTACCAACCAATGATGAAAGTTGTTAACAGACGTGAGAGGTACCACCAATGATGACAATGGTCCTCAAGGTACTGTAGGTATAGTCTACGGCATGTGAATCAATGAGCTGGTGTCGAACACCCGTAGAATCACTCGATTGGAGGCCAATGATGAAAACCTCTCATTCAGATCGATGAACACCGCCGTGGGGGCATGCGAGCTCAAAATTTCATAAAAAGGTCTCTAGATGAAACTACTGGATAATGAGCGTTTGAAGTCGTGAGGGAAGTGACCTTGATCGAAGGTGGTCTGGTGTTTCCCCATCACTCGACATGAGACAGAGGAACATAATGTTTTTTTGTGAATCGGGGGATCATAACGAAGTCCGGAAGGTTGATATGAAGTTATTTCTCTTGAACAGATTGGCGGCACGACAGTGGATTTGGCAGTATTTGACATCAAAAGATCAGAGGTCATGGTGACGAGGCAAAGAGCAGATGAGAAGTCAAAAGGGATCACCCAAACCCACGGAGGCAAGTGAAAAACGAGATGAGATTTCCCCAACCCGACATGAATGCAGACAAGTGCCATGTCCAAGAGCGACATACTCCCGACACGACAATGATGTTGGTTCCATTTTTCCCCACCATGCTTGGCGAGTACCTCTTTATTTTTACACAAGCTTGAAGAGGATAGCATATGCTTTTCATATAAATCCGTCCTTCGGACAAATCCATCCTAGTACATTTAACGAGCCCTAGGAAGGAAGAACTCGAATATCGTCATGATTGACAATTTCCGATGTCATTTAGGTTTAACGAGTCTGAAAAAGGAAGAACTCGACATCTTTTCATGTTTAGAGAGTTTGAAAAGACAACGGAAAAGTAAACTCCAACGGTCCCTTTTCGTAAATAGTTCCTCAGATCCGAAAAGGTAGAAAACTATGTCTGAGAAAACCTCCTAGTCACGATAGGCTAGGGTATTCCTTTTTCGTAAGTAATCTATCCCAGCCCGAAAAAGGGGTAAACGTATACTGGGTAGATGTCGTTTTGGGGCCGCTGGCAGGGCCAAAACGACGAAGGGCCTCAACAATACCACTGTGTTTAGAAAGTCGGAAAAGGAGGCGAAGGTGATACCTGAAGGAACGAGTGGTATAAAGGGTAGCAACTGGCTCCGGTAATGGTGGAACTGCTCAAAACAAAATAAAGGTCAAGAGGGTGGCTAACAAGACCACTAATCTCAGTGGTTCCTCAGGAACGGGTAAAACAACCAAGTGAAGGCATATGATCGACCAAGCAGATAGTGACGATGGAGTGAGAAAACCAAGGCTCATCTGGCAAAAACAGGCTGATAAAATGGCAATCACAAGAGGTAAAATGGGAATGGTTTCATTTTTACACAAGCTTGAAATCAGGAAAATCTGCTTGAAGTTGGTTTCATTTTACACAAGCTTGAAACAAAGATAAACTATTCTTGAAACCGGTTTCATTTTTACACAAGCTTGAAACGGAAACAAACTATGCTTGAAAAGGTAAGCATGCCCCCCAGCATGGTGACTCAATTCGAGGTGCATGCCCCCCAAGCTTCAGTCCATATGAAAGGCAGATGGAGTGAAGGTTCAAGTTACGAGATCAGAAGAAAGACTTGACTGGGATTTTACGAGATCTTAACAAAGAATCGAATTGAACAGGAACGTGTTTCATTGTTTTAACGAGGTTGACACATTAAAAGAACTATCCTCGGGACACCTTGTTTCATGGTTTACGGAGCTTGGCACAAGACAAGGAACTCTGCTCTGATAACCTTGTTTCATTTTTTAAGGAGCTTGACACAAGACAAGGAACTCTGCTCCTGACAACCTTGTTTCATTTTTTAAGGAGCTTGACACAAGACAAGGAACTGTGCTCCGACAACCTTGTTTCATTTTTTAAGGAGCTTGACTGAACAGGAACTGCACCACTCGACAACCTTGTTTCATTTTTTAGTAACACATCCCAAGGCAAGGAACTGCTGCTCCGATAGCCTTGTTTCATTTTTTAAGGAGCTTGACACAAGACAAGGAACTACTGCTCCAACAACTTTGGTTTCATTTTTAAGGAGCTTGACACGGAAAGAACCATGCTCTGACGACCTCATCATAACGAAAAGTGTAGCCAAGAGACTACTCCACGATGGAAGGAAAACATCCTGGAAGTCAGGACCCAATGCCCCCATCACTTGATGCACGACGGCATCGTCACTGAGTATAGGCACGGGGTAGGTAGCCACATAGTTGACCTACGGTGGGGCAGATACAATGGGTGGATAAAAACCAGGAAGGGATGATGGCGGGCCAGCTGCCACATGAGGACCAAAGAACGAAAGTTGATCAATGGTCACGATCCGTCCTTCATGCGGAAAACAGACCACACGAAAAAGGGAGGAGACAAGTGCTCCCATGGCATAGGTGTAATCACGCCCCAAGAGCAGATTGAAATCCAAGGGGCCTGGAAAAACCATCACGTCCATATGGACGGTTTTACCTCCCAAAGTAACAGGTAACCTTGGAAGGATCCCTAACGGTTGACTCGTTCTTCTGTTAAATGCCAACAGGTTCTGCGTAACAGGCGCAAGCGGAGGCGAACCGAAAGCTTGCCAAGTAGTTGAGGATAGAACACTAACAGACGCACCTTCATCTATAATGGTGCTAGGTACGACCAGACTAAAAGCCTGTACTGTGATCTCGAAAGGCACATAAGATGGAAGGCGATATCCTGCAAATCGATTCCAATCAAAGGAAGCGACCAAACTACTCGAAGGGGCTACCATCGAATTAAGATGGTCTTCCCCTGGTGTTACGGAAGAAGGAGCATCCTCCTTGACCTCCATCTCGAAGGTGGGATGAGTATCCTCCGGGACCTCCATCACAGGAGGCGGAGGAGCAACTTCTTGAGATATAGGGACAGGAGAATCCTTCTCCAAGTCCGAAGAATCTGAAGAAACAAGAAGAACCTGAGGGATGTGAGGTCCAGTCTCAACGAAAAATATCTGGTGTACCGTAGACGGAGCCAGCTCAACCAATCCCACGACCAATGGCTGGTTGGGAATGGATTCCTGAATTTGAATTTCCAAAGGAGCGGGATCGACCAAGGATGAATCTTGACCGATGGTAGGATCAGCTGGTGGAGGACTCAAAGAAAGCTGTTTGTAACCAACCAGAAGGCACAGCTTAGAAACAGCCAAGTTGTCCAAAACTCGCTTGGCTTCATCCAATTATAAGGACAAAGGTGAATGGCATGGTGCCCTTCACACAACTTACAGGGATTGGTAATCTTACCCTGCTTGTTAAGAGTTTTACCAGCAGCAGCTGAAGACGTGCCCCCAACCTGACTCTCGGAAGCCAAAGGCAACGGCAGGCGACCGTTGGACAATACTTTGAGTACCTTGGGAATACCAGGGCAGTCTCGAAGAAGATGGTCTCCCGTGCACAACATGCAAGGGAACTTGACTTTCCGTGGAGGGTTGGGTGGTATATCGACAGAAGGCTTCTTAAGCACAATAGCCGCAGAGCTAGCCTCTCCTTTATCAAACTTCTTCTTCTTTGTCTTCTTCTTCTTCTTCTTCTTATCCACCTGGTTACTTGAATCCAAAATTTCACCAGGCGAAGTAGAAGAGGAGGACGCAGAAACAGGCGAAGAAGGGGAGAGGTCCACCTTAGAATCAACATGATGTTGTTTAGGCAGAGGAACTGATTGAACAGAAACTGGGACATTCGGGACCACAGAGGTTGAAAACAACCAAACAGGCAACCCAACAGTTAACCCAGGAAGAGACAACGTTGCCATGTAAGGAGCACCAACATTTCCAAAAGGAGGAAAAGGACCAGGATTCCCATCGGAGGGGATTCCTTGGTTGGTGGACTCTGGAAAAGTTGCCATCAGAAACGATCTTCAGAAAAACACCCTAAGGAAACTAACTTTAACCAGGAATATTTTGTGGGCAGTTAATTTTTAAAACATTGAAACAAAACTCTACCGTTTCATATTTTAAGAGGGGGGGGGGGAAGAAATAGGCAAAAAAGGTGACTCTATCACTTTCGGGTTGAAACAAGCGTGGGGGACAAGCGCTAGTGACCTTTTCAAATTAAAGAGTCGGAAAATATCGAAATGACTATGGAGATACTTTAGACAAAGGGTGTACCAAATATCCGTGAACTGCAATATACACCTTGGTTTCAATAATGAAACAGAAATCGACCAAGGACTTTCCGTACGTGCAGGTAGTCTCCCCGAATGCTGTGTTCGGTGTATCACGGGTATAGGGCGGCAGACTAGGCTTCCTATGGATAAAGGATTGAAACCTAGTGGGGTCTCCCTTTATATACGCGACGGTACGGGGAGCACAAGTCCGTGCTAGTGATGTCTAAAGCCAAGAGGCGAACGACAACTACTAGGTTTAAAGACGTCGGAACACGTCTCTAGCCTAGACCTATAAATGTGTTTTGTTAGATTTCAATGCTTCCTTAGGTAAATTGAGTAAATTTTATGGTTGATCTTCAATTATGTTTCAGTTTCAAGGCCCTACCGTATGTCATATGACAATCTCCTATATGCAGCTATATGAGAAAAGAAAACTTTTCAATTCGATGAATGCTATCTAGTTAAGGGAAGAGCTTCAAACAATGATGCAACATAAAACAACACTGCAAACGAAATATTTTCCAAACTAGATGACTTTCACTATCCAAAAGTAATTTCAAACATTCAACGATGTGAATAATGCAATGTAATCTATGCAAAATCCTCTTTTTCGAAAACTATGCAATTGTAATCTATGCACAATTTCCTTTTTCCTTTTCAAATAATAAGAATGCACTCAATGCATTTTTAGATGAAATGAGAATCTACTTAATGCATGCTTTCAATGAAAGAGAATGCACTCAAAGCGATTTTTAGCTTTCAATCATTAAACAATGTGATCTAAGTTCAATGATAAATCTCAAAATACTCTTCAATGCAATGTGATCTAATGCATTTTAACAAAAAGGACACTTTGAGATGAAAACTAAATAAACGCAAATCTTCTTAATGAAGGATGAACACAAAAGAGATGTAAACAAACATTAAGAATGCAATCGTTGTTTTAAACAATTTGTAACGAAATCCCTCAAAAGGCGACAAAACATATGAGGTCAAACACAAAGAGGACTTCCAAAGAAAGAGATCAAAACAAGGCATTCATTCCCTTTTACATCAAGCAATCATAGCAAGAAGACATCCCAAACAATGAGCAATGTAATCTATGCTCATACAAGGAAAAGACCGGAAGGGAAAGACACACTGGTGAAGGATTTAGGGAAAAAAATCTCAATTTTCACACATCCTGAAATTGGCTCGACTTGTACATTGACAACTAGCGCCAACTGGCGCGACTTGCAAACTGACAACTAGTGCCAATGGCCAATTTGCGCGGGTTGCTAACTGACAACAAGCGACAACGCCTGAAAATGAAAAAAAAAAGAATTTCTCCCAACCAAGACCAGACTTACCACTTCAAGCAGAATCCAAAACAAACCCAGAAGCAAAGTACTGACCAAAAGAAGCTTCCGAACAAGGGTAAACCCTAATACCTACAGGAAATGGCGCGACTGTCTGGCTGTAATCCGCGCCAGACAGGGGATGGCGCGAGTGATGAACTAGCAAACTGCGCCAACTGGCGCGACTGTCAGGGCTAAACTCGTGCCAATCAAGCCAACTATGAAAAGGTGAAAATTCGGAAAAAAAGAGGTCAGATCTGATCCTCTGGGGCTGAACCAAAAGCCAAACACAAAAAGAGCCAGCCAAAAGAGCCAATCAAGCAAGCAAGGCCAAGAAATTGACCGGAAAGAGAAGACAAAACTCCAAGTTGTTCAGTCCATAAACTAAACCGGAGATTGACTGAAGCAGTGTTGATCTACTCCGCTAATGCAGAGAAAAAGCATTTTGAAGGCTATCTGGCTGCACTTCAGGCTCCGTCTATAGCTTACAAATCAAACAACAAGCCCTTTCCCCAGTGGAGTCGCCAAATTGTTGAGGAGGTAAATCCCCTCTGCGGACATAGGCGATCCCTACTAGCCCAGATCGGGTTTAGCAACAATCAAACACGCTACAGTGAAGGTTCCTAATCATAAATAAACCGAATTGCGAGGAAGGCTTACCTAGAATCTAACGCTGTCGTTTGTAGAAGAGGTGGTGCTCCCGTTCCTTTTCCCTGGCAGATCACAATCCTCATGATCTCCATGTTCGGACACCTGCACATGCAAGAAACAACACAAACACAAGCATATAACCCAGTACATACAACTATATGTCATTCAAAGAGGACATAACTCATGAACATGACCAAGAACAAGAGTGGAACCATAACCGATAGTCGCTTATCATTAAAGAGTCAAAAGAAGAATACAACCATAGCTTCGACGCAGCAATCTCCTTTAGCGGGTTGTCAGCACAACATGTCTCGATAAAGCCTGTCAGGGATGGGACAAGCCTCTCTCTCCGAATATTTGGCAATAGTCTCCTTGCTTGGATTTGGCCTTAAGGGAATCAAGAAGGCTCTTGCAGCTTAAGGATGTAAAAGCTCTTGGGAACTCTTTGGAACTCAGCCCTTTAGCCCTTCAGCCCCTTCATCGATGGATGAAGGCTATATTTATAGAGGAGAGGAGGAGGTTGGGATCCCTACAATAGTGGAAGGGAAGCCTTATCCCTTGGGAGGTTCCCCATAAGGTGGAAACAAGAGGCCAAAGGAGGAAGGCCATGGTTATTCAGGCGAAACCACTCCTGATGACTCATCCACGAAGTTGCTGTAATCGAAACTTCGCCTCTTTTTTAAAAAAAAATTCCAAAATCAGATTGGCACGGGTGCTTAACAGGGACAAAGCGCCAATTGGCGTGGGCTTGGTGTTAATTTTCCCCCATTGGCACGAGTACATAACAGGCTACCAGCGCCAAGGCAAAAACAGGTGTTTTTAGGGGTCTGCTCAGGAAATGATCAACAGAAGAAATGTTGTCCTCATGGAAAGGGATGCAATGATGGTATTTGCAAGGCATGACACTTCTTATTGGTCACAGAAACGACCCTCCAATGGGCGAGATGGGAATTTCAGGGACGGTGACAAATTACTGTGTAACACCAAACCAAACAAATATTAGTTTCTATGTACTCACCATCCATGCATTCATGTTATCTTCATAAGTAAAATTGACTAGCCAAGCACAATTTTCGGTTAAGGGAAACTCCCTTCTTAAGTTATTTTATCAAAAGTGACTTCACTATCCATATAGTTTATCTAAATCTAGTCAAGGCCTTCATGATTGATCCTTTATCCACATTTACCGTCTAATGCAATTATGCAAGAAATACTTCCAAACACATTAGGAATATCATCACATGAATAAACATAACAATTATATTAAACACAAGATCAATTTTCTCAAATTTTCAGCAGGCTCATTACCTAATTGTCTTTCTTGTAACAATGATTGGATCCCTCCCCATTTAACTCCTATGCATATCAGTTGCCTCAATGCACATCTATTTTTAGCAATTAATTTATGCATGGGCTATGAAATCTCAATTTCATAGCCACTTCAATATTATTAAATTTCAATTCCATCATGTCAATTATATATTTGGATATTTGCAACAAACCAAATATTCATATACGTATAGTGCTTTGTAATTCAGTGTAAAAATTGGTTTTACCTATTCAAAATATTCCATGTATATTTATATCAAAAAAGGAACTTAACATACTATGCTATGCAAAAAAAATAATTAATCATTCCTAAGGTCTGTAGCAACCTTAAATTTCCAAAATATTTCTAAAAGGTTCAAGAGGAACGTTACCACTTGCATTCTTATGCAAGTAGATCACCTTAGCTATCTTTCTCATTAATTAATAAATCTCACAATATTGTCATATATCTTTCCATTATATTAGAGATATTTTTGGGATTCTCCCTCATTTCTGTTCACCTCACTACCAATGGTGGGAGATTTAGCCTTCTTAAATTCTCCAGATGCAGTCAATTCCTAGCAATATCTACTACCATTGCTAGGGATTCTTATTTCTATTGCAACTATCTCCAGTACACTTATGTATGTTTTTTTTCATTGAGGTAGTCTCTTGGACATAGAAAATTTCGTAGCTCTCATGCTACTTATAAGGGAAGTAACAAAGAAAATGTTGCTTTTTGTAGCGTTGACATTTCAAAGTCTTCTTCTTTGATTTAAATTTTTCTACATTATTGGTTGTTGGTCCATGTGTCAAGAGTTTAAATGGACTATCCTTATTTTGTTATTGGTTAGGGAATTCATGTAATAGGTGTTCTCCCCAACTCCAACGTTTAAATGGCCTTTCCTTCTGTCAAATCTTTTGGGGTTTTACCTTTGTTTCTATCTTCTTAGGAGGCCGATATTAGACCTCAAAATTCCCCTAATGTGAGGTGTGGTGTCATTATTGACCATTTACTAGTAAAAATTCATTTGTATCAATAAAAATGTTGACGATATTTAATTATTTTTCTCAACGTACAAATATTTAAATTATTTTATTCTAATTTATTTTTTAATTATTTTATATTAAATGATTAAAATAAGTATACTTGATTTGTACTAACATAATATACTAAATGAACTCTTCTCCTCTCTAAGTGGAATTCTCCAAATGAACTAACAAAATATACCGACTGATTCTTTGAGGTCTTTTTATCATTCATGCCTTTAATTCCTTAGATTTTCCATTATTTTCCTTCAATTTCCTCCTCACATTCAACCTGTGACCTTTCACCTTCCTTTTCTCCTAATTTCCTTTATTTTCATAAATAAATATGCCAAAATACAATTGTTCCTTTTTAACACCTTAGCCATTGCCTTTGCCAATTTCCCCTTAGCCATAAACACATCGAGTGATGCCCACTAGGATATATTTACTCAACATTCAACTTGGAATAAGTGTCTGTTAACTGTGGTCTTGTTTTTTCCTTTATTAACTTTTATTACATGAACTTTTAGCCAAGGTTTGTTACAAATGGTGTGCAGAGTTACGAAGATGTGAGAAGGATTTTATGAAATGCAGAGGTGTGTGGAGGAGGATTTGGATTCAGAGGTGTGAGGAGGTGTGTGGAAACACTTATTCGACCATTACAAAATTATTAATTCTTCGAACCACTTTTCTTATTATTGAATCATATTACTTTTCACTTTATATAAATATAAAAAATTAAAAAATTATATAAGTCTATCATAACTAAATCAAGTCAATGCCTGATTCGATCAACGAACAATATATTCAATCAAATTATAATACTTAAGAACTAAATATATTTGATATGAATTCATTATTGTACCTTAATATCTTTCCCCCATTTCTTCAACATCGTGTTTCAAATTGATTGGTATAATTGAATTTTTTATTCTTTGAATTATTCACGGGCTTTAACTTTTCATCTGCTTGAAGTTTATGAAAGATTTCATTGTGTGGAGGAATATTCCTTCACACCTCTGCACTCTGAATTGGTTTAACTCATATAATATTGTAGCCTCATTGGTTTATACAATGCAGAGTGCGAAGGTGTAGAGGAAGCTTCCTTTGCACAGTGAAATATTTCATAAAGTTTTAACCCCTTGAACCAGTACCACCAATAGAAAAATTCAAAGAAGTGTTGAGTGTGGAGGTGGCCTTCATTGTGTAGAAAGTGGAGGTGGGGAGGAAGCTTGTGCGGAGACGGGAATAAAGATAGATTAGGAAATGAAGAATTATTAAATAATGACAAAACATTGACCCCACATTCCCTTAATCAATTAATTAGTGGTAGAGGGAGGGACTATGTTGTGTTGTAGTTATTAATCTTATTAACTAGTGTAGCTTCATTAACAGGTAAACATGCATTAGGGGAATTTTGAGGTCTAAAATGGGCATTCTAAGAAAAATATACAACAAAAATAAAATTTATAAGAACCAATAGGATTCAAGATGATGATGTCAACCATGGGGGATGATTCACCATTTTTGGAGTAAAAAAATAAAAATATTTAAAAATAATAAAATAATAAAACTACTTTTTTAACTCGTATTTTATACTTATCTCGCTAAGTTTTTACTCAAATTTCGAGCGGGAGTACCTTTTGGATGCAGAATTTAATTCTCCATCCAAAGAGTACCCATGTTGCATACTTCGATCGACCCTGTTACACGAAAAATGAGAAATACATGAAAAAACGTGTTTGCAATCACGTTTTTCATGTATTTCTCATTTTTTGCGTAGAAAATCCAACGAAAGTATGCAACATGGGTAATCCTTGGTTGAGAAATCAAATTATTCATTCAACGAGTGCTTCCGATTGAAATTTGATTAAACCCACAGGGAGATAAGTTGAAAATACGAGTTGAAAAAATAGTTTTTCCTTGTTTCCCTCCAAAATTTGATGATGTAATCAAATATTATTTTATTATTTCCACTATTATTTTATAATTTCATTAGGAGGCCCATATTAGACCTCAAAATTCCCCTAATGTGAGGTGTGGTGTCATTATTGACCATTTACTAGTGAAAATTCATTTGTATCAATAAAAGTGTTGACGATCTCAACGTACAAATATTTAAATTATTTTATTCTATTTTATTTTTTAATTATTTTATATTAAATGATTAAAAGAAGTATACTTGATTTTTTTTTTTTAATAATTAAAATTTACATTTTAATAAATTATTATTTTTTTAATATTTGATAAATTTAAATTTAAAATAAACCACAAAAATCGAAACCATTCTATCATGTAATTTTATCTGATAATCATGAATCTAACCAATCATTTCGAAAACATAGACATGAGCATGAGGGTACCTAAAACTAAAAGGTGGGGCTCCCTATAACATAAAAGGTGGGGCTCCCTACAACATACCCCTTTCTCAATACTAATTCATATCAATATGTGTAATAAATGTTAAACTTAGCTGTCACATCATATATCACCATTAGGACATGAATTTATGGCATTTAAAATACTTTAGCTCTCAACATAATAAGTCATTAATGTTCAATTCATTTAATTCTTATATGATATCAAATCCATCTTAAATTTTGGTGTTAGGTGGTAGATGTTATGCACCGTCATATGGAAAATACTAAGCACCATTTAGTAAGCCAATGATTGGCTCATTGACATTACATCGTGTTCATTGGATATAATTTTGTTATCATTCAATGGATCAAAACGATCTTAAATTTATGTGTCATATGGTAAATGTTAAGCACCATGTAGCATATGAAAAATATTAAGCACCATATAGTAAGTCAGTGATTGAATCATTGAATTTGCATCTTTTCCATTGGATACAACTTTATTTTCACTCAATAAATAAGATGTAAAGGAATTAAACAAATCATTGGCTTATTTCATGGTGCTTACTATGACTTTATGTAATTTAAATCCATTTATCTCTCAACTTAATAACCATTAATGTTCAATTAGCGCAATGGTTCTATATGGATTGATCACGCTTTTCATGAAGTTTAAGGGATTTGGATGCGTAATCTAGTTTCATAGTTGTATCATGATTCCTTTTCATAGTCTAATAGATTAATTCCTAACTCTATATCGATCTAATGGAGGAAGCCCAAGCAATGTGATTATAATTCTTTAATGGATTTGGTGGGTGGGGGCGGGAGGGTAGTTTCCTAAATTGTTAAGGGGAAGCTAATTGCATGGATTTTTGAAGATTGATGGGATATATATTTAGTTTTTTAATCATTATGGGGTTTTGGAGGTAGTTAATTGTTTTAAATTTAGTTGAGGAATCATTATAGATGTTTGGAAGTAGTCAATTGTTTTAAACCTAGTTGGGTAATCATTATAAATTTCAGAAGGTATTTAATTGTTTCTTAGGATATGTTAGGGGGATTTTCTCAATTGTTAAGCAGAATTCAATTGCATGTCTTTCTGAATATGTAACACCCTCTTCCCACATCTACCCAAGTAACCAGCCAACTGGGGTAAAAATGTGACGAGAGGCTACTACAATGAGATTCAACCCCCTAGGTGACCTTAAGGAAGTGGAACCGATGGAAATAAAAAATACAGACCTTGTACAACAACAACAACACCCCCAGGAGGTTACCCAACCTTTGAGGCCTCTTACTCGTGGGTAATACTAACATTTTGACCTCTTTGAGCCATAGCTGCAGGAACGAGCTTGCATGCCGACATCGAGGAGGCTATATCCGCAGTCATAACACTGCATGGCAGTGGCCAAGGCCCCAAATACTCAATCTTGTTCCAGTGTCCCCAGGATTTGAGCCACCTTTTCATGCCCACAACCCAGTGATATGCCTAGAACTTCATGAAACATTCAAAGATGATAAATAAAAATAGGACAATAATAACTGATCTGGACCCCTCCTAGCCATGACATGCATTTTTTCAAACATGTCACAAACATGAAAGCTACAAGTATAAACAACATAACAGAGCAAAGGGGTCTCATACTTATTTGAGAATCTCTAAGAAGCATTGATCCCATACATCATTAACTACAATACCATATATTTGACCATAGATACATTGTAAATTCATTTGCAGGTAAAAACATGGGGAGATAAATACACCATTACTATAAAAATAGATGCTCATAACCAACATAATAACAACATAAATACCATGAGTACAACAACAAATTAATCCACATATAAAACAGTACATTTTCATACCAAATTACAAGGGAATGAATTTCTCATTAATGAATGTATAAACTGAATGAAGATGAGACTTCCACATCCCACCCGACCATTGATTGGATGAGCCAAATATCCCTTTAAATAATCACCCCCGTGCCATATTCTGAGCATGAATGTGAGATATCATCAAACACATCAATCACAATCCATCAAGGGCTTCTAGAGGCCGAACTGCCTCAACCCCAAACTAGTGATTCCACCTCACATTTGAACATCAAAACCATCAAGGATTGGTCTCTATCCAAGATTTTTCAGGTCTCCAAAGTGTTTGTTCCAACCAGGGCTTCTAGGACTAGTAAGTCAACCCCAAATGTTACAGGGATTCTAGAGTGTTTTTCCAGCCATGGATTCTAGGACTAGTAACTCAACCCACCTAGGGCTGCTAAAGCATTTGTCCAACCAGGGCTTCCAGGACTAGTAACTCAAACCAAAGTTGTCTGTCAGACTTCTAGAGCGTTTTTCCAACCAAGGCGTCTAAGACTGGTAACTCAACCCACAACTAATGGAATCATGAGAACCAAGCTAAAAACAATCAATGGAAACAAATCCACATGCATACACCATGCATGCAAAAACAAGTGAGGAAAACATATGTGCAACTCGGTACCTACAATAAAAACCTGTTGTAGCTGTTGATCCTTATGCCCGCTTGTGCCTTCCTACTCTTCCTTTTCCTTCTCACTCCAAATCACCAAGTATCCACAATCTCCAAGAGTGCTCCAAGAAAACTATAAGTATCTAAGAGTATGAGAGAGAGAGAGCGAGAAAATAATG
The DNA here is from genome assembly GCA_034641835.2 of Pinus albicaulis. Taxonomy (NCBI): domain Eukaryota; kingdom Viridiplantae; phylum Streptophyta; class Pinopsida; order Pinales; family Pinaceae; genus Pinus; species Pinus albicaulis. The sequence continues at coordinate 993,221,708 of CM076571.1, forward strand.
AGAGAGCTCCAAAAATGCACTAACAAAACTTGGTTAATCAACAAGCTTACCAACTGATCCTCATAATCCTTTTTATTAATGTGGCCTCTATTTTCTTCATTTTCCGTCATTTTCCTTAATTTTCCTTAGTTTATCTCCTCACATGCAACCTGTGACCTTTCACCTCCATTTTCTTCTATTTTCATAAATAAAAATGCCAATTAATGCATCATGCCTTTCCAAAATCTTTGCCATTGCCTTTGTCAATTTCCTTTAGCCATAATAACTGAAATGAACATACTCTAGGATGTTTTCCCAACCATTCAACTTGCAATCTGTGTCCCATCACCATGGTATTATATATTTTTACATCAATTTTTAACCAAGGTTGTTAGAGAAGATTTATGGGATACAAATCTCTTTTAAAACTAGCTGGGGAATCATTATAAGTTTATATTTAATTGTTTTTTTAAAGAGAGTTTACAATTTAGAATCTTTTCTTTTAAATTATGATGCTTCATCATAGAGGTAATGGGTGTATGTGTTAGATATTAGTTGATTAAATAATTTTGAAATATTAATAAATGTGAGCATAAAATTGTGAAAAATCAACATTTTGATAGTGTCCTTCAACCATTAAGAAACTCACATTGACATAATTAGTAGGATGGGAAAATATTCATAAAAAATCAAGAATAACATAGTACTTCGATTGAGACTATCATTAGCCATTAAAGAATGAGATAAGTCTTCCATTAAAACAATAATTTAGCTAAGGCTACTCCAAAACCCAGAGTAGGAAGTGTCAACTTACATGAAAATTTAAGGAAACAAATTCATGGAGCTGGATTTTAAATTGGACTAAGTGCATTTAAGGGTGACCAACGTCTTTGGTTTTCTCAACCTCCCAATGGAGGAATGCTAGTTCCTTTCATGATTATAATTTTCTACAAAAATTAACATTATGAACAAGATTAGAAATGTGTAGATCCTTTCAAATATCGAAATGGAATCCATGGTTGTAAATTTCACTCACGAGGACCAACCTATCCATAACACATGCATGAAATGAAGAAATTAAAAAGGATATCTAGGTAAGAAAAGATATCCTCCACAAATTTACTTTTTAATTTATTTTTCATTTGCCATATTACATTATTATAGGCTCAATTTTTCTAGTAGTATATCACACTATCTAGGTAAGAGAAGATACCCTCCATGGAGTTACTTTTTAATTTATTTTGCATTTTCCATATTACATTATTAATTGGTCAATTTGTCTACCAATTTATTTGTCATGTTTTGTAGTAGTCAATAACTTTAATGATTGGTAGTGTATATGTATATTTTAACAAGAAGAACAATGTTTTTCATAATTGAAGGTTCATTTTTTATTTATATTATAATGCTCTATGTTTTGATTTAGACTCTCAAGCTTCAAAAATTTGAAAACTTGAAATACATATTTGAAATATAAAAAAATTGAAAAGTTGAAATACCAAAAGTTAAAAATTGTATAGTTACATTACATTAATTGAAAAATTGAAATATAGAGACAAAAAAACTGAAAACTTGAAATATATTCTTAAAATATCAAAAATTGAAAAAAAGTATAGTTGAATTACACTCTTAAGCCTTAAAAAAAATGAAAAATTAAGATCTTAAAATACAAACTCAAAAAATCTAAAAGTTAGAAACTTGAAATACAAACTTGAAATGCCAAAAAAAACAAAAAAACAACTTGAAATACCAATGAAATATAATTGAAAGAAAATTTGACTTAAAATACCAAAAAATTAAAATTTGAAATTTGAAATCTTTGTGAAAGATTCTTTTGATATTAAGTATTCATAAAAAGAAAATTTAAAAGAGCATCATTGATATTGATAAATCAATGAAGAAAAATGGGAAAAAGTTTGAGAATGAATATATAATAAAAAAAATAATCCAATCATAAAGTTAACATTTATGAAATTAATACATTGAATTAATTTCGTTACAGTGCTTTCATGCTTTATCCTTTTACCTTATCTTAAAGATCATTACACACAAAAGAAAAAGAAGGTAACCGATATTTTATGAACTTTCATTTGGTTTTCGTGCATCATCCGTAACATCATTACACAAAAAGAAAAGAAGGTAACAAATATTCTATGAAATTACATTTGGCGTAAAAACGAAGGACCGGAACATTTATATTAGAAAAAAAAAGAAGATTTATAACCATTAGAAAGAAAATGATTTATTACCATCATTTAAATATTTTGACACGCAGAAAGGATTTAAAATTCTAGGCCATGTCTAGTCTTTTCCTATATGCTCGTTCATATCCATAGGGTATGTTCATAAGGTAAGTAATTTTTTTTTAATGTAGTTCGCAAAAAACACGGTCTAAATGTTAAGTGTGAATTTGAATATAGTTTTTTTTGTTTTTTCTTAAGAAAAAAACAGTAATATTTATTAAGAGAAAATAAAAATTAATTTTTGTAAACATACAAAGTGTGTATGAGATATTTATGGAAAAAATGTGAGATAAAAATAAATATAAGGCAGAGAGGGGTCAGAAAAAGACAAACAACCTCAATACATCGACATAAGAGAGAAAGAAAATTATATACTAAGGAAGGGAACAATAAAATTTGACAAAATATACATTAGCTAGACTTTTTCCCCTTCTTTTCTTGCACCTTGTGCCAACCATCTGACGTTGGTTCGATCAGAACAATGCTAATGATCTATTTGCATCCAGCAAGGGGGCTTATTTATTTGAGTCAGAACTCTCTAAAACATGGGATCTTTTGATCCCCCTATACCATCTATGATCTACATGCTTATAAGGGAAGAGTCTTGTTGAATCTTAAAGATTGAACTAGACTAATGCAGGGAGAACTCTATTGGCTGTTGTCTAATTGAGTCAAATTTTCCTCTTTCAGGTGTTCTTGAATATTCTCTTTGAATTCTTCTTCTTCATCATCTGTTGGAAGTATATTAGAAAATTGTCGCCCTTTTAGAAGTTTGCACGACTTCTTTTTCTGATCCACGAGGATCTAGACAACCCAAGGAGCACTATGAAGAAGATATACTCATGTCAATCCTAGGTTGAGGATGTCTTTAATTTTAATTAAATGTGGTCATATAATTGTCAAATAGAAATTGAAAATGTTGAGAGGATTTTTCCTCAACAGTTCAAAAATCCAATTTCTTATTTCATATTGAAGTTGATATATTATTCTCATCCCTAAGGTTTTGGAGATAAGGCCCTTGAAAGTAGAGATTGAGATATTTCCTCCATAGAAATCTCATGAGAAAATTTTAAGGGATATGAGAATTATTTCCTCCTTAAAATCAGAGATAAGGAGATATTTCCTCCTTAGTTTTGGGCTCCCAAAGAGCTATATAATGTCATTCTATGTACAGGAAAGGTAAGGAGAAAGAGATTAAGGAGAGATTTTGAGTGCTTGGAAAAATCATTTTCGAGCAGAGCTTGGATAGCTCATGAGTCTTTCAGAGTATGGATGTAGAGTTGGGAGTTCTCGACTGGCCACCTTGATCTAAAAGTCTATGTAGATTTATCTCTATTCAGAAAGACAATAGATCGATTCATCCTGTTGGAGACGAATCCGGAGAGGTAGCCCAGTGGAGGGGCCGAACTCCGTTATCAATTGTGTTGTTCTCTTTCTTGTGAATGTTTGCTTATGTTATTGAACATATTTTATTAAAGCATTTAATTAAATGATTTTGTTAATCATTTTTCTGTATACATGTTTTAAAGTTTAGTCTGAGTTAGAACTAAAAGTTCAATTTCAGATCAAGTTTGGTATCAGAGCGAGTTCATTATCTGTTTTGGTGGGTACATCTTCCAGTTTCAGAGCAGACAAGAAGAATAAGGAGAAGGTAAATCATTTTGATTCAAAATGTCATCTTTTGATTCCTTTTTTTATCAAAATTGGGAAACTTTCGTAACCATGAAAGACATGGTAGAAGAAATGTACAAGGATTTTCAGTTGCGTAAGTAGATAAATGAATTTGAAGAGAGTAATTCAGCACTTCGAGAGGAGAATCTCAAGCTGAAAAGATTGCTCAAAGCCATAAAGGACAGAGATGTTTTGAAAGAGCCATTGAAGGATTCTTTCTATCAGCCATGTGAGAAATGTAGTTCTCATAAAGCATCATCTTCTACTTTGTCATCGACAATAATGGAGAAGATAAACAAGTGTTTGAGGAGGCATGAAGAATTTCCTTTTATATACCTTCTAATAATGATATTAATGATGCATCGTTTGCAGATTTTGAAAATCATACCAAGGGGATTGTTATGAAATTGTTGACCAAGATGGGATATGATGGAAGAGGCCTTGGGGTTAATAGTCAAGGTATCATTAATCCTACTGAGGTGAAGAGACAACCTCATAAGGCGGGATTAGGCTATATAGAAATTGGAGAGAGTTCCAAATATGCAGAGGCAATAAAGTCGAATCATGGTGGTAATGGTGATGGAAAGCAATCACCACGAAGAAATTAGCACTTCAAGAGAACAGCTAAATCTTGTTCTCCTAATCAAGGTTTGAAATCATTTCTGGCAAGGAATCGACGACTGCATTTTTTTGTTCATTATGGAAGAAATGGGCATTAGAAGGAGAATTGTTGGGATCCACATCTAGAACTTTGACACAAGCAGAATAAACCGTTATTGCAAATATATCTTCTGAAGTTGCGAAAGGAACCTGCAACAAAAGCACAAGAAAATAGTATTCGTGATGAAACAAATCCAATCAAAGAAAATCCATTCACCTAGTTGGGTAAGAAATGGATATCGTTTATGCTGAATTAAATTCACCTTGTTGTCTTTTAAATGTTCTATAAATTGGATGGGATTATTATCAAATTCTAGAAAGTGTATGGTTTCGACTACTAAATAGAAATTTGTAAAGAAACCAAGGCTTCATTTCAATTATTGTACTACAAAGTAATAAACTTGGCATTCGAATGTTTTCTCTGCATTTTATACCGCACATATAAGATATATAAATTGTGTTATGGGATGATTACTTCAGAATTATTCTGGTCAGACAGTGTTAATGCAAATTTGTAGCTGCAAATAGCCATTCTCGATGTATGGCATTTCTCTGTTGAAAGCAGAAAATGAAAACTTACCACTGGATTCAATCAAGGATAAGGATGAAGGAGAATGGTTGTAGACAACACAATCCTCGCACTTCCTCCGCCTTGACACGCCAAATGGAAGCGGCCTGTGGGAACTCGTTGCTTGATATTGTATATTTTCTCACCATGCAGGTTTTTGGCTTATATCGTAGTTTCATTATATCTCGGTAAGGCTTTTAAATTCAATGGTTGCAAGGCCATAAAAATGTACACAATATCACACCCTTAGTTGCAGCAGATTGCCTAGCAGAAAGCCGACGTTGTTCAGTCGGATGAATGCAGTGGTTGTAAAAATTGAGGATTCCCACAGTGATGTATTTGCAAGGATTTTTTCTGAGACATATAATAGCAGGGGGTCGTGGGATCGAATTCCCATTTGGAAACGAAGAAGACCAGAACGATGGCGCACCATCCTCTTTCTCTAAATTTATGCGAAGGGGATTCCATGCCTTCCATGGACACTTCCTGTTGCCGATATGCCCACCATAATTTGGTCCCGACACCCAGGATCATGTACAGAATGCCAAGGATCAATCTTCTTGGCCTAGAAAGATGTCACGTCGTGTCTGGAACCCAAGCTAGTGCTGTGGCCCGAGAAATTCCAGAGGAGGTCTCTGCAGGTGCAGATTCATTGGAAAGTAAGAAGAAGAAAAAATCGCTCGAAACGAATCCTTCGCCCCTATGACAGTGTAATCTGGAATGGGTTTATCATCACAAGGAGATCATATTGTATGTGGATGTTAGTTGAATTGGATTTACGGAAGAATTCGTGGAGAAAATGGAGCCCGAATTTCAGCGCACTTTCAAGGCGATGAAGGAGCTCGAGGCCAGCGCCATTGCTAATCCGGACGAGGGATGCATGGTCGGTCATTATTGGCTCAGGGATTCGAAGCGTATGCTAAATCCTTTTCTAAAACAACATATTGATAATACACTTGATGCCATCTGCAATTTTTAGGAGAATATTATCAGTGGAAATATCAAGCCACCATCCTCTCAAACAGGTCACTTTACTCAGGTGCTATCTGTGGGAATTAGAGGGTCAACTTTGGGTCCATAATTTTTTGCAGAGGCATTGGCTCCTGATAATCCTCCTCTAAATACAAGATTTATTGATAACACAGACCCTGCAGGCATTGATCACCAAATTGCCCAGCTTGGACCAGAACTTGCTTCAACCCTTGTGATTGTTATCTCAAAGAGTGGAGGCACTCCAAAAACTAGAAATGGATTGTTGGAAGTGCAAAAAGCCTTCTGTGAAGTAGGAATCTATTTTTCCAAGCAGGGTGTGGCCATTACTCAAGATAATTCATTATTGGACAACACTGCTAAGATAGAAGGATGGGTGATCAAGTGGCAGCGTGTTGAAATATGGTAAGTGTTTTGTTAAGCATACTATGGTAGCTGGTGGCAGCCGAGAGGATGCGTTTGATTTTTGGTGTGGGATCGTGTCCTTATACAACTGAAGGTGAAAGGCAGCAGAATCAAAATACTGCAGATTGCCTGTGCACTACGATTTGGCTCTTCGTAGGAGAACGTGTTGTGGATTGGTTGCGAAATTCGAGTCCGTGAGCACGGGCCACAGGAGCCCCATGGCAGGTTGCAGAGGAGAATGCTGCCAGCCTGCATGGAGGTTTTCCTTGAGAGTTGTTGCTCGTTTGTGTAAATTGCGTGGAGCGAGCCAGATCCGTGTGATCGAGTCCCGTGGAGGGGTTGTGCATTGGGTATATGAGGTGCCAACTTCTGGTAGACTCTTTGTTCGTGGCAGTTGTTCAGTGGAGTATTCATGCATGACAGAGTCTTTCTAACCTAGTTGAGTTGGAGGTCAACTGGATTTATGGTATGGGTTTTTAACATCGATTTATAGATAGTCAAGGTTTCCAGCATGGACACAAATTAAATTTTCATTTTCTTGTTTGGTTAATATTTGGTGTAGCATTCAAAGCATGTTATGGAGAAGAGAGAATCAATGCAGAAGTTCAACATCAATTCTAACAAGGTAGCATGCAAGATTACATCAAATGTAAATAAAATTGTTCCAAGATTCACAGGAAGAATTGACTTGATTCAAAATCAACTTCAATTCTTTTTTAAAATACTTTTAGAGGACTAAATTTTTTCTTTTTAATGGGGAGGTGTGATCCAGGAGGATTCAGACAACCCAAGTAGCACTATGAAGAAGATATACTCATGTCAATCCTAGGTCGAGGATGTCTTTATTTTTAATTAAATGTGCTCATATATTTGTAAAATAGAAATTGAAAATGTTGAGAGGATTTTTCCTCAAAAATTCAAAAATTCAATTTCTAATTTCATATTGAAGTTGATAGATTATTCTCATCCCTAAGGTTTTGGGGATAAGGCCCTTGAAAGTAGAGATTGAGATATTTCCTCCACAGATATATCTTGAGAAAATTTTAAGGGATATGAGAATTATTTCCTCCTTAAAATCAAAGATAAGGAGATATTTTCTCCTTAGTTTTGGGTTGTTAAAGAACTATATAATGCCATTCTATGTACAAGAATGGTAAGGAGAAGGAGATTAAGGAGAGATTTTGAGTGCTTGGAAAAGTCATTTTCGAGCAAAGCTTGGATAGCTCATGAGTCTTTCAGAGTATGGATGTATAGTTGAGAGTTCTCGGCTGGCCACCTTGATGTAAAAGTGGATGTACATTTATCTCTATTTAGAAAGACAATAGATCGATTCGTCCTCTTGGAGACGAATCCGGAGAGGTAGCTCAGTGGAGAGGGTGAACTCCATTATCAATTGTATTGTTCTCTATCTTGTGAATTTTTTCTTATTTTATTGAACATATTTTATTAAAGCATTCAATTAAATGATATTTTTAATCATTTTTCCTTATACATGTTTTAAAGTTTAAACTGAGTTAGAACTAAAAGTTCAATTTTAGATCATTTTCTTTATTGGGTTTTTCTTAGACAAATGGCAATAATTCAATAAGTGACCTATTTGAAAACATTAATGACTTCTGAATGTCATGTTCTCATAGTCCAAAAGTTGTGACCATTGCAAATTTTGGTTCTTCAATACTATGTGAATTGGAAGCCCTTTGCTCATATATATTTCCACACATATTCTGGAAAAGGTAAAGATACCTTCATCTATTCTTTCCATATCTCTTTTTTAAAATTTTCCCAATGCATTACCTATTTCTTAAAGAAATTTATGGTTCCAGAAGGGAAGTGGAATATTTTGGAGCCTCACCCAAATTGGCATGGTAGTAACCACCGTAGTTTTGGCGCTAAAATTGGGGAACCATGGTGTGATAAAAAATCCAACATTACCCTAGAACCATGACCCTTCTTGAAATACAAAATCCAGGTCCTTTTGAGTATCAAATTACACAATGAAGTATGCTTTGGAGCACAAGAAAACATCATAGTTTGGTGTCCATGACAAGAAAATCCATTGGTTTATTGTCTCAAGTTTTGAACAAAAACCATTGAATCTACAAATGATTGTGTTTTTTTGGAGGGTTGTAAAGAGAGAGGAGACTTTTGTATTTACGACCTCCAAGGCTGGGGCCTGTTTCATTTGGTAAAAAATGTAAGGACCTTCCCTTCATATTACATACATTGATATTTTTGTGGTGTGCCCCATTTCACTTCAATGGTATTTTTGAGGAATGAAACTGAATATGTGTTTTTTGTCAAGACAAATGTAGACTGATATATCTAATAAAAATGAAATTTTCTTTTATTTTGCCTGAATTTGTCTCTTGAATAGAAGTTTTAAAACACAGGAAGATTGAAGAGATTTTGACCCAAAGCGACATAAGTCATGTGGCGCCATGGGTAAATAAGGCTCGATATATCCCATCAGAATTATATTGCAACAAAAATAAAAAACCATAAGAAAAAATATTTTCATTCTTGGTATCTAATATATATCTTTTACCCTCCACCAAGTCAACCTGGATCATTCTCTATCGATGTTATCAACAAATTATCTAGTGGCCAAGTTGGGGCTTCGAGCATGCCACAATATGGCTGCAATGCTGCGGGATTCCTTTGATTCAAATCTACTAATCCCATTGTCCATGATACCCACACAAATAATATGTAAATAAATCTCCCAAGGTGGATCCAACCATGTTCATACACCTCGCAGCAAACTTGGAAGGGTACAATGAAACCCTGTCAAGAGATGCAAGCATGGATTAGAGAAGGCATGAAAGTGATAACATATTTGGAATTGGAATAACAGATCTGGGAAACCCTATAAAGATGCTCCATCGCTCAATCCATAAAAAGAGTGAATTCATATATTTAAGTGAGTTCAAATATGGTTCAATGAGAGAGTAAATATTTTAAATTTTATTTTTCTCTCAAATATTCTTCTTGAATGTAACTAACACTTATAGAATGTAATGGAAACTTCTCATCGATTGTAATGAAGGATTCTCCTTGAATATAGTCGAGAATTCTTCTATAAATAAGATTGATCTCATTCAATATTGAGAAATTGAGAGTTGAGCTCAAAAGGGAAGGTGTTTCTAATTGTTATTGCTAGTAGTAAAAGAGTTGTTGATATTTACCTTGTGGATTTTCCCAATCCACTGTTGGGTTTTACATGTGAATTTTTGATGTTATGGTTCTCAATCATTGCTTATTTTATTTTTAAAAATAATTATTATATTTTTTGTTGTATTTTATTAACAACTAATATCAGAGTCGGTTTTTTGTTGCTAGGTTTGTTGAGCAATATGGAGATTATAATGAGTGATATGGAGAAGTTTAATGGGGCTAATTTTTCCTTATGGAAATATTAGATGGAGGATATATCGATTTTAGAGGACCAATGCTTGTCGAGGGAGCAACAAAGATACCCTCAACCATGTAAGATGAATGTTGAAAGAAGCTATAGATGAAAGCCATTACAATTCGACAATACCTCATAGAGGATGTGCACTTCAATGTTGTTGAGAAAAAGATAACATAAGTTCTATAGAGGAGAAATTTGTGTGACCTTTACGAGAAGAAAACGACAAGAAATCAAGTGTTCATATTTAAGAAATTATATAATATAAAGATGAAATAGGACACTTCAGTCACAGATCACTTAAATGTATTTAATATAATTTCCATTCAACTTGCATCTGTCAAAATCACTCTATATGATGAGATTAGAGTCATCCTGCTCATGTGCTCCATGCCAGATAGTTGTGAGCCTTATGATAGTGTCTATCAACACTTCAGCACCTCTAGGTGCCCTAAAGTTTTATAATGTTAGAATTATTTTAATGAACAAGGAGTTGCGGTGCAAATCAATTTTGGAAAATTAAGGAGGTGAAGCTCTAGCCTTATCTGATTGTGGAAAGTAAATTGAAAGCGATGGACAAGGGTGGTCAAAACATAGAGGTAGATGAAATTCTAGGAATTAAAGGATAATTTTCCACCATTGCAGAAAACATGGTCACATTGAAAAATATTGATGGATATGGAAAAAGGAGCAAAAGGGGCTAAAGGAGAAAAAGGTGACCAATAGCAACAATTAAGAAACCATTGTTGTTGCATAAAAATGTGAGGTATTAATCAATGTTTCTTGTGAAGATGCATTTCTTTATTTTTCTAATCATGATAATGATTAGATTTTAAATTTTGGAGCTTCCTATCATTCTACTCCAAGTAGAGAAAAAAATAATTCTTATAAATTTGCTAATAAGGGTAAGATTTGATTTGGAAATAGAAGTATTTGTGATATTAAAGGAGAGAATATGTTATACTAAAGAAACAATATGGCTCCAATTTATTGTTTAAATAGGATATGAATGTTCCAAAGCTTGAAACGAATTTTACTTGCACTAGGAAGTTAGATGATGAAGGATACCATACAATGTTTGGCAAACGAATATGGAAAGTTATTAAAGGAGAATTGGTCATGACTAAAGGACTCAAGGTAGGATCCTTGTATACATTAAGGGAAAACACATAAATATCAAATGTGGCTATTGTTACAAAAGAAGGAAACTCAGTGGATCTATGGCATAAGAAAGTGGGTCACGTGAGTGAAAGAGGCCTTAAAATCATTGATGAAAAAAATCTTCTTTTAGGTTTGAAATCCATTTAACTTAATCTTTGTGAAAATTTCTTATGTGTGTGGGCCAATCAATATTATGTCTCTCGGAGGAGCCTCATATTTTGTCACATTCATAGATGATGTAGATTCTAGGAAGGTTTGGGCATATCGCATGAAACTTTAAAGGTGAGGTGTTTGAGATCTTTCAAAAATTTCATGTTGCTATTTAAAGATATACTAAAAAAATATTGAAGTGTTTAAGGAAAAATATCGGTGGTAAATATTGCCCAAATGCATTCAATGATTACTAAAATAGGTTTGGAAGAAAACATTAAAAGATTGTCCCTAGGAATCCTCAACAAAATTGTACAACATAAAAGAATGGATTGAGTTATCATGGAGAAGGTGAGCAGTGTTTTGTCCAACTTCGGATTGGAAAATCATTTTTTGGAAGAAGTTGTAAGGAAATCTTGTTGCATCATAAATTTATCACCTACTATATCCTTGGATGGTGGAACTTTCTCACTTGAATATATATATATATATATATATATATATATATATATAGTCCCTGTGAAGCATTTATGCATATTCCCAAAAAGAATATAACTAAGTTAGATGATAAATCCATGAGGTGCATTCTTTTGGGATATGTGCATGGTGAGTTTGGGTAGCATATTTGGGATCAAGTTAAAAATAAAGTTATTACAAACATGATATTATATTTAATGACTTAGAAATGTTTAAAAGGTCTACTGGTGATATAGAGGTAATGAAAATGGTTAACAATATTACATATATCTCACCATTGCAATAAGATGGGCAAGAAATTCAAGAATGGGACACAAAAACAAATGAAAAATGATGAAAAAAAGAAGAAGAAAATATGCGACAACCTTTTCAAGAATTACAACCAAAAAACACGTCACCACAATTGGTTCACAAGTCTATGAGGATGGATAAACCTTCACAAAGGTATCCACCTTTAGATTATATTTTGATAATTGATGAAGGTGAATTTGAATGTTTTAAGGAAGTTTATAAAGTGAAAAGTAACAAAGCTTGGAATAAAGAAATGGAGGAAGAAATGCACTCTCTATATTTTTTTCCAAAGAAAAAAAATCGAACCATCTATTATTAATAGAAAGTTACATAGCATATGCGTAGCATTTCTAGTGAACTCCTTTCCTTCTACAACGAGAGAAGAAATCAGTCTCAACTATTTTGCAAAAAACATACTGGTGTTTGCATTAACAACCCATCCAAAAAAATAAAACCAGGCAAAGGCCGAAGCGATTCTGAGCTGGCACACCTCCCGGGTTCCTTTAAGGAAGACAATCCGAAACAGAGATGTACCAGGTACAAAATTTCGTAGCCAAGATAGAAAAAAGATAATAGTTCTATCTAGAAACTAACAGTAAACACTAACCTAGTTCCTATTCATCATTTAGAGACCAGAGTTTTGAGCAGAGATTCAGAGCTTCCATATAGGAAAACAACTCTGAAAATCACAAAAAGGTTTGTAAGAGTTGTTTTGAAACAGTTTAAAGAGAAAATAAACAACGGCTTCTATACAATAAAGCCCATCTTGAAAAGAGTCAACAAAATTATGCAAAAACTGGTTGTTCAATAGGACGAACAAGCCCGTTTTTATCTTCCAACACTAGCGAGGTCCCCAGATCTTGCTCAACACCTTCTTTAGACAAGCGATCTGCATCGAAGTTCCGTTCCCTGTAAAGGTGGCAAACAGAAATCTCAGTGAACTGGGTTTTTAGATGGAAAATTTCATTAAGTAATGGGAGCAAAAGATAGTTCCTACAATTTTGAGTCCCATTAAACCATTTAACAACATTCATAGAGTCTCCAAAGATCTGAACTATTCTCACACTCCTTAGGGTTAACCAACAGAGAAGAAGATGTAGTGCTTTCAGTTCTGCAAAATTATTGGATCCAAAACACAAGGCCAACTGCGGCTTTTAGGGAGTGTCTAGGAGAAAGATGTGCAACCAGGCCTGCACCACAATTCTCGTTTATATCTGAGGCTCCATCAAAGTAAGCCCATAACACACCTTCTCTGATGACTTCCTGCTGGACAGGTCGGATTGAAGGGGTGTCAGCAGGAATGGGAATGCTATCATAGATTGCAGCCCCTTCCGCTGCCAATCTCTCTAATGGGAAAGCCAAATCCTTAAAGATCAACTAATTGCTAGCAATCCAAGTGCCCCAGGAAATCAGCAAAGGCAGACATCTCACTCTATCATCTGGAGCTTCTTGCCACCACCTGCACCAAGCTTAAAATGCACTCTCTATTGAAAAAAAAAACTTGAGAATTAGTAAAGCCTCCATAAGGAAGAAACATCTCAGAGGATTAAACATCAGGGTGAAGGGAAGAAATAAAGGTACAAAGAAAGGTTGGTGGTAAAAGTGTTTGCACAAAAAGAAGGTATTTATTTTACTGAATTTTTTTCTTCTGTTGTTAAGATGTCATCCATGAGATTTATTCTTAGTCTTGATGCTACTTTAAATTTGGAATGTAAACAACTAGATGTCAAGAAAATCTTCCTTCTTAGAGATTTGAAGGAGGAGCTTTGTACGGAACAACTAGGTGGATTCAAAGAAAAAGGTAAAGATAATTTAGTTTGCAAATTGAAAAAAAATCCTTTATGGCCTAAAAAAACCACCATGCCAACGGTATAATAAATTTGATTCATTTATGTTGGAACATGGTTTTAAAAGATTGCAGTTTGATCAAAGTGTTTACATCAAGAGATATGAAGAAAGGTATATTATAATATTTTTATATGTTGATGACATGTTAATTGTTGGATATGATAAGAACATGATCAACAGGTTGAAGAAGGATTTGGGTAGTAGATTTGCAATGAAATATTTGGGTCCAATACAACAAATAGTGGGTATGAGAATCATATGTGACAGAAAGGGAAAACGTTGTGGCCATCAAAAGAAAAATATATTGAAAAGGTTTTATACAGGTTCAATATGAAGTATGCCAAGTCATTTGGTACACCCCTTGTACCTAACACCAAACTCAGCGCTAAATTATGTCCATGTGATGATAAGGAGAAAGAGGAAATGAAGAATCCTTATTCCTCAACATTTGATAACTTGATGTATGTTGTGTTATGTACTTGACCAGGTATTGCACATTTAGTGGGAGTTGTAAGTAAGCTTCTTGCAAATACAGGAAAAGAACATCAGAAGTGGTAAAGTGGATTTTCAGGTATCTCAAGGGTAATAGTAATAATTATTTATGTTCTAGTAAGAATAATGTCAAAGATTATACAAATGCAAATATGGTTTGATATGTTGATAGTAGAAAGTCCACTACTGGTTATTTATATACTTTTTCAACTACAATAATGTCCTGGGTGTCCACATTGCCAAAGGTAGTAACAATCCGCAATTGAGGGTAGAATATATAGATGCAACAAAATCTTGTAAGCATTGTGATAGTGATAACCTAGAAGAGATATGTGTTGCATTGTGATAGTGATAGGGTTATTGACTTAGAAAAAAACAAAGTATATGATTCTAAAAGAAAACATATTGATGATAGATCATTGGATGGTGGGCTACTACACTTGGAGAAAATACACACAAAAGAAAATCCAACCGACATGTTAACAAAAATATTGCCAAGAGATAAGCAGGAGCTTTGTATAATTTTGGCTCTAATATTGAGTCTCAAGTGGGAGAATGTAAAGTGTGAGACAAAATATAGTTAAGAATGAATACAAATATTTAAGTATGAGTCCAAATATAGTTAAGCCTGAATGTAAATATTTAAGTGTAAGTGGAAAGGGTGAATGTAAACATTTAAGTGTGAATGGAAATAAGCTTGGCTCTAATATTGGGTCTCAAGTAGGAGAATGTTAAGTGTGAGACTAAATATAGTTAAAAATGAATACGAATATTTAAGATGAGTGAGAGAATGCATACAAATATTTAAGTTGAGTGAGAGATTGTTAAGTATGAGTCGAAATATAGTTAAGCGTGAATGTAAATATTTAAGTGTAAGTGATGTGTGAGTTCAAATATGGTTGAGTGAGAGTGTAAATATTTGTGAATGTAAATATTTAAGTGTAAGTGGAAATATTTATGTGTGAGTTCAAATATGGTTGAGTGAGAGTGTAAATATTTTTAATTTGATTTTTGTTTCAAATATTCTTCTAGAAATTAAAAAATGAAACTTCTAGAATGTAATGGAATATTCTTCTAGAAAGTAAAAAATGAAACTTCTAGAATGTAATGGAAACTAATGGAAGCTAAAGACTTCTAGAATGTAATGGAAACTGAAACTTTTAGAATGTAATGGAAACTAAACTTTTAAAATGTAATGGAAACTAAAGAGTACTAGAATGTAATGGAAACTTCTCCAGCTAGATTGTACCTAAAGATTCTCCTTAAATGTAAAAGAAACTTCTTGAATGTAAAGGAAACTTCCATAAATAAGACATTCATTCAGTATTGAGCCATTGAAAGTTGAATTTTCCTTGAATGTAACATATAATTCTTCAATAAATAAGTCTTTCATTCTACTGTAACAAATAATTCTTCAATAAATAAGCGTTTCATTCCATTGAGCAATAAATAAGGCATTCATTCAGTATTGAGCCATTGGAAATTGGATTCTCCTTGAGTGTAACAAATCATAACTCTTCAATAAATAAGCCTTTCATTCTATTGAGCAATTGAGAATTGAGTTCACAACAGAAAGCACTTGTAATAAATAAGCCTTCATTCTATTGAGCAATTGAGAATTGAGTTCACAACAGAAAGTACTTGTAATTATTATTGCTAGTAATAAAACGAGTAGTCTATAATGCTACTTTTTGAAGGTTTCTACGGTAGTTTTTTTCGGTCTAATTTCTCTAAATTCCGGCAGGGATTTATTGAAAATAGAAATTTGATGGGTAACCTTGCACAATGGAAGTGCCCTAGGGGTTTTTGAGGGTGTTGAATCCATATACACAGTCAACCCCATCTTTTCTTAACCCCATATTATATTTTCTACAATCTTTTCTTAACCCCAAAAACCGTCCGAGTTCTCAAGAAAGAGAGGTACCCGAAGTTAGATACTTTCTGATATTCTAATAGATCTAATTCATCTCTTTTTTATGTTCAAATACAGTGTAATTCTTCCCTTTGCCTCAGTATATATTGCATTTACTCATAAAAGGAGAAGAAAGTATATATTGCATTTACTCATAAAAGGAGAAGAAACCTGCTTTGATGGTGGCCATGAAATGAAACAAAATGAATTTGCTCGTTCATTAAGTCCTTTATTACATAAAAGGGAACACATCCGGCTACCATAAAAGTGTTGGGCATTAAATGAAAAGACTTAAGTGACTCCCTTCTTTATTTAGTTAGATACGCACAGTATCCGTATTTTCTGTTCGTAGCGCACTTAAAAGGAGCCCTGTCCATACAACATTAACAGGTTTCTGGAAGGTATGCGGCTCTCTCCTCCGCCTCCTTCTCCTCTTCTCGTCCACGCGATTCGCGGCGGCGGCGGCGCTGATTAAGTGCAGCCTCAGAATCCATGAAGAGGTCATACGATTGAGATTGATCGAGTACTTGCTGATTGGCTTGGCATCGGCATTGTGGAGACATTCTTTCCAATTCCTCGCAGCATCTCTCCGACGGCTGCTCTCTTCATCTCCATGTAGACAGTCGCTGCGGATCGCAGGACCGTCGTTGTTGTTGCAGGCCCTCTCCATACATGACGCCTTCACGCGCATCGACTACACCTAAGCTTACCCATTTAAGAGGCAGTCTGATAGTGATCGGAGGGGAGAAGACACCCATTGCTTTTCTTTCTTCGTTAGGGTATCCAATCGCCGCGTCTTCCATTTCGGTTCAGTTGAGGTAAAGAACAGAAGATTCTTCCAGGTGTGTAGAATCCCTGACAGTGTAGGGTACAGTCCCAGCAATGCTACTTACAAACGATTATTGAAGCCAACAGGACTTAAATTGATTATTGATTTAAAAATTTTAGGCTCTATGGAGTTTGCCTTGTTTCATTTAAGAATTTATGAAAACGAACTTCGCAGCTAGTAAGGACGAATTATTCTACGAGTGGTATCACACCCTTGTCTTTGCTATTTTTGGGGTTATAAAACCCAATACAAGGGAAGAAATGGAAAGCTCTGAACGCAATAATTTTTCATTAATGATCAACGTTGTTTTTAGGAAGTGAAATGTATAATTACTATTATTACAATTAAAGTCGTATTGGAAGTAATTCCTTATCTATATGTACCCATTTTATAATATTATTAATTAATATAGTTAAATTAATTAAATTATAATTTGTTTTAAATTATTATTATTTCTTATAAAAAAAATTAATATATGAAATAAATATATACCAGTTTAAAATGATATGTAACAAGAATTTCAAGTATAGAACATTTTAATTTTTAAATAAATGTTGTTACAATATTATAGGTTAATATTATAGTTTATTGATATTATATGTCCAAAAAAATATACTTTATTTTCGTATATATGGTATTTTTTTTTTAGTTAAACAATTTAGCTAAATAACAGCTTAGTTTAAATATAGCTAAATTAAAACAAAAATTTTGAATTCAAGTTAGTGTTAAGGTTTAGAATCCAGTAAATTTAGGTTTTATTAATTGGTAAATTGAGATATTTTGTTAATTGTAATTTTGCATTGTGGTGGTGAAGAATCCAATCCTAGGGAGCCACTCGAAGGGAAAGGGGCGAATCAGACTCATAGTTATCAAATAAATGAGACTAGACCAGGGCACTTGTCGGTAGCCACAAGACGAAGTAGGAAACATGGTTCTTCTCCAGGACCAGTGATTGCATAGGGGCATATAGGCCGCAAACCATCCAACACACTATGCCTTAAGCCATATATAGGTGCCCTGCCTCTCGTTGTTACGAGCCTCTATCGATCAACGGAACATGGCACCCACCGACCTCTATTAGCGCATCCAGAACAAGCTCTCATTGGAGTCATCACAAGGAAAACAATCACCGAGAAACATGTAAGCCCATTCTGTTTTCAAATTTTCATAAAACCCCCTGTGGGGAACAATTTTTTAATATGGGTACAAGATATAGAGAGGGTAACAAATCTGAAGCAAAATATCAGGAAATCTTCAAGATACCCTAGTCATATGCAATCTTTAATCTGTGGGGGAAAATCCTTACAGGACTCCAACTCAATCAAGGATTACCCCATATTGCCTGGGTCTACTATATATCTCAATCTGAGTCTGAGAGGAGGCATAAAAGAATAGAACTAACCTTATGGACCCACAAGGGGAGCCAACACTTCCAAACAGGACCTCCCAAAAGGACCCTCATACAGGAACATTTTTCAGGGAAAAAAAAAGCAACTACACTAATCGAACCAGCTGAGAATACCCCTAGCCCATACATTGTGGAGCAACTAAACTACGTGCCAGAACTAAACATAGACATTCGAGAGATCGATGAACATCACTCCACATTCGAATCTAAAGCAATAATATGCGGATTTAAGAGCTGCTGGCCCAAACCAATGGAGCTCTTTCATTGGATTTTCACCAACTGAACCATAGACTGTGAAATCCATCTCTGTTCTAAAGGTTTTTTCATAGTCAAGTTCCCATCCTCAGAAGCCAAAGACATCATACTCAGGGTTGGACCATGGTTCTGGGGATCCACCGAACCCTTCATCACACCATGGTTTCCGGATTTTGATGCAAAAACTATAACTGTGACCAGAATGTTGGTTTGGATCCAGATGTACAATCTTCCGCTTTATTTTTTGAACGAATGCATTTTAGAAGGCATTGGGAGATACATCAAAACATATGCCCAAAGATTGGAGGATAGAATCTACACCTTCGCACGTATGTGTCTGGAATTGGATCTCAGCAATGGGCTACCAAAAAGCATTCAACTCGTTCATAAACAACAAAAATGGATGCAACACCTAGATTATGAAAACATTTCTTTCAGATGCAGAATATGTAGGAAGACCAGTCAGTTACAAAACACATGCCTAGATGAAAAAAGGGAAAATAGAAAAAAGAAGAAGATAGGGAAAGCAACCAAAGGGTGGTAATTCCCTCCATGTGGACCAGAGGAGGAGACAAAAGAAGAAGAGGATGTCTCCATCCCAAATGAGAGTAAACTAACAACAACCGATCTAGGGGTACAAGAAAATGAAATGCAAGATCCGAATGAATTAATAACCACGGTTCAACCGGCAAAGGAACCCGGGGCACCGGACAGTGGGGGAAACAAAAGACATCACATATATGATACCTCAGATTCAGACAAGGACAATGTAATATTCACAGAAGAAAACCAATTCACGCTTATCACTGCCTCGCCAACACAAGGTGCATGGCGAAAGGTTGAAAAGAAGAAAGGGAGAAAAACATGAATTTCTCCCCTATGTATTATATGCTCTTATTTGTAACTTTGATCTAGGCTGTATTGATTGATGTTTTGGACAATTACGAGCAGATGCAACATATAATTTTGTTTTCATTAATAAAATTAAGACTTTTTTCCTTGGAAAAAAGAAGGTACCCTCCATGAAGTTACTTTTTAATTTCTTTTTCATTTTCCATATTACATGATTAATGGGCCGATTTGTCTATGAGTTTATTTGTCATGTTTTGTAGTAGTCAATAACTTTAATGATTGATAGTGTATATGTATATTTAATGAGAAGAAAAATGGTTTTTCATGCTTGAAAGTTTATTTTTTATTTATATTATAATGCTCTATGTTTGGATTAGATTCTCAAACCTAAAAAAGTTGAAAACTTGAAATACATATTTGAAATATAAAAATTTAAAAATTTGTAGGATAAAATTAAATTCGTAAGTCTCACAACAATTAAAAACCCAAAGTAGAAATTCAAAAAGATTAAAAACTTGAAATATAAACTCAAAAATTTGAAAAATTGAAATATAGAGAAAAAAAATAAATAAAAATTTAAAATTTAAAATACTAATAAAATATAATTAAAAGGAAATTTGGCTAAAAATACCAATTAGATATAAATTGAAAAAAAAAAAAATTCAAATTTTAAATCTTTGTGAAGGATTCTTTTGACATTAAATATTTATAAAAGAAAATTTTAAAGAGCATCATTGATATTGATAACCCAACGAAGAAAAATAGGAAAAAGTTTGAGAATGCATAGATAAGAAAAAAATAAGAAAAAATAAAATAATCCAATCCTCAAGTTGGCATTTATGAAATTAATACATTGAATTAATTTCGTTAGAGTGCTTTCATGCGTCATCCTTTACCTTATCTTAAAGATCATTACACACAAAAGAAAAAGAAGGTAACCAATATTTTATGAACTTGCATTTGTTTTTCGTGCATCATCCCTAGCATTATTACACAAAAAGAAAAGAAGCTAACAAATATTTTATGAAATTACATTAGGCGTAAAAACGAACGACGAGAACATTTATATTAGACCAAAAAAAAATTATAACCATTTGAAAGAAAATGATTTATTACCATCATTTAAAGATTTTGACATGCAGAAAGGATTTGAAATTCTAGGGCTTGTCTATTCCTTTCCTATATGCTTAGCTCATATCGAAATGGTATGATGGGGTATGTTCATCAGGTAAGTCATTTTTTTTTAAATGTAGTTCCTAAAAAACAATGTCTAAATCTTAAGTGTGAGTCTAAATACAATCAATTTTTATTAAGAGAAAATAAAAATTAGTTTTTATAAACATACAAAGTGTACATGAGATATTTATAGAAAAAATGTCGGATAAAAATAAATATAAAGTATAGATGGGTTAGAAAAATACAAAGAACCTCAATATATGGATATGAACGAGAAGAAAATTATATACCAAGAAAGGGATCAATAAAAATTGACTGACAAAATCTACATTGGCCACAATTTTTCCCCTTCTATTTTTGCACCTTGTGCCAACCATTAGACGTTGGTTCGATCAGAACCAATGCCATTTATCTATCTGCACCCAAAAAGGGGGCTTATTTATTTGATTCAAAACTCTCTAAAACATGAGATATTTTGGATCCCCCTATACCAACTGTTATCTACATAACTATAGGGGAAGAGTGTTGTTGAATCTTAAAGATCAGACTAGACTAAGGTAGGGAGAACTCTACTGGTCATTGTCCAATTTGAGTCAAATTTTCCTCTTCCAGGTGTTCTTGATTATTCTCTTTGAATTCTTCTTCTCCATCATTTGTTGGAATTATATTAGAAAATTGCCACCCTTTTAGAAGTTTTCACAACTTGTTTTTCTTTATTGGGTTTTTCTTAGACAAAGGACAAGAATTCTATAAGTAACCTATTTGAAAACATTCATGAGTTCTGAATGTCATGTTCTCATAGTCTAAAACTTGTGACCATTGCAAATTATTGCTCTTCAATAATATGTGATTTGGAAGCCCTTTGCTCATATCTATTTCCACACATATTCTTGCAAAGGTAAAGATACCTTCATCTCTTCTTTCCATATCTTTTTTTCTTAAATTTCCCAATGCATTACCTATGTCTTAAATAATTTTATGGTTCCAGAAGGGAAGGGGAAGGTTTTGGAACCTCACCAAAATTGGCATTGTAGTAACCACCATAGTTTTGGCATTGAAATCGGGGAACCATGGTGTGATAAACAATCCAACATTACCCCAGAACCATGGCCCTTCTTGAAATACAAAATCCAGGTCCTTTTGAGTATTAAGTTGGACAATGAAGTATGGTTTGGAGCACAAGAAAATATCATAGTTTGGTGTCCATGACAAGAAAATCCATTGGTTTAGTGTCTTAGGTTTTGGACAAAAACCATTGAATCTACAAATGATTGTGTCTTTTTGGAGGGTTGTAAAGAGAGAGGAGACTTTTTTATTTATGATGTCATCCATGAGAGTTATTCTTAGTCATTATGCTACTTTAAATTTGGAATGTAAACAACAATATGTCAGGACAACCTTCCTTCTTGGAGATTTGAAGGAGGAGCTTTATATGGAGCAACTAGGTGGATTCAAAGAAAAAGGTAAAGATAATTTGGTCTGCAAATTTAAAAAGAGTCTCTATGGCCTAAAAAAAAACCATGCCAATGGTATAAGAAATTTGATTCATTTATGTTGGAACATGGTTTTAAAAGATTAGATTTTGATCAAAGTGTTTACATCAAGAGATATGAAGAAAGGCACATTATAATATTTTTATATGTTGATGACATGTTAATTGTTGGATATGATAAGAACATGATAAATAGGTTGAAGAAGAATTTGGGTAGCAGATTTGCAATGAAATATTTGGGTCCAATAAAAAAAATACTGGGTATGAGAATCATATGTGACAGAAAGGGGAAAAAGTTGTGACCATCAAAAGAAAAATATATTGAAAAGGTGTTATACAAGTTCAATATGAAGTATGCCAAGTCATTTGGTACACCCCTTGTACCTAACAATAAGGAGAAAGAGGAAATGAGGACTCCTTATGCCTCAACATTTGATAACCTGATGTATGTTGTGGTATGTACTTGACCAAATATTGCACATTTAGTGGGAGTTGTAAGTAGGCTTCTTGCAAATACATGACAAGTACATTGGCAAGTGGTAAAGTGGATTTTAGGGTATATCAAGGGTACTAGCAATTATTATTTATGTTTTGGTAAGAATAATGGCAAAGATTATACAAATGAAAATATGGTTTGAGATGTCGATAGTAGAAATTGGTGATGTTGTTATATGTACTTGACCATATATTGCATATTTAGCTCGACCCTTTACTTTGTGGGATCAATTGCTTATACTGATGCTTTCTCTATAACTGGCTAAGATGATGTCTTGGATGCTACTTCTATCACCTTTGTCGTGGGCTCTCGAACAACAACTAAACTTGATCTAGAATTGAAAGGTATGTCGCTTTGGCTAATGCCTAGGATCAACTTCAATGGATTATTATGGGTAAAATTGTACTTTATGAAGTCAAATTTGTCTCCGATGTGGTCATATATGTGTCTTAGTCTATGGGCATAATCCATTCAAAAGCATTTGGTTGTATTTGGTTATTCTACGAATATACCTAAATTCTCCAAACTCCCTTAACCTTCTAGTAAATCCCCTTTATTAAGGTGAGAGAGTGGTGATAAGGCAGGAACTGAATCGGTTTAGTTATGTGTTATTTTCACTTGGTAACCCAAATGACACTTGACTCACAATTGACCTGGGTTGCTACCTATCGGGTTGCATCGACTAGCGAGGGTTTGGTGGGGTTATAACCAGCTGGAATCCATGACCATAGAGCATATTGTAACTCAGGGAAGGATTGTGGGAGTTGTAAGTAGGCTTCTTGCAAATACACTAAAATAACATTGGCAAGTGGTAAAGTGGAATTTAGGGTATCTCAATGGTACTAGTAATTATTATTTATGTTTTGGTAAGAATAATGGCAAATATTATGCAAATGGAAATATGGTTTGAGATGTCGATAGTACAAAGTCCACCACTGGTTATTTCTATACTTTTTCAAGTACAATAGTATCTTGGGTGTCCACGTTGCCGAAGGTAGTAACACTCCAAAACTGAGACAGAATATATAGCTGCAACAAAAGGTTGTAAAAAGATGTTATGGATGCAGGCTTCCTAGAAGAGCTAGGAATAAAGGAAGAAAAATATGTGTTGCATTGTGATAGTGATAGGGTTATTTAATTAGAAAAAAATAAAGTATATGATTATAAAACAAAACATATTGATGATAGATCATTGGATGGTGGGCTACTACAATTGGAGAAATACACACAAAAGAAAATCCAACAAACATTTAAAAAAATATAGCAAAGAGATAAGTAGGAGCTTTGTAGAATCTTGGCTCTAATATTTGGTCTCAAGTGGGAGATTGTGGGAGATTGTTAAGTATGAGTCCAAATATAGTTAAGGGTTAATGTAAAAATTTAAGTGTAAGGAAAAATATTTATGTGTGAGTTCAAATATGATTTAGTGAGAGTGTAAATATTTTTAATATTATTTTTGTTTCAAATATTTTTATAGAAAGTAAAGCAGACTTCTAGAATGTAATGGAAAATTAGAAAGTAAAGAAGACTTCTATAATGTAATGGAAACTTCTCAGCCTAGATTGTAACGAAGGATTCTCCTTGAATGTAATGTAAGGGGAAATATTCCTATAAATAAGACATTCATTCGATACTGAGCCATTGAAAGTTGGATTCTCCTTGAAGACATCTAGAATGTAATGGAAACTTCTCCACCTAGATAGTAAAAAAGCTTGTCCTTGCATTCAAGGGATAATTCTATTATTCAATCAATAAGACATTCATTCAATATTGAGCTATTGAAAGTTGGATTCTTACAATTCTTCAATAAATAAGCCTTTCATTCTATTGAACAATTGAGAATTGAGTTCACGGGAGAAAGCACTTGTAATTATTAAGCCTTTCATTCTATTGAGCAATCGAGAATTGAATTCTCATTCTATTGAGCAATCCAAAACTTAATTCTTATTCTATTTAGCAATTGAGAAATGAATTCACAAGAGAAATCACTTGTAATTATTATTGCTAATAATAAAAGAGTGATAATGAAAGCAATCGAGAATTGAATTCTTATTTTATTTATAAATTGAGAATTGAATTCACAAGAGTGATAATGAAAGAAATCGAGAATTGAATTCTTATTCTATTTAGAAATTGAGAATTGAATTCACAGAGTGATAATGAAAGCAGTCGAGAATTGAATTCTTATTGAAGCAATCGAGAATTGAATTCACAAGAGAAAGCACTTTTATTTATCATCGAATTCTTATTTTATTTATAAATTGAGAATTGAATTCACAAGATATTGTTAGAAATCAATTATAATTATTATCAAATTCTTATTCTATTTAGAAATTGAGAATAGAATAATTTCTTGTAATTATTATTGAGAATGGAAAGCTTATTCTATTTAGAAATTGAGAATTGAATTCACAAGAGAAATCACTTGTAATTATTTTATTTTTTTGTTAATTCCATAGGACCTAACATTTTCTATTATTTAGAGCAAGTTGCTAAATAAATACAACAATAAAGTTGTGCCTCAACCTGCCCGAAGGAAACTAGGTCTGTTGGCCATCTTAAAAAGTTAAAAGCCAACCAAAATCAGTACTGTTTCAGTCTATCAGTAGCTGCGAGTACTACTCGGCTATGTCCATAATATTTACAGATGAAGCAAAAACTATAAGTTCAATTGAAAAAAAGTATACAATGAACTAGAAAACCGAAAAGTGCCTATCTATCTGAAGAATCCACTGGTGCTGGGTCTTTAGTAGAGGACCCGGGCATGTCCACCCACTGCAATGCTTGCAACTGCTCCTGAATTCGTCCAATTCTGGCATTCTGCTGCATTTGAGTCTTTGTCATTGAGCTCATGTCCTGTTTAATGTGATTAAGGTCAAAGAGAATTGAAGTATGAGCTTCCTGTTCCTTCATACTCATCAGAGCTTTGGCAAGAACACACTTAAACTTCCAGTACATTTTAACAGATTGTTGAAAAAGGGAGACCCTTCCCCTAGTACTACCAGGGTCAGTTAGGAAATCCATTATAGCTTGCTGCTGTTCAATATCTACCTCATCATCAGAACTCTGCTACTCCCATCCCTGGATGTTTTGTCGAATATGCTGAGGGGTATTAGCTGTGTAGGTGTTGGCCAAATTTTCAACAACCTGCTTGTTAGTTCTTTGACCTCTCTTGCTGGGTTGTGGAGAGACATTGGTTTGATCAACTCTAGCACTCTTTTTGCGAGCTGACATTCTGGATTTTGTCATACTTGCACCAGACAAGCCTGTTAAATACAAATAAGGAAACATAGTATACTAATGAGGAAGGGAACCAAAAATGTACGCCATAGAAGTATCGGCCAGCTGCGTGTTAGCAAAATGCAATAATCCAACCTAGTTGGAGAAAAATCCAAAGCACCCAGTGAAGAACAGAGACGAAAGTAGATGCGACTTAATACCAATGTGCATACCCAGCTAATAAGAACGAAAATTTGCAAAAGCCTTTCGAGTGACATGTAAACGAACAGGGTCGGTGTTCGAAATACAAACCCCCTGCTTTGAAACTGGACACGATTATGATGAAATATAAAGGCAGGCATAAAACAGAGAAAACCCTGACGCCTAAAGCAGTGGATGACACAAACAAGCCACCCATAACAATCATCAAAAAACATACAGTGATATCATGAAGAATTGCAAGAGGAATTGCAAGAGTGGCGAAGGAATCCAACATATAACGCCTTAAAAAACCAGAACATGATACAATGACAGGCTGGGGGACTTCAAAAGCACGGTTCAACCTCAGCATCATCATGAAAACTACAGAAAGGCAGGAATATAAACGAACCCATCTCCTTTGAGAAATCCATTGCATGTTGCGAAGAATAACCAGAGTTTAAAGTGAAGAAGGTAGACATAACATACCAAAACCCACTCCTCTTGATCTGGAATTGTGAGAGCCCACTAAACGACCGTTGTATCCAACCCCTAGTGCCATTGTGATGACCGCCTACACTGTTCCAAATGAAAGGAATGTGCGAGTGAGTAATGCAGAAGAGCATAAAACCTGATAGCAGTATGCCTTGAATAGGCGTCGCATCAACGGATGGTGGCATAATAACTAGAGATCGTGCCCGCATTCGGAGGATCGGTTCCTTTAGTGCTAAGCTGACAGCCAACTCATACCTTAAATGCTTCTGACAGCCGGGTTCCTGCCCCGCTGTCTTTCCTCAAGGTGGCACCCCGATTGGGGAAAGCACTTGTAATTATTATTGAGAATTGAATGTTTATTTTATTTAGAAATTGAGAATTAAATTCAAAAAACAAAGCACTTGTAATACTCTTGTAATTAATGAAAGCTATCTAGAATTAAATTTTTAATCTATTTAGAAATTGTCTTGTCTTATTTTATTTTATTTAGAAATTAAGAATTGAATTCACAATTCAATTTAGAAATTGTCTTATTTTATTTAGAAATTGGGAATTGAATTCACAAAAAAAAGCACTTGTAATTTTGTAATTATTATATAGAGAATTAAATTCTTATTCTATTTAGAAATAATAAAAAAGTGATAATGAAAGCAATCGAGAATTGAATTTTTATTCTAAATTTTTCTTATTCTATTTAGAAATTGAGAATGGAATTCACAAAAGAAAGCACTTGTAATTTTGCAATTGCAATTATTATATAGACAATGTAATTTTGCAATTGCAATTATTATATAGACAATGTAATTCTTATTCGTTTAGAAATAATAAAAAGTGATAATGAAAGCAATCTAGAATTTTTGTAATATAATTTTTGTAATTATTATATAGACAATTAAATTCTTATTCTATTTAGAAATAATAAAAAAGTGATAATGAAAGCAATTGAGAATTAAATAGAATAAGGTCTTATTCTAGTTAGAACAATTCTTATTCTATTTAGAAATTGCCTTATTCTATTTAGAAATTGTCTTATAATACACTGCGTTGGATTTGAACCCGGGCCTTGCTCAAGCAACTCTCACCAGTTATCCTAGATCTTAAAAAAAAAAATACATTTGAACCCAGGCCTTGCTCAAGCAACTCTCACCAGTTATCCTAGATCTTAAAAAAAAAAATACACTGCCGAAAAAATCCTAGATCTTAAAAAAAAAAATACACTGCCGAAAAAATCCTAGATCTTAAAAAAAAAAATACACTGCCGAAAAAAATACACTGCCGAGTTCTCCACTTAAATTTGGTGTGGTGATTCTCAGTGAGTGTTTATTTTACTTTGTTTATCAATGTTTATCAAAGTTAATTATATTTTCTACTACCTTTTCTTAACCCCAAAAACCAAAATGCCATTCATTTCTTTATGTTTATATTTCGTGATTGTAAAGATATTTTGACATGTTCCCATTTTCCAATGAAAAAAATTACTTTGCTTGGCGGTTGATAATCCAGAAAGAGAGGTACCCGAAGTTAGATACTTTTTGATATTCTAATAGATCTAATTCATCTCTTTTTTATGTTCTAATACAGTGTAATTCATCTATTTGCCTCAAAGTATATATTGCATTTGCTCATAAAAGGAGAAGAAACCTGCTATGATGGTGGCCATGAAATGAAACAATTATAGTCCTTTATTACATAAAAGGGAACACATCCGGCTACAATATAGGTAGTGGGCATCAAATGAAATGACCCGACAGCCTATAGGTATATTTAACCATAAGCTCCTCCAAAAGAAAACCACAATTTCATAGCCGCTTAAGTGACTCCCTTCTTTATTCCGATAAATACATAACATAGACACGGCACCCATATTTTCTGTTCGTCGAGCACTTAAAAACCGCTGCCTGTAGTGAAATAGCCTGTCCACACACCATTAACACATGAATTAGATTCACAGTCAGTGTGGCAAGGACTGGAAGTGTTTCAACAATAAATAGATATAAATTACAGCAGCAAACATGGCAGACTAGATGATGGATTAACATCAGTAACGAATAACATGGTGAATAAATGAAAGAATTTGATAGTCCACTGTATACTGACAGCAGCATCCGACACACATAGCTATAGAAATTAATTACTAGTGTTTAATAATCAGTAGCCTTGATCGATCGATGGAAAGACTTACGAGAACGGCGTTGTACATCGCAGCGGCGGGGTGGCTGACGAACGTTGCAGGTTTCTGGAAGGTATGCGGCTCTCTCCTCCGCTTCCTCCTCCTCTTCTCTTCCACGCGATTCGCCGCGGCGGCGCTGATTACGTGCAGCCTCAGAATCCATGAAGAGGTCATATGATTGAGATTGATCGAGTACTTGCTGTATGGCTCGGCATCGGCATTGTGGAGACATTCTTTCCAATTCCTCGCAGCATCTCTCCGATGGCTGCTCTCTCCGCATCTCCATGTAGTCCCGGCACTCAGACAGTTGCTGCGGATCGCAGGACCGTCGTTGTTGCAGGCCTTCTCCATACATAACGCCTTCACGTGCATCAACAGTTGGGGTGCCCCACTGAAGGAGGAAGAGAAGGGCTACGCCTAGGGTCGCCCATTTAAGAACCAGTGTCGTAGTCGGAGGGGAGAAAACACCCATTACTTTTCTTTCTTCGTAACCCTGAAAGATAGATAGATATACGGAGCGGGAGTGTGAAGGTGTGGAGGTGGACCCTAACGCTGTATTTATGGAAGCGTAGAGAAGGCGTCTCCTTGTACGAACATAAAAGTAGAGAACAACACGTGTAGCGCATGCTCCATCTCACACTCCACGTCCTAACTCAACCCAGAGGAAGATTCTTCCAGGTGTGTAGAATCCCTGACAGTGCAGGGTACAGCCCCAGCAAGGCTACTTACAAACGATTATCACAATTTAGAAAATTTAAATTCGGTCATGAGAAACTGCCATAGCCTGGTGGTGTTGATTTTTCACGTTGAAATCAGTGGCTAACACCGGCAAGATTACCACAACTACCTTTTCAAGCAATGGAAGTGTTATTATTAACGATTGCATGTGAAAATGTTCAGTACCCAGCGTCTTAGTCACAATGAAATTATATTGCAAAATGAGTTTTTCCAAATATTTTGATAGTAGCGCTTGACTCATACTAACCGTACTGTACTGCCCAAAAAAAGGAACATAAATAGTAATGCTGTAATCTAAGAAAACTTACAGAATAATTAGAATTAGGCAAAAAGGAACATAAATAGTAATGCTCAGAATAATTAGAATTAGGCAGTAATCTAAAAAAATTTAGAGAATAATTTAGAATTAGGCAAAGATTTTGATAAATTTAGGTAAAGATTTATCAGAATCTTGTTTATAGTTGTTAAACTTCAACATTTTTGGTGGTTTAAGTGTTTTTGATAGTGCTAAATCCATTTTCACTATAAAAATGTAATTCAAACACTCCAATTACCTGGTTTTTTGAATTTTTTTTTACCAGATTCTAACAAAAAAAAATTGCTATTCTGTTAACTGAATAGACAAATCCAATACTATAGTAAATCACTAGAGACACCATGGGGTTTGACAATTTCCGAGAAGGAAGGAGATATAATGCTCACTCAACCGAAAGGCCGAAGTTCGGAAAGAAAGCCAATGGGATTTAAATTTGGAGGTATGGATTATTGATTTAAAAAGTTTAGGCTCTATGGAGTCGTCACTGGAGAATTTATGAATTTATGAAAACAAACTTCAGCAGCTAGTAAGTATGAATTATTCTAGGAATGGTATCACATCGTTGTCTTTGGTATTTTTGGAGTTATAAAACCGAATACAAGGGAAGAAATGGAAAGCTCTGGACGCAATAATTTTTCATTTATGGTCAACGTTGTTTTTAGGAAGTGAAATGTATAATTAATTTTTCATTAATTAGATATTAATTTATAATATTGTTAATTAATATAATTAAATTATAATTTGTTTTAAATTATTATTATTTATTATAAAAAAGAATTAATATACGAAATAAATATATATGTAAGTTTTTAAAATAATATATAAAAGATTTTTGAGTATAGAAAATTTTAATTTTTAAATAGATTTTGTTATAATACTATGGGTTAATATTATAGTTTATTGATATCATATGTCCAAAAAAACTATAAGTTATTTTTGTATCTACAACATTTTTTTTAGTTAAACAATTTATAATGATTTAGTTTAAATATAGCTAAATTAAAACAAAAATATTGAATTCAAGTTAGTGTTAAGGTTTAGAATCCAATAAATTTAGGTTTTACTAATTGGTAAATTGAGATATTTTGTTAATTGTAATTTTGCATTGTGATGGTGGAGAATCCAACCACTCTAAGGGAAAGGGGCAAATTAGACTCATGGTTATCAAATAAAGGAGACTAGACCATGACACTTTTTGGCAGCTGCAAGACGATCTAGGAAACATGGTTCTTCTCTAGGACCAGTGCTTGCACAGGGGCATATAACCAACCCTAGCAAAAATCACAAAGCAAATGGACAAATGGGCATTTATACTTGTGAATAAACAGAGTTCAAATATTTGATATGGGAATTATTGAAGGTTTTATTTTTAGTAATATGCGATCAAAAATATAGAACCAGAGTATATGGGAATTATTGAAGGTTTTATTTTTAGTAACATGCGATCAAGAATATAGAACCAGAGTATATCTTTTTAAGTATAGAATTTTTATATTTTAAAATAAAAATATTTAGTATATTAATTTGATGTTTGACTTAATTTTGATTTTAAAATTAAAAATATTACTACTGTTGTTATCTATTCTGAACAGATATTCAGCAAAAACCTTTCAGATCCATCTTCATTGTAACAAATTTGTAATAACTAAGTGCATTTACACATATGTCTAATACAACCATTATATTCATCATAATTCAAATGATGTTGATGCTCTTGAACCTGCCATTTCTACAGAAACGACAGTGCACACTCCTAGTTTAACATAATAAATAAAGCTTCTCTTCACCTGTAGCTCCAAATTCATTATTATCTCCAATTATTCCATTTTGTCACCATATGTTAGCAATCAGTAGATTGCTTGAGTTAGTTCTTCTATTATAAATTATAATTGATTGACTCCTTGGCAGTTCAATTAGTTCATTTTGTACTTCTATCTTCACTCTCCAGTAGACACTATATTAAAAAAATCGAATTGTAAGCTTGTTAAAGTCACATATTTTGATTCCCAACCCTCAAACCATTTCAGGCATTTGTAAGCCCAACCCTTCGACATTTCTTGGTGAAATTACTTCCCATCTCATCCAGCAAAAATTAAAAAGGGGAGGATTTTAATTTTCCCTTTTTATGAAATATTACAAAGGATTAAAACTTAATACAGGATTCAAAGGTGGCACTTATCATTTAGTATTTTTGGTTGGAAATTATCAATTAGGATTTGAACTTCGAAGTTTCAACTTATGATGAACCCAGATTTCAACTTACAATATGCATGTCTATTTAACATTCAAGGAATTGAATTATGAAGGAAAACTTGCAAAAGTAGAAACAACAAATGCAATAACAAAAATAACTTTGCAATTTATTTGTGAATAAAACTGCAATTTCTTGCCAAAACATTTCAGTTTTCTCTTATCAGAAAAAGGAGCATGCTTTTACTCCAAATCTTGGAGAGGCTTTTGGCTGTTTCAAACACTTTTACAGGGCACACAGACATGTTGACTCATAGGAAGCATACCCATCTACTATACAAGGTCACAAAAAGAACTTGCACTCTTTTGAGGACCAACTGAAACATTTCGCGCAAGTAGTCTTGAGACCTTCAAATGTAAAAAAATGCCTGTAAATACAAGCACTGCTATTGATTTTCCAGTTAGTTTGGTATGTAAGTTATTTGCATTTATGGATCTAGATCAAAGACCCTTTTGTGCTCACAATATGCAAACACACCCATGGCTCACAGTTGTTAACCCAGAGGCAGATGTCTTTAGAATAAATTAGAGATAAGAATTATAAAATACAGCATGATAAATCAAACCTGATTCTGCACCTGTAATACTGTTAAGGTAAAATTATGATCATAGATCCAGTACAAAGGTATGTGCAGAAAAGAAGAATGCCTTAAATAACTGCAAATACCTAATATATCTACATGCATGCAAAATTCCAAGTCATAACCTTTGTATTTGATGAATATACTATGTAAAGGGATGACAATTGCATCCCTTCCAGTAATAGAACTATCAGAGTGTTAGAAAAAAACACAAGGAAAGAAAGAAAGCTCACAAACACCTAATACTGAGATGCCCTCTCTACAACAGCACCAATTCAGAATTTAAGATACCCATTACCAATTCTCTTCAACAGATCCCAACAGTTCACATTATGGGTAACTTAGGGACACTAATAACAGAGACCCGAAATCATAAGGACCCATTACATAACTAATGAAAAAAAAAAAGCAAAAACATACCTCCTCACTCTGAGTGCACATCTAAAAACTTGAATTTGATGCAATAATTGAGGGTGGATTTTGCAAGACACAGAAAACCAGATCAAACCCTTTGGGCTCTTTAGTCTTTTAATTACTGCAAACATCGCTTCAACAAAGAAACCCACCACAAAATAAAGAAAAATAAAATACCCATGTCACAAGGAAAACAGAACAACCCTTAATTGTGACACTGGCCATCAAGACTTTCTGCATAACAGTGACAAGCCAGTGGCTACAATGTACTGGAGAGAGCCGTATCCCCACTCTGTCTACTCCAATTTCATTTGACACTGCTTCAACAACCTCCAGAGAAAACCTGCACCGGTTCTCCAGAGTGCCACCATACTGATCGGTCTTGTTATTTACGCTGTCTTTCATAAATTGGTCAAAAAGATATCCATGAGCACCATCAATTTCAATACCGTCAAAACCTGCCACAAAGCCACCAAAAGTATTCATATAGAAAGGCAACAGTTCCCTATTTAGTTGAACTACGTAGTTTGAGGAAAAGCTATTCTAGTGTTGTGACATTTGAATAGGCAATATTCGGAATCACAAGGAAAAATTTGGTTCCTTCTTTGAACAAAAGAACAAAATTAGCCCTGAGGGTTCTATTAAGAGAAAAATACAGAGTGCTTCTTTGGATAAAAATAACCCCTGTGGCCTATGTACTAAGTTTACATGGAAATGGGTAAATACCAAAAGCAATAACAAAAAGAAGTTTGCAATTTATTTGTGAAGAAAACTACAATTTCCTGCCAAAACTTTTCAGTTTTCTCTTATCAGAAAAAGGAGCATGCTTTTACTCCAAATCCTGGAGAGGGTTTTGGTTGTTTCAAACACTTTTACAGGGCACACAGACATGTTGACTGAAAGGAAGCATACCCATCTCTATTTATTAGAAATAGAATTAGAAATTAATAAATTAGTTTAGTTATTAATAAGTTAACCACTTATATATATATCTATATATATATATATATATATATATATATATATAATCAAATGTAATTAAATTAGTTGATTAAAATAATTTTCTATTAAGGAATATTCATTCGTGGTTTGATTTTCTCAAATTAATATGCAACATTATGTAATTTTTAACAAATTTGAATTTTGGAAAACAAATTTGCAGCACATAAAGGGAAAACTACTCTGCTGGTGCTTCCTACAGGTTTATTGTTCAACAAAAACAACTAACCATTACGTTAAAACTATGAGAAAAATGCCCATAAAAACAAAAACAAAACTTTTGCTTCAAAAATTTCCATTCGTCCCAAATGGATCACAATATTCTAAGTTCAAAGTTCAACAAAATTGACTGCACATATTTCTTTTTTTTAAATAGTATAAATATGTTGTTTTCAGCACAAAAAGACAACACATTTGAAATTCAAAGAAGAAATTAGCCTGAGAGGAGAAAAACTCTTCGTCACAAGTTCGAATCGAATCCTTTTTAGTTAGAAGTTTATAAAATCACGAAATGAGTGAAAATTAGCCGAGATCAAGAACAAGAACTTGGAGAGTGGGAAAAGAACAAGAACCTAGTGGGAAAAGAACAAGAACTTAGAGAGTGGGAATTTTTTTTCGGATCCGTGTGTCGAGAGTCATAGGGAGATTGAGTTAATGAAATCATAGGATGCTAGATTGAGTTTGCTACGGAGAAACCAGGTTCCAAGGTCCATCTCGAAGTTAAAGAAGTTGAAATTACAAAGTTATCTACACTATGTTTATTGTTTATAATTATTTTTATATCGAAAATTTTAAATCTACACTATGCTTGTCTAAAAGGTTTTAGCTTTTCTGGGTAAATTATAGATAGATATATTTTAAAATGTGGTTGTTATTGTGAGATATAAGTTAAATATATATATATATATATATTTTAAAATGTGGTTGTTCTTGTGAGATATAAGTTAAAATATATAGTGGCTTCGGATTTGCGGCTTCGGCTCTGCGGTTTTCTCTCTGCCGCAGATCACCAAAATTCCATCAACTACAAAGTCAGGGTTTTAAGTGTGTTGATGCGTTCTGGTTCTGCTGCATCGTTGTCTCTCTCCCCGGGGCTTTCATATTTGGTTTCAGATGCGGATGTAGCTCTTCCTAGCCATCTTTTAGAATCGATTTCGAATTTGGATGCAACTCTTCCCAGCTGCATCGCCCTTAGTGGTGGATTTGATAGGAACTCTGATAATAATTTAATTCTTCGAATCGCACATCTCTGCGACTTCGGCTCTGCAGTTTTATTCTGAGCAAGCCATGGACTTGTTAGCATGATCAAATATTCATAAGAATACAATTAATTGCTATCTGAAATCTGGAATTGAAGTGTGAAGTCCTATAACAAGGTTTATTAAAGAAGTGCAAGGATCCTGTTTATAATAGTCTCGAACTGTTGCAGCGAAACTGTTGAAAGTATAGAAGTGTATGTTATTTTTTCCGCAGGATTCGATAGCATCTCTTCCGCAATATGACTCCCAGCTTTGCCAAGATAATTGTCGGCCCAGTTTCATCCGCCTCTGAGAGTCAAGCTCCTGCCCATATGGTGAGTGAAGCCCCAACTCCCACTGTGCAGGTGGTCAAGGCCTCACTAGATGAGGCCTTAAAGTTTTCTGAAAGTGCATTAGTTTGCCGGTTCAATGGATTTTGGCCACGACTAACAGCTCTCCACAGTTGGATCTCGGAGGTATGGAAGCCTATCATTTCTGATGAAATTAATATCTACCCCTGTGCTAAGGGTTTCTTTAAAGTAGATTTTGAAAACTCTGAAAGAAAACAATGCATTTAAGATTCTAGCCCTTGGTTCTGGGGAAACTCGGGCCTATTCATGAAGCCATGGAACCCATCATTCGATCCCTCAACAACAGTCATAACCTCAGCACCAATTTGGGTCAGATTTCCAAACCTATCTTTGCATCTCTGGAACCTCTCCTCACTAAAAGCCATTGGAAATGCAATTAAGAAATTTTATAACATGTGCCCAGAAACAGAGGAATATGTCAGAAACACATATGCACGCATCTGTGTAGAAATGGACTTCAGCACTAGTTTCCCAGCTGAAATAATCCTAACAATCAAAGACTATGTATGGAACCAAAAACTTGACTATGAAAGTGTCCTCTTCAGATGTCGATCATGCTTTGAGACAGGCCATCTAGCCAAAAATTGCCTAAAAGTCTCCCAGAAAATTTTTCTAGAAAGAATCACCATAGATCTACATGGTGGGAAGGAGCACAAAAGGAACATTACACTGTCATCAAGGAAGAATACTCTCCAGAAAACTCTAAATCGCAAGAAATCAGGCAAGAAAGAAACAACCCTCAAGACAAGCAGGGGGAAAGCCCTGACCAACAAGAAAAAATTGAACTCGAGAGCCCCTCAAGCATCAACAATTATGCGGATTCGAATACCACACAAAAGAAATATTCATTCAGTAGCAAATCAGATCTCCCATATCCCAAAGATAAGACGCCAGTGTCCCAAGAATCAGAAGAGATGAAGGAGTTGCAAGATAAAGGAAGTTGGAAGATCGTAGAGAAGAAAAAGAAAGCTACAAGACTAATCTTGCCAAGAAAGACAAGAACCCAGACAATTAAGAACTAAGAAAATTATAGGTCTGATAGACCAAAGTCTGGTCTCAATGGACATTAACCACCACCACCACCACCATCATCATCATCATCATATATATATATATATATATATATATAACTATTTTAATTTATTATTAATAATTTTTTAATTTTTTACTATAATTTAATTTATTTATTAAAATTCATTTCCCTTTCATGCTTTTAAATAAAATTTTGTGATTTTTAAAATAGTTATGTTTTTTTTTTAAATGTGAGATGATCCTTAACCTTCGATCTGTCAGTTTGCACAAATTTCACAGTACTTCCATGACTAATTAAGCTACCTCTTAGACTTAAAATAATTGGACAAGTCTCCAAAGGTGGAGGAATCGCTAGGATGGTCAAAAGTGGTGCAAAAAAAAAAAAAAAAATCTCCTTGAATTAGGCCACATAATGTTTATCATGATGTAACCTCCTTGAATTATGAAGGAATGAAAAGTCCTACTAAGCTTAATATATATATAGCCCATTTTCACTTAATTATTAATGAGTTTATCCTATTATATTGTTTAAGAATAAATTTATTTGTTTTGATTATTAAAATCCTAAACATGTTAAGTAATAATATTTATTAATTTTGAACTTGTTAATTAATAATATCTATTATAAAAGTAATTTAGATATTATGGAATAATTAAGTTACATTTTAATTAATAAATGGTTAATAATATTTAAAAAAAAATCAAATCCATATATGAAACAAAAAAATTTAATTTCCAAAGACTTGCATAAATTTTGGTGGTAGCAACCACTCAAAACTATGCACATTTACATTTTTACTACTACTTATTAAGTCTGCACATTTATAATTTTGCTCTTACTTATTAAAGTGTTGAAGAAAAATAAATAATGGTGGGCATTAACAACTCCTAGTAAGTGTATTTATTTACATCTTGTTGTTATATATTTTTTGCGTAACTACTTGCTTAAATTATGGTGAGTAGTAATTGATTATAAATATGTTATCTAAGTGAGTATGAGCTATTTTCAAGGATTTTAATTTTTGGGTGCTTCCTAAGATGCTTAACAATTAAAAAATCTAAAAGTATCTAAAAATCATAGCATAAATATTGCAATTGTATCCTTGGTGGTTTCCTATGATGCTTAACAATAAAAAATCTAAAAGTATCTAAAAGTCATGACATATATATTCCAATGTTATCCAAAAATTATGGTAGAAAAATTTGAGAGGGTTATCCACATGACATTATGTTGTGCAAAGGATGCAATAAAAATCATTATATAATAAGACCTTAACCAATCATATTATAGATAAATAATTTTAAATATTAATAAAAAAATATTAAAATTCAATCCATAATGTTAAATTACAAGGAAGCTACAATTTTTTTTGGTAAACAAATTTACCCAATCAAAAGAGAATCTATGATACGATGTCTCCCACAAGTATAATAAAAATGACAGAAATAACATAACTACTTTTGAGATAAATGTCAACCTTTGATTTATGACTACTAAAAATATTTAAATCCATACCATCTATATAATAAATATTGATAATAAGATTAAAATTTTGGAAGCCAAAATAAAAACAATAATAATAGTAATAATCTATTTTAATATAAAAAAATTGATTGCTAAAAGTAATCATTATTATGGTTAATCATCCTTCATAATGGTTCATTGCACTTGAGAATGACTCGTAATATTCAACAATGGTTAACCATGTTAAACCTTGATTGACTATGGTTAAATATGGATGATTGTGGTCGACTATGGTTGATCATGTTTAACCATTCCTAACCATAGTTGATCTAACTACCCTCCCACCCTCTTAAGCATCTTGGGATATGGAAGAGGTTACTCATTTGATTTGATCTCCAAGGCTTGTTATGAACATGGAGCTACAACCACCTCATTTTTGAAGTTTAGAAAATTTAATTTTGATATCACCTTTGTGTTCAACTCATCAAGTGATTTTTGGTGATATAAATTTTATCTAGATCAGAACCTTGGATTAGAAGGTATGCACGTTATAGTTTTGGCCTATTAAAAAAGGTCATGTCATCATATGGGTGCCACATGGTACCCACATGACCTTTAGTTGGCCCGTGTGACATTGGCATGCCATCAACATGGGGTTGATGTGTATTATGTTGTAACGGGTCAGGTTCACATAGCATTTTAAACATGGTTTATTGTGCAAGGTTGATATTTTCGACCATGGTGAAGCTCTAGATCCATAACACGCCAAATAAAAAATGTACTAGTTGCTTCTTCCTTGTAAGAAGTCCATGATATTTCTAGTGATCTAATAGCCCTCCAGTCTGATGGGCCTAACACTGGCACCTATTACATTGGATCAACTTCACCTCCCCCCACTCTCCTCATACTATGAAATATTTTGATGTCGATTACTAAGAGTCAATGGAGTCCACCTCTAATCCATGTGACCTTAGATCGATGCCTTGGCTCGTTAGCTTACTTAGCCCTTCAACAACCCAGTGACCCAATGGTAGGCTTCCCTTCTACAAGGTTTCGTCATTGGATTGGAACTTCCGCCATCAGATCGCCCCTTCCCATGTGAATAAACCCTAAAAAAAATTGGGGTCTGGGGGTTTGGTTGTCTGACAGAAAGGTTCCATAGGGTTGGTTCCGCTATCAAATTGACCTTTTCACCATAAAATAAACTCTTTTCAGGTGAATAGTCCACAACATAATTGGCCCTGGTGGGCAGGTCATTTTATAAGAAAAACTCCACTATATTGATTTCACCATCAGATCAACCCTTATGCCATTGATTCAGACTGTACCAAATGCAATATGCATTAACCATTATGTCCTCCAATAAAATGACCAATGCTGAAAAGTTAAATGTTGAAGCAGATGTGTTTGAAAATTTGCAACTCGTAAGTATTGTAGTGAATTACCCAGTTCAAGCATTCATTAAACCATAGACATATAAGGTAGCTTGTAAATATTGAGCATAGTGAACTTTGGGTATTTATTCTTGAATATACAAAGCTATGCAATAGTCATAAGCACAACTAGGAATATCATAGTTCATAATCTAGTATGCATGAATACTTATACTTATTTGTGTATGTTAATATGGCTAGCAACTAAAGGATGGGTTTCCACTCTCCATATAGCCATAGGACATATATACCATAGATTTCTTGCAACTACCCAACCCTGAGATGAATCCAAAGTTTGAGGAGATTCTCATTGCTTTCTTAGGGAAAACTCACACTAATGGTTCGTAAACACTCAGGAGATGGAGTCCATTGTCTAGGTGAAACATGATTTCCAGCCTAGTTATGGGAAACTAGCACAATATTCCTTACTCCTATGAGTTAATCTGACTCTTCACAAGGTCCAAATGGGGTATTACTTAGCATAGGAGATTGAATCTACTATCTAGGTGTTTTTTCAGTTGTATTTTCATAGAAAGTGCCATAGAGTTATGTATTCCACTATCTAGGTGGCTTATCACCTTTCCAACAAGCACCAAAGTAAATCATTACTCCCTATCCAGGTGGTTTATCAACTATACAACAAACCCCATAGTGAGTCGGTCATCCATCGAGCCTCCTAGTGATCGCTCGAGCATAGAAGCATAGTCCAACAATCTCAAACACAATATTATAGGGAATAACACAAAAAATATTTGAGCATAGGGATCAATGACAAACTCCAACATTGTTTAGTCTTCCTTGTTTTATCTCTAGTAGCTCCTTGCACTCTGCTACCAACATCAAAGGGATTTTCCAAATCTACAAAGAGATAATTCACACCAAGAGAACTGTGTATCTGTCCTCTCTCTCAATTTTTGTTCTCCGTGTGCATCCTCTTGCATCTACTACGCCTTGGCCTTTTGTTCTGCCTTGTTTCTAGGTTTTCGTCCCTCTCCTGTACACACGAGGGGGAGGTAGATGGGCACGATCCTGTGTCCACACTGCCCAATCCCATCTCATTATTACTTGTAAGTGAAATTAGTGGATTGGTTAGCAACCAAACTTTTAAATTTAATGTGGGTGGATCTAGGGAAATTTTTAGGGGTTAATATTCATAGGTGGGCTAATATTCCATGCATTTTTGAAAAAAACAATCATCAATCTACATTTTTTCTAAAAATTATTAGCATAAATTTTATAGTATAAAATTATTTTACCTTAGAAATTTCCAAAATTTTATAGATACTATATAACATCATTAGAAATTTGAATAATTGTACAAAATAATTTCCAAGCATTTTACAATTTTCCTATTAAGGACTACTAATACTTTCCAAGGTCTCTAAAATTTAAAATAAATTTCCATCCTTCAAATTTTCCCTCGTTGTCTCTTAGTTATTCGAAGCATGCAACCTGCCTTCTTGTTAAACAACGGATCCATGGTGCCTCTCCCTTCAAGAAATAATTAGATTACTATTTTATTTTCAAGTGTTAGCAACTTTAGTTTCACCCAGGTGTGGCTCTCATGCTAGTAGTACAAATTTATATTTAGAACCATCATCCATAAACTTCCGTGGATATTCCACTAGACAATTCGTCACAACAAATCTAATAATAATATATTAAAATACATAAATTTTACATTATTACAGTTTAATTAAAATTCTAGATTTGTACACTTAACTGTAA
Source organism: Pinus albicaulis (assembly GCA_034641835.2). Classification (NCBI taxonomy): domain Eukaryota; kingdom Viridiplantae; phylum Streptophyta; class Pinopsida; order Pinales; family Pinaceae; genus Pinus; species Pinus albicaulis. Next base: position 993,263,119 of record CM076571.1, read on the forward strand.
TTAGTGCATACATGCGAATGGAAATTACGGAGAAAAATAGAGAACTACAAAATAAACTCACACACACATATTAGACATAATATATGCTCTCTCGGAAACCCTTTCATGAGAAAATCAATCTGGAAGGTGAGACTTCTTTACTCTCTTTCTTTTTCTCGAAAATGTGGCTGCAGGTACAAAGAAGTAATGCATGTGGCTTGTAGAATGCTATAATTCATAGATCCTATTTGTGTCCTATACCTCCTACCTCTCCTGGCTATCTTTTCTCAGCTATGGAACAAAATTTTCTCGAAAGAACATAATGCTTCTTCCTCCTAGTGGCTAATTTTTACTACATTAATTCTTAACTAGAGTTACAATGTTGACTCTTCTAGAGTATTTTACATAATAATCACACGGCTAGCCCATTTTCCATGAATAATGGGGCTAACGCAACATCCTCTCAAACTATGTGTGTGAAAACAGGAAGGTCAAATTCTGAGTGGCATAAATTTTTCATACAGACTTTGATTGATATGCTTATTGCACCATTGGAAATATCTTTGTGTGTAGAAAAACATGAAATGATTCAAACCTAAAGCATAAAAATTTTACCCCCAAAAAATGTTGCTTTATGCCTCAAAATTCTCCCGGAAGGTTTTAGACATTGTTTTTCCAAACTAGGTCCCACCGGTAAAAACGGTCTCGTGAGATGATTCCTCCACTTTTTCCACTTAGAATGCATCGATATGGATGAAAAAAAATATAATGATCCAATTCAGATCAAACCATGGGGGTGAAATAAAAGGATTGTTACAAACCCTACCGATTAAGGGAAAACTGTCCTCAGTGTTCTATGGAAAAAAAAAGATAAAAATGAGCTTTATAATTTATAGCTCTTATTTCAGAGACATTTTCCATGCCCTCAGTTTCCACTTCAAGAGGTGTCATTTGTAATTCGTGGCCTATTCAACTATAGATTGTTGGGATTTCATAACGTTCCTGACTAATTGTCCAATGATTCAAAAGGTGTCCATAGGGAATATATTCAACTCATGATCTTCTTGGACACACCCAATGCATCAGGTTCTAGTGTCAACATAATGGCCTTCTCCCTAGGATTTACAGTGTTAGTAATTAAATAACAGAGCAATGGAACACACAAAATATTGTGGAAACACAAACACATAAAATCATAAAACAAGAGAGACACAAATATACGCGGTTCACCCAACTTGGGTTGCATACATGTAGAAACAACCAATCCTTCAGTTTAAATTATCCAACAAACTAAAGGGATACAACCTACAAAAAAAAAATTGTAACTTCCACTTCGCTCTCACACAATCTCCTCTTTTTTTCTCAAATAGGATAATAATACATAGTTGCAATACAATTCCCTTATATAATTTGAGGGTTTCCATAGGGAAAAAAACCTTAAATTAACATAGCTTATACCATTATGTTTTTGCATAATGAATGACCCAGATTGACAATGAAATTACAATATTTTACAAGGAAACATTTCTCTAAATTTTGCTTTCGGGGGTGCTTCTCTTGAACATCCGCTTTTCGCCCGGGGGGGGGGTGTGTGCTAGAATTCCTCCAACCCCTCTAGCAACAATAGTGAGGGGCATTAGAGGAAATTTCAGCCTAAAACTGCCCATGAAATTTTCATGTAATTTCCATGTCATAATATGTAAACTAATCAAAATGCTTTAAATTTAAAAAGAGGTACATGTAAATATTTTGGAGGGAAAAGAAGAAAAACTACTTTTAATTGTATTTTTGGTTTATCTCCTTATAGTTTTACTCAAATTTCAAGTTTAGACACTCATTAGATGTGGAATGAAATTCCACATCCAAGAAGTACCCATTATGCATACTTTTGAGAGGACCCACGTTGATAAAAATTGCAGATACATTAAAAAAGAATGTTTGAACATGTTTTTTAATGTATCTGCAATTTTTATCAATGTGGATCCTCTCAAAAGTATGCATAATGGGTACTCGTTGGATGTGGAATTTAATTTTTCATCTAATGAGTGTCTAAACTTGAAATTTGAGTAAACATATAAGGAGACAAGCTTGAAATACAATTAAAAAAGTAGTTTTTTTGTTTTCCCTCCAAAATTCATAACTCCTATTTTATTATTTAGCTATTATTTTATTATTTTACCTTAGGAGGCCACTTTTGGGCTGAAATTTCCTCTAATGTAAATCCCCACACACTCTCACGTTAGGTACTGGGATTGAAACACAGTTGAAGAAATACATTTGAATTAGGAAGATAATCAGGCTCCACACCCAACATTCACCTCCACCGTAGTTCCGCTATGCTATTTTGATATTAATTTATAAACATCAACATCTATCTTTCCTGGATGGGTCATCATCTTACCTATATGACAATAATACAATTTTCATTAGATTAATCATAATAAAAATAAATCACTATTCACCCTCTTTTTTGTTTTCATTTCCCAAAATAAGTTGAATTTCTAACATTTAAGGTTTTTAAACCAATACTTAACTTTATGGTTATTCTTTACCTCCTTTTCCTCCATAGGTAGCAATTACAACTTATTTTATGCATTAAACATACCCTCTTCTACTCACATCCTAGTGATCTTGTGACGCATTTCTTCTCCCATCAACTACATACCCTTCAAAGGCTAGGAAAACCACATCCTCGAGAATCCACCTTTCCCAGGGCTCTCCTACATGGGATTATTGAAGAAATTGTAAGTCTTATATTCAAGTGCCTTTCTGGCATTCCCTAATATATTTCTCATGGTTTCTTATAAATAAGTTCCTTTCTAGTGTGCTCCACTACATTGCTCATGGAGTCTTATAGCCAAGGTGCCTTTTATGACTTGCTCCCAATGAGGTAATTAAAGTGTCACAAGGTTGCAATGTGACCATATTGGCCTCATTCTTGTGTTATTTTCTTAATTATTTTACCTATGTCACATCATTATCTTCCCATGAGATACTCGAAAAAGTTCAAATCTAAATTTTAATTTCCCACATTTGCTTCATTCATAAGCCAAGTCTAGAAAAAATGAGACTTTTAGCTATGATGTTGGGACACTTTGAAGGTGGTGATATTCTATCTTGGTGGCTTCTATATTACACCCCATTCCAACACTCTACCTCCAATTTGAACTTTTAATCAATCAAATAGTTGTAATGTTCATACATACAAAATTTACATCATATCCTGAAGTGACTACAAATTTTTTACTTGCATAATAATTCTATCACTTTAAATTGATTTCAAATAGATTGAAATGAAACTATTACTGCATTTATACTTGCATCACAGTTATTATAATTATTTCACAATGCAACCAAATATTTATTTCAGCAATCCAAAAGGTCAAAACTAGGAAACACATATCTCTAAATTCATGAGAAATTTAATTTTTTACTTTGCTTTGTAGGCATCACATATATGCTAGTAATATTTTTACACTGAAGGCTTCATGTATTTACCATATCCCTTCTTGGGCATCCATGCAATACATGCAATAATTTGGAAATAAAACATCTCAAATTCCAACTACTTAATTCCTTTCCTTTACCCTTTTACCCTTGCTTGTTATTTCCCCTATTGACTTGAATAGCATCATAAGAATTCTCAGCTGAAATTATTTTCAAGGAGTTTAGTTGAAATTTTATTATACGCAATGTTGAAACATTCAATAATCTATGAAATGATCTCAACCTCGCATATTAGTAACAACCCTATCATTTTATTTTTTTAGATATGTTTCGATGAAATTTCATAAATACATTTTCAATAAGTATCCAGTTTACACATTTAAACAATGTCTTCATTCATGCACCAAAACCTTTGCATATTCATCTTGAAATTCAAGTTCCATATTTATTCATATGTTGTTATTTATAGAGTTAATTTTAGGACTCTATTGTTTTCCAGTATTCACAGAACGAATCTCATAAGCATAAGCATACATACACTAATTTCTTTCATGTGGTAGTTAATAACAAGAGATCACTTTTTCACACTTTCCATATGAAAATTCCATACACCATGAAATTCATTAGGTAAGATTATTTTTTTACCCAAACCAAACAAATATTAGTTTCTATTTACTCACCATCCATGCATTCATGTTATCTTCATAAGTAAAATTGACCAGCCAAGCACAATTTTTGGTTAAGGGAAACTCCCTTCTTAAGTTATTTTATCAAAAGTGACTTCACTATCCATATAGTTTATCTAAATCTAGTCAAGGCCTTCATGATTGATCCTTTATCCACATTTACCGTCTAATGAAATTATGCAAGAAATACTTCCAAACGCATTAGGAATATCATCACATGAATAAACATAACAATTATATTAAACACAAGATCAATTTTCTCAAATTTTCAGCAGGCTCATTATCTAATTGTCTTTCTTGCAACAATGATTGGATCCCTCCCCATTGAACTCCTATGCATATCAGTTGCCTCAATGCACATCTATTTTTATCAATTAATTTATGCATGGGCTATGAAATCTCAATTTCATAGCCACTTCAATATTATTAAATTTCAATTCCATAATGTCAATTATATATTTGGATATTTGCAACAAACCAAATATTCATATACGTATAGTGCTTTGTAATTTAGTGTAAAAATTGGTTTTACCTATTCAAAATATTCCCTGTATATTTATATCAAAAAGGGAACTTAACATACTATGCTATGCAAAAAAAATAATTAATCATTCCTAAGGTCTGTAGCAACCTTAAATTTCCAAAATATTTCGAAAAGGTTCAGGAGGAATGTTATCACTTGCATTCTTATGCAAGTAGATCACCTTAGCTATCTTTCTCATTAATTAATAAATCTCACAATATTGTCACATATATTTCCATTATATTAGAGATCTTTTTGGGATTCTCCCTCATTTCTGTTCACCTCACTACCAATGGTGGGTGATTTAGCCTTCTTAAATTCTCCAGATGCAGTCAATTCCTAGCAATATCTACTACCATTGCTAGGGATTCTTATTTCTATTGTAACTATCTCTAGTACACTTATGTATGTTTTTTTCATTGAGGTAGTCTCTTGGACATAGAAAATTTCGTAGCGCTCATGCTACTTATAAGGGAAGTAACAAAGCAAATGTTCCTTTTTGTAGCGTTGACATTTCAAAGTCTTCTTCTTTGATTTACATTTTTCTACATTATTGGTTGTTGGTCCATGTGTCAAGAGTTTAAATGGGCTATCCTTATTTTGTTATTGGTTAGGGAATTCATGTAATAGGTGTTCTCCCCAACTCCAACGTTTACATGGCCTTTCCTTCTGTCAAGTCTTGTGGGATTTTACCTTTGTTTCTATCTTCTTAGGACGCCCATATTAGACCTCAAAATTCCCCTAATGTGAGGTGTGGTGTCATTATTGACCATTTACTAGTAAAAATTCATTTGTATCAATAAAAGTGTTGACGATATTTAATTATTTTTCTCAACTTACAAATATTTAAATTAATCAATTCTATTTTATTTTTTAATTATTTTATATTAAATGATTAAAATAAGTATACTTGATTTGTACTAAAAAAATATACTAAATGAACTCTTCTCCTCTCTGAGCGGAATTCTCTAAATTAACTAACAAAATATACCAACTGATTCTTTGAGGTCTTTTTATCATTCATGCCTTTAATTCCTTAAATTTTCCATTATTTTCCTTCAATTTCCTCCTCACATTCAACCTGTGACCTTTCACCTTCCTTTTCTCCTAATTTCCTTTACTTTCATAAATAAATATGCCAAAATACAATTTTTCCTTTTTAACACCTTAGCCATTGCCTTTTCCAATTTCCCCTTAGGCATAAACACATCGAGTGATACCCACTAGGATATATTTACTCAACATTCAGCTTGGAATACGTGTCTGTTAACTGTGGTCTTGTTTTTTCCTTTATTAATTTTTATTACATGAACTTTTAGCCGAGGTCTGTTACAAATGGTGTGCAGAGTTACGAAGATGTGAGAAGGATTTTATGAAATGCAGAGGTGTGTGGAGGAGGATTTGGATTCAGAGGTGTGAGGAGGTGTGTGGAAACACTTATTTGACCATTACAAAATTATTAATTCTTCAAATCACTTTTCTTATTATTGAATCATATTACTTTTTACTTTATATAAATATAAAAAATTAAAAAATTATATAAGTCTATCATAACTAAATCAAGTCAATGCCTGATTTGATCAACGAACAATATAGTCAATCAAATTATAATACTTAAGAACTAAATATATTTGATATGAATTCATTATTGTACCTTAATATCTTTCCCCCATTTCTTCAACATCGTGTTTCAAATTTATTGCTATAATTGAATTTTTTATTCTTCAAATTATTCACGGGCTTTAACTTTTCATCTGCTTGAATTTTATGAAAGATTTCATTGTGTGGAGGAATATTCCTTCACACCTCTACACTCTGAATTGGTTTAACTCATATAATATTTTAGCCTCATTGGTTTACTCAATGCAGAGTGTGAAGGTCTAGAGGAAGCTTCCTTTACACAGTGAAATATTTCATTATAAATATTTCATAAAGGTTTAACCCCTTGAACCAGTACCACTAATAGAAAAAGTCAAAGAAGTGTTTAGTGTGCAGGTGGCCTTCATTGTGTAGAAAGCGGAGGTGGGGAGGAAGCCCGTGCGGAGACGGGAATAACGATAGATCAGGAAATTAATAATTCTTAAATAATGACAAAAAATTGACCCCAAATTTCCTTAATCAATTAATTAGTGGTAGAGGGAGGGACTATGTTGTGTTTTAGTTATTAATCTTATTAACTAGTGTAGCTTCATTAACAAGTAAACATGCATTAGGTGAATTTTGAGGTCTAAAATGGGCATCCTGAGAAAAATATACAACAAAAATAAAATTTATAAGGACCAATAGGATTCAAGATGATGATGTCAACCATGGGGGATGATTCACCATTTTTGGAGTAAAAAAATAAAAATATTAAAAAATAATAAAATAATAAAACTACTTTTTCAACTCGTATTTTCTACTTATCTCCCTAAGTTTTTACTCAAATTTCGAGCGGGAGTTCTTTTTGGATGCAGAATTTAATTTTCCATCCAAAGAGTACCCATGTTGCATACTTCAATCGACCTTGTTACACGAAAAATGAGAAATACATGAAAAAACATGTTTGCAATCACGTTTTTCATGTATTTCTCATTTTTCACGTAGAAAATCCATCGAAAGTATGCAACATGGGTACTCCTTGGTTGAGAAATCAAATTATGCATCCAACGAGTGCTTTCGATTGAAATTTGAGTAAACCCACAGGGAGATAAGTTGAAAATACGAGTTGAAAAAATACTTTTTCCTTGTTTCCCTCCAAAATTTGATGATGTAATCAAATCTTATTTTATTATTTCCACTATTATTTTATAATTTCCTTACGAGGCACATATTAGACCTCAAAATTCCCCTAATGTGAGGTGTGGTGTCATTATTGACCATTTAATCGTAAAATTTCATTTGTATCGATAAAAGTGTTGACGATATTTAATTATTTTTCTCAACGTACAAATATTTAAATTATTTTATTCTATTTTATTTTTTAATTATTTTATATTAAATGATTAAAAGAAGTATACTTGATATACTTCTTTAACAATTAAAATTTACATTTTAATAAATTATTATTTTTTTAATATTTGATAAATTTAAATTTAAAATAAACCACGAAAATTGAAACCATTCTATCATGTAATTTTATCTGATAATCATGAATCTAACCAATCATTTCAAAAACATAGACATGAGCATGAGGGTACCTAAAACTGAAAGGTGGGGCTCCCTATAACATAAAAGGTGGGGCTCCCTGTAACATACCCCTTTCTCATTATTAATTCATATCAATATGTGTAATAAATGTTAAACTTAGCTGTCACATCATATATCACCATTAGGACATGAATTTATGGCATTTAAAATACTTTAGCTCTCAACATACTAAGTCATTAATGTTCAATTCGTTTAATTCTTATATGATATCAAATCCATCTTAAATTTTGGTGTTAGGTGGTAGATGTTATGCACTATCATATGGAAAATACTAAGCACCATGTAGTAAGCCAATGATTGGCTCATTGAATTTAGATCGTGTTCATTGGATATAATTTTATTATCATTCAATGGATCAAAACGATCTTAAATTTATGTGTCATATGGTAAATGTTAAGCACCATGTAGCATATGAAAAATATTAAGCACCATATAGTAACCCAATGATTGAATCATTGAATTTACATCTTTTCCATTGGATAACACTTTATTTTCATTCAATAAATAAGATGTAAAGGAAGTAAACAAATCATTGGCTTATTTCATGGTGCTTACTATGACTTTATGTAATTTAAATCCGTTTAGCTCTCAACTTAATAACCATTAATGTTCAATTAGCGCAATGGTTCTATATGGATTGATCATGCTTTTCATGAATTTTAAGGGATTTGGATGCTTAATCTAGGTTCATAGTTGTATCATGATTCCTTTTCATAGTCCAATATATTAATTCCTAACTCTATATCGATCTAATGAAGGAAGCCCAAGCGATGTGATAATAATTCTTTTATGGATTTGGTGGGTGGGTGGGGAGGGTAGTTTCCTAAATTGTTAAGGGGAAGCTAATTGCATGGATTTTTGAAGATTGATGGGATATATATTTAGTTTTTTAATCATTATGGGGTTTTGGAGGTAGTTAATTGTTTTAAATTTAGTTGAGGAATCATTATAGAATTTTGGAAGTAGTCAATTGTTTTAAACCTAGTTGGGTAATCATTATAAATTTCAGAAGGTATTTAATTGTTTCTTAGGATATGTTAGGGGGATTTTCTCAATTGTTAAGCGGAATTCAATTGCATGGCTTTCTGAAGATGTAACCTCTTCCATCTACAGTAACTTATTAGTAGGTAAAATGTGGCTACTATGTGGTCAACCCCTAGGTGACCTTAAGGAGTGGAGCCAGGTAAAATAAAAAATACATACCTTAATAAAATAACAACAACACCCCGAGTCTAACCAAACCTTTAGGGCCTCTTACAAGTAGGTCTCATCATGACATTTTGACCTCTTTGAATACCATTTGCCAGAGCAGGCTGCTATGCCGACATCAGGCTATATCCAGCGGTCATGTAACATGGCTGGTGAACTACCTCAACCCCAAACTAGTGATTCCACCTCATAGTTGAACATCACAACCATCAAGGATTGGTCTCTATCCAAGATGTTTCAGGTCTCCAAAGTGTTTGTTCCAACCAGGGCTTCCAGGACTAGTAAGTCAACCCCAATTGTTACAAGGATTCTAGTGCGTTTCTCCAGCCATGGATTCAAGGACTAGTAACTCAACCCACCTAGGGCTTCTAAAGAATTTGTCCAACCAGGGCTTCCAGGAATAGTAACTCAAACCACAGTTGTCTGTCAGACTTCCAGAGCATTTTTCCAACCAAGGCATCTAAGACTGGTAACTCAACCCACAACTAACGGAATCATGAGAACCAACCAGAAAACAATCAATGGAAACAAATCCACATGCATACACCATGCATGCAAAAAAAATTGAGGAAAACATATGTGCAACTCAGTACTTACAATCAAAACCCGTTGTATCTGTTCATCCTTATGCCCGCTTGTGCCTTCCTACTCTTCCTTTTCCTTCTCACTCCAAATCACCAAGTAACCACAATCTCCAAGGGTGCTCCAAGAAAACTATAAGTATCTAAGAGTATGAGAGAGAGACAGAGAGAGAGAGAATAATGAGAGAGCTCCAAAAATGCACTAACAAAACTTGGTTAATCAACAAGCTTACCAACTGATCCTCATAATCCTTTTTATTAATGTGGCCTCTATTTTCTTCATTTTCCGTCATTTTCCTTAATTTTTCTCCTCACATGCAACCTGTGACCTTTCACCTCCATTTTCTTCTATTTCATAAATAAAATGCCAATTAATGCATCATGCCTTTCCAAAATCTTTGCCATTGCCTTTGTCAATTTCCTTTAGCCATAATAACTTAAATGAACATCCTCTAGGATGTTTTCCCAACCATTCAACTTGCAATCCGTGTCCCATCACCGTGGTATTATATATTTTTACATCGATTTTTAACCAAGGCTGTTACAGAAGATTTATGGGATACAAATCTCTTTTAAAAATAGTTGGGGAATCATTATAAATTTATATTTAATTGTTTTTTTAAAGAGAGTTTACAATTTAGAATCTTTTCTTTTAAATTTTGATGCTTCATCATAGAGCTAATGGGTGCATGTGTTAGATATTAGTTGATTAAATAATTTTGAAATATTAATAAATGTGAGCGTAAAATTGTGAAAAATCAACATTTTGATAGTGTCCTTCAACCATTAAGAAACTCACATTGACATAATTAGTAGGATGGGAAAAAATTCATAAAAAATCAAGAATAACATAGTACTTCAATTGAGACTATCATTAGCCATTAAAGAATGAAATAAGTCTTCCATTAAACCAATAATTTAGCTAAGGCTACTCCAAAACCCAGAGTAGGAAGTGTCAACTTACATGAAAATTTAAGGAAACAAATTCATGGAGCTGGATTTTAAATTGGACTAAGTGCATTTAAGGGTGACCAACATCTTTGGTTTTCTCAACCTCCCAATGAAGGAATGCTAGTTCCTTTCATGATTATACTTTTCTACAAAAATTAACATTATGAACAAGATTAGAAATGTGCAGATCCTTTCAAACATCGAAATGGAATCCATGGTTGTAAATGTCACTCACGAGGACCAACCTATCCATAACACATGCATGAAATGAAGAAATTAAAAAGGATATCTAGGTAAGAAAAGATATCCTCCAAAAATTTACTTTTTAATTTATTTTGCATTTGCCATATTACATTATTATAGGCTCAATTTTTCTAGTAGTATATCACACTATCTAGGTAAGAGAAGATACCCTCCATGGAGTTACTTTTTAATTTATTTTGCATTTTCCATATTACATTATTAATTGGTAAATTTGTCTACCAATTTATTTGTCATGTTTTGTAGTAGTCAATAACTTTAATGATTGGTAGTGTATATGTATATTTTAACAAGAAGAACAATGTTTTTCATAATTGAAGGTTCATTTTTTATTTATATTATAATGCTCTATGTTTTGAATCAGACTCTCAAGCTTCAAAAATTTGAAAACTTGAAATACATATTTGAAATATAAAAAAATTAAAAAGTTGAAATACCAAAAGTTAAAAAATTGTATAGTTTCATTACATTAATTGAAAACTTGAAATACATATTTGAAATATAAAAAAATTGAAAAGTTGAAATACCAAAAGTTAAAAAATTGTATAGTTGCATTACATTAATTGAAAAATTGAAATATAGAGACAAAAAAACTGAAAACTTGAAATATATTCTTAAAATATCAAAAATTGAAAAAAAGTATAGTTGGATTACAATCTTAAGCCTTAAAAAAAATATGAAAAATTACAATCTTATAATACAAACTCAAAAAATCTAAAAGTTAGAAACTTGAAATACAAACCTGAAATGGCAAAAAAAAAAATTAAAAATTTAAAAAAAAAATTAAAAAAAAAACTTGAAATACCAATGAAATATAATTGAAAGAAAATTTGACTTAAAATACCAAAAAAGTAAAATTTGAAATTTGAAATCTTTGTGAAAGATTCTTTTGATATTAAGTATTCATAAAAGAAAATTTAAAAGAGCATCATTGATATTGACAAATCAATGAAGAAAAATGGGAAAAAGTTTCAGAATGAATATATAATAAAAAAAAAAGAAAAATAAAATAATCCAATCATAAAGTTAACATTTATGAAATTAATACATTGAATTAATTTCGTTACAGTGCTTTCATGCTTTATCCTTTTACCTTATGTTAAAGATCATTACACACAAAAGAAAAAGAAGGTAACCGATATTTTATGAACTTTCATTTGGTTTTCGTGCATCATCCGTAACATCATTACACAAAAAGAAAAGAAGGTAACAAATATTCTATGAAATTACATTTCGCGTAAAAACGAAGGACTGGAACATTTATATTTGAAAAAAAAGAAGAGTTATAACCATTAGAAAGAAAATGATTTATTACCATCATTTAAATATTTTGACACGCAGAAAGGATTTGAAATTCTAGGCCGTGTCTAGTCTTTTCCTATATGCTCGCTCATATCGATAGGGTATGTTCATAAGGTAAGTAATTTTTTTTAATGTAGTTCGCAAAAAACACCGTCTAAATGTTAAGTGTGAATTTGAATATAGTTCTTTTTGTTTTTTCTTAAGAAAAAAACCGTAATAGTAATTTTTATTAAGAGAAAATAAAAATTAATTTTTGTAAACATATAAAGTGTGTATGAGATATTTATGGAAAAAATGTGAGATAAAAATAAATATAAGGTAGAGAGGGGTCAGAAAAAGACAAAGAACCTCAATATATGGACATAAGAGAGAAAGAAAATTATATACTAAGGAAGGGAACAATAAAATTTGACAAAATATACATTAGCTAGACTTTTTCCCCTTCTTTTCTTGCACCTTGTGCCAACCATCTGACGTTGGTTCGATCGGAATAATGCCAATGATCTATTTGCATCCAGCAAGGGGGCTTATTTATTTGAGTCAGAACTCTCTAAAACATGGGATCTTTTGATCCCCCTATACCATCTATGATCTACATGCTTATAAGGGATCAGTCTTGTTGAATCTTAAAGATTGAACTAGACTAATGCAGGGAGAACTCTATTGGTTGTTGTCTAATTGAGTCAAATTTTCCTCTTCCAGGTGTTCTTGAATATTCTCTTTGAATTCTTCTTCTTCTTCATCTGTTGGAAGTATATTAGAAAATTGCCACCCTTTTAGAAGTTTGCACGACTTCTTTTTCTGATCCACGAGGATCTAGACAACCCAAGGAGCACTATGAAGAAGATATACTCATGTCAATCCTAGGTTGAGGATGTCTTTATTTTTAATTAAATGTGGTCATATAATTGTCAAATAGAAATTGAAAATGTTGAGAGGATTTTTCCTCAACAGTTCAAAAATCCAATTTCTTATTTCATATTGAAGTTGATAGATTATTCTCATCCCTAAGGTTTTGGGGATAAGGCCCTTGAAAGTAGAGATTGAGATATTTCCTCCATAGAAATCTCATGAGAAAAATTTAAGGGATATGACAATTATTTCCTCCTTAAAATCAGAGATAGGGAGATATTTCCTCCTTAGTTTTGGGCTCTTAAAGAGCTATATAATGTCATTTTATGTACAGGAAAGGTAAGGAGAAAGAGATTAAGGAGAGATTTTGAGTGCTTGGAAAAATCATTTTCGAGCAGAGCTTGGATAGCTCATGAGTCTTTCAAAGTATGGGTGTAGAGTTGGGAGTTCTCGACTGGCCACCTTGATCTAAAAGTCTATGTACATTTATCTCTATTCAGAAATACAATAGATCGATTCATCCTGTTGGAGACGAATCCGAAGAGGTAGCACAGTGGAGGGGCTGAACTCCGTTATCAATTGTGGTGTTCTCTTTCTTGTGAATGTTTGATTATGTTATTGAACATATTTTATTAAAGCATTCAATTAAATGATTTTGTTAATCACTTTTCCGTATACATGTTTTAAAGTTTAATCTGAGTTAGAACTAAAAGTTCAATTTCAGATCAAGTTTGGTATCAGAGCGAGTTCATTATCTGTTTTGGTGGGTACATCTTCCAGTTTCAGAGTAGACAAGAAGAAGAAGGAGAAGGTAAATCATTTTGATTCAAAATGTCATCTTTTGATTCCTTTCTTCATCAAAATTGGGAAACTTTCGTAACCATGAAAGACATGGTAGAAGAAATGTACAAGGATTTTCAGTTGCGTAAGTAGATAAATCAATTTGAAGAGAATAATTCAGCACTTCGAGAGGAGAATCTCAAGCTGAAAAGATTGCTCAAAGCCACAAATGATAGAGATGTTTTGAAAGAGCCATTGAAGGATTCTTTCTATCAGCCATGTGAGAAATGTAGTTCTCATAAATCATCATCTTCTACTTCGTCATCGACAGTAATGGAGAAGATAAACAAGTGTCTGAGGAGGTATGAAGAATTTCATTTTCTATACCTTCTAATAATGATATTAATGATGCATCGTTTGCATATTTTGAAAATCACACCAAGGGGATTGTTATGAAATTGTTGACCAAGATGGGATATGATGGAAGAGGCCTTGGGGTTAATAGTCAAGGTATCATTAATCCTATTAAGGTGAAGAGACAACCTCATAAGGCAGGATTAGGCTATATAGAAATTGGAGAGAGTTCCAAATATTCAAAGGCAATAAAGTCGAATCATGGTGGTAATGGTGATGGAAAGCAATCGCCACGAATAAATTAGCACTTCAAGAGAAGAGCTAAATCTTGTTCTCCTGATCAAGGTTTGAAATCATTTCTGCCAAGGAATCGACGAGTGCATTTTTGTGTTCATTATGGAAGAAATGGGCATTGGAAGGAGAATTGTTGGGATCCATATCCAGAGCTTTGACACAAGCAGAATAAATAGTTATCGCAAATATATCTTCGGAAGTTGCAAAAGGAACCTGCAACAAAAGCACAAGAAAATAGCATTCGTGATGAAACAAAGCCAATCAAAGAAAATCCATTCACCTAGTTGGGTAAGCAATGGATATCATTTATGCTGAATTAAATTCACCTGGTTGTCTTTTAAATGTTCTGTAAATTGGATGGAATTATTATTAAATTATGGAAAGTGTATGGTTTCAACTGCTAAATAGAAATTTGTAAAGAAACCAAGGCTTCAAAGTAATAAACTTGGCATTCGAATGTTTTCTCTGCATTTTATACCGCACATATAAGATATATATATTCTGTTATGGGATGATTACTTCAGAATTATTCTGGTCAGACAGTGTTAATGCAAATTTGTAGCTGCAAATAGCCATTTTCGATGTATGGCATTTCTCTGTTGAAAGCAGAAAATGAAAACTTACCACTGGATTCAATAAAGGATAAGGATGAAGGAGAATGGTTGTAGACAACACAATCCTCGCACTTCCTCCGCCTTGACACGCCAAATGGAAGCGGCCTATGGGAACGCGTTGCTTGATATTGTATATTTGTTCACCATGCAAGTTTTTGGCTTATATTGTAGTGTCATTATATCTCGGTAAGGCTTTTAAATTCAACGGTTGCAAGGTCATAAAAATGTACGCAATATCACACCCTTAGTTGCAGCAGATTGCCTAGCAGAAAGCCGACATTGTTCAGTCGGATGAATGCAGCAGTTGTAAAAATTGAGGATTCCCACAGTGATGTATTTGCAAGGATTTTTTCTGAGACATATAATAGCAGGGGGTCATGGGATCGAATTCCCATTTGGAAACGAAGAAGAACAGAACGATGGCGCAACATCCTCTTTCTCTAAAGTTATGCGAAGGGGATTCCATGCCTTCCATGGACACTTCCTGTTGCCGATATGCCCCCCGTCATTTGGTCCCGACACCCAGGATCATGTACAGAATGCTGAGGATCAATATTCCTGGCCTAGAAAGATGTCGCATCGTGTCTTGAACCCAGGCTAGTGGTGTGGCCCAAGAAATTCTGGAGGAGATCTCTGTAGGTGCAGATTCATTGGAAAGTAAGAAGAAGAAAAAATGGCTCGAAACGAATCCTTTTCTCCTATGACAGTGTAATCTGGAATGGCTTTATCATCACAAGGAGATCAGATTGTATGTGGATGTTAGTTGAATTGGATTTACGGAAGAATTCGCAGAGAAAATGGAGCCTGAATTTCAGTGCACTTTCAAGGCAATGGAGGAGCTCGAGGCCAGCGCCATTGCTAATCCGGACGAGGGACGCATGGTCGGTCATTATTGGCTCAAGGATTTGAAGCATACGCTAAATCATTTTCTAAAACAACAGATTGATAGTACACTCGATGCCATCTGCAATTTTTAGGAGAATATTATCAGTGGAAATATCAAGCCACCATCCTCTCAAACAGATCACTTTACTCAGGTGCTATCTGTGGGAATTGGAGGGTCAACTTTGGGCCCAGAATTTTTTGCAGAGGCATTGGCTCCTGATAATCCTCCTCTAAATACAATATTTATTGATAACACAGACCCTGCAGCCATTGATCACCAAATTGCCCAGCTTTGACCAGAAATTGCTTCAACCCTTGTGATTGTTATCTCACAAAGTGGAGGCACTCCAGAAACCAGAAATGGATTGTTGGAAGTGCAACAAGCCTTCTGTGAAGCAGGACTCTATTTTTCCAAGCAGGGTGTGGCCATTACTCAAGAGAATTCATTATTGGACAACACTGCTAAGATAGAAGGATGGGTGGTCAAGTGGTAGCGTGTTGAAATATGGTAAGTGTTTTGTTAAGCATTCTATGGTAACTGATGGCAGCCGAGAGGATGCGTTTGATTTCTGGAGTGGGATCATGTCCTTATACAACTGAGGGTGAAAGGAAGCAGAATCAAAATACTGCAGATTTCCTGCGCACAATGATTTGGATCTTCGTAGGAGAACGTGTTGTGGATTGGTTGCGAGATTCGAGCCCGTGAGCACGGGCCACAGGAGCCCCATGGCAGTTGGCAGAGGAGAATGCTGCCAGCCTGCATGGAGGTTGTCCTTGAGAGTTGTTGCTCGTTTGTGTAAATTGCGTGGATCGAGCCAGATCCGTGTGATCGAGTCCCATGGGGGGGTTGTGCGTTGGGTATATGAGGTGCCAACTTCTGGTACACTCTTTGTTCGTGGCAGTTGTTCAGTGGAGTATTCATGCATGACAGATTCGTTCTACCCTAGTTGAGTTGGAGGTCAACTAGATTTATGGTATGGGTTTTTAACATCAATTTATAGACAGTCAAGGTTTCCATCATGGACACAAATTCAATTTTCATCTTCCTGTTTGGTTAATATTTGGTGTAACATTCAAAGCATGTTATGGAGAAGAGAGAATCAATACAGAAGTTCAACATCAATTCCAACAAGGTAGCATGCAAGATTACATCAAATGTAAATAAAATTGTTCCAAGATTCACGGGAAGAATTGACTTCATTCAAAATCAACTTCAATTCTTTTTTAAAATACTTTTAGAGGACTAAAATTTTTTTTTTTAATGGGGAGGTGTGATCTAGGAGGATCTAGACAACCCAAGTAGCACTATGAAGAAGATATACTCATGTCAATCCTAGGTTGAGGATGTCTTTATTTTTAATTAAATGTGCTCATATATTTGTAAAATAGAAATTGAAAATGTTGAGAGGATTTTTCCTCAAAAATTCAAAAATTAAATTTCTAATTTCATATTAAAGTTGATAGATTATTCTCATCCCTAAGGTTTTTGGGATAAGGCCCTTGAAATTAGAGATTGAGATATTTCCTCCATAGATATCTCTTGAGAAAATTTTAAGGGATATGAGAATTATTTCCTCAAAATCAGAGATAAGGAGATATTTCCTCCTTAGTTTTGGGCTGTTAAAGAACTATATAATGCCATTCTATGTACAGGAAAGGTAAGGAGAAGGAGATTAAGGAGAGATTTTGAGTGCTTGGAAAATTCATTTTCGGGCAGAGCTTGGATAGCTCATGAGTCTTTCAGAGTATGGATGTATAGTTGAGAGTTCTGGGCTGGCCACCTTGATGTAAAAGTCGATGTACATTTATCTCTATTTAGAAAGACAACATATCGATTCGTCCTCTTGGAGACGAATCCGGAGAGGTAGCCCAATGGAGAGGGTGAACTCCATTATCAATTGTATTGTTCTCTTTCTTATGAATTTTTTCTTATTTTATTGAACATATTTTATTAAAGCATTCAATTAAATGATTTTTTTGTTTAATCATTTTTCCTTATACATGTTTTAAAGTTTAAACTGAGTTAGAACTAAAAGTTCATTTTCAGATCATTCTCTTTATCGGGTTTTTCTTAGACAAATGGCAATAATTCAATAAGTGACCTATTTGAAAACTTTCATGACTTTTGAATGTGATGTTCTCATAGTCAAAAAGTTGTGACCATTGCAAATTTTTGTTCTTCAATAATATGTGAATTGGAAGCCCTTTGCTCATATATATTTCCACACATATTCTGGCAAAGGTAAGGATACCTTCATCTATTCTTTCCATATCTCTTTTTTTAATTTTTCCAAATGCATTACCTATTTCTTAAAGAAATTTATGGTTCCAGAAGGGAAGTGGAAGATTTTGGAGCCTCACCCAAATTGGCATGGTAGTAACCACCGTAGTTTTGGCGCTGAAATCGGGGAACAATGGTGTGATAAAAAATCCAACATTACCCCAGAACCATGACCCTTCTTGAAATACAAAATCCAAGTCCTTTTGAGTATCAAATTAGACAATGAAGTATGCTTTGGAGCACAAGAAAATATCATAGTTTGGTGTCCCTGACAAGAAAATCCATTGGTTAATTGTCTCATGTTTTGAACAAAAACCATTGAATCTACAAATGATTGTGTTTTTTTGGAGGGTTGTAAAGAGAGAGGAGACTTTTGTATTTACGACCTCCAAGGCTGGGGCCTGTTTCATTTGGTAAAAAATGTAAGGACCTTCCCTTCATATTACAGACATTGATATTTTTGTGGTGTGCCCCATTTCACTTCGATGGTATTTTTGAGGAATGAAACTGAATATGTGTTTTTTGTCAAGACAAATGTAGACCCCCCTACCAATATATCTAATAAAAATATGAAATTTTATTTTATTTTCTGGATTTGTCTAGAATGAGGGGGTTCTAGAAGCTTTGGGAAGAGTGAAGGGGATACCCTGACCCAAAACTGACATAAGTCATGTGGTGTCATGGGTAAATAAGGTTGATATATCCCATCAAATTATATTGCAACAAAATAAAAAACCATAAGAAAAAATATTTTCATTCTTGGTATCTAATATATATCTTTTACCCTCCACCAAGTCAACCTGGATCATTCTCTATCGGTGTTATCAACAAATTATCTAGTGGCCAAGTTGGGGCTTCGAGCATGCCACAATATGGTTGCAATGCTGGGGTATTCCTTTGATTCAAATCTACTAATCCCATTGTCCATGATACCCACACAAATAATATGTAAATAAATCTCACAAGGTGGATCCAACCATGTTCATACACCTCGCAACAAACTTGGAAGGGTAAAATGAAACCCTGTCAAGAGATGCAAGCATGGATTAGAGAAGGCATGAAAGTGATAACATATTTGGAATTGGAATAACAGATCTGGGAAACCCTATAAAGACGCTCCATCACTCAATCCATAAAAAGAGTGAATTCATATATTTAACTGAGTTCAAATATGGTTTAGTGAGAGTGTAAATATTTTAAATTTTATTTTTCTCTCAAATATTCTTCTTGAATGTAACTAACACTTCTAGAATGTAATGGAAACTTCTCATCGATTATAATGAAGGATTCTCCTTGAATATAGTCGAGAATTCTTCTATAAATAAGATTGATCTCATTCAGTATTGAGCAATTGAGAGTTGAGCTCAAAAGGGAAGGTGTTTGTAATTGTTATTGCTAGTAGTAAAAGAGTTGTTGATATTTTCCTCATGGATTTTCCCAATCCACCATTGGGTCTTACATGTGAATTTTTTATGTTATGGTTCTCAATCATTGTTTATTTTATTTTTAAAAATAATTATTATATTTTTTGTTGTATTTTATTAACAACTAATATCAAAGCCGGTTTTTTGTTGCTAGGTTTGTTGAGCAATATGGAGATTGTAATGAGTGATATGGAGAATTTTAATTGGGCTAATTTTTCCTTCTGGAAATATTAGATGGAGGATATATCGATTTTAGAGGACCAATGCTTGTCGAGGGAGCAACAAAGATACCCTCAACCATGTAAGATGAATGTTGAAAGAAGGAATAGATGAAAGCCATTACAATTCGAGAGTACCTCATAGAGGATGTGCACTTCAATGTTGTTGAGAAAAAGATAACATACGCTCTATAGAGGAGAAATTTGTGTGACCTGTATGAGAAGAAAACGACAAGAAATCAAGTGTTCATATTTAAGAAATTATATAATATCAAGATGAAATAGGACACTTCATTCACAAATCATTTAAATGTATTTAATATAATTTCCATTCAACTTGCATCTGTAAAAATCACTCTATATGATGAGATTAGAGTCATCCTGCTCATGTGCTCCATGCCAGATAGTTGTGAGCCTTATGATAGTGTCTATCAACACTTCAACACCTCTAGGGGCCCTAAAGTTTTATAATGTTAGAAGTATTTTAATGAACAAGGAGTTGTGGTGCAAATCAATTTTGGAAAATTAAGGAGGTGAAGCTCTAGCCTTATCTGATTGTGGAAAGTAATTGAAAGCGATGGACAAGGGTGGTCAAAACATAGAGGTAGATGAAATTCTAGGAATTAAAGGATAATTTTCCATCATTGCAGAAAACATGGTCACATCGAAAAATATTGATGGTTATGGAAAAAGGAGCAAAAGGGGCTAAAGGAGAAAAAGGTGACCAATAGCAACAATTAAGAAACCATTGTTGTTGCATCAAAATGTGATCTATTAATCAATGTTTCTTGTGAAGATGGATTTCTTTATTCTTCTAATCATGATAATGATTAGATTTTAGATTTTGGAGCTTCCTATCATGCTACTCCAAGTAGAGAAAAAAATAATTCTTATAAATTTTCTAATATGGGTAAGATTCGATTTGGAAATAGAAGTATTTGTGATATTAAAGGAGAGGAGATGTTATACTAAAGCAACAATATGGTTCCAATTTATTGTTTAAATAGGATATGAATGTTCCAAAGCTTGAAATGAATTCTACTTGCACTAGGAAGTTAGATGATGAAGGATGCCATACAATATTTGGCAAAAGAATATGGAAAGTTATTAAAGGAGAATTGGTCATGGCTAAAGGACTCAAGGTAGGATCCTTGTATACATTAAGGGAAAACACATAAATATCAAATGTGGCTATTGTTACAAAAGAAGGAAACTCAGTGGATCTATGGCATAAGAAATTGGGTCACGTGAGTGAAAGAGGCCTTAAAATCATTGATGAAAAAAATCTTCTTTTAGGTTTGAAATCCATTTAACTTAATCTTTGTGAAAATTTCATATATGGTAGGATATGAAGAGTTTCATTTACAAGAAGTTTCCATGAAAGGAAATCAACTATACTACAATTGGTATATTCTTATGTGTGTGGGCCAATCAATATTATGTCTCTAGGAGGAGCCTCATATTTTGTCACATTCATAGATGATGTAGATTCTAGGAAGGTTTGGGCATATCCCATGAAACTTTAAAGGTGAGGTGTTTGAGATATTTCAAAAATTTCATGTTGCTATTGAAAGATATACTAAAAAAATATTGAAGTGTTTAAGGAAAAATATCGGTGGTAAATATTGCCCAAATGCATTCAATGATTACTGAAACAAGTTTGGCAGAAAACATTAAATATTGTCCCTAGGAATCCTCAACAAAATGATACAACATAAAAGAATCGATTGAGTTTTCGTGGAGAAGGTGAGAAGTGTTTTTTCCAACTTCAGATTGGAAAATCATTTTTGGGAGGAAGTTGTAAGGACATCTTGTTACATCATAAATTTATCACCTACTATATCCTTGGATGGTGGCACTTTCTCACTTGAATATATATATATATATATATATATATATATATATATATATATATATTGTCCCTGTGAAGCATTTATGAATATTCCCAAAGAGAATATAACTAAGTTAGATGATAAATCCATGAGGTGCATTCTTTTGGGATATGTGGATGGTGAGTTTGGGTAGCATATTTGGGATCAAGTTAAAAATAAAGTTATTACAAGCATGATGTTATATTTAATGACTTAGAAATGTTTAAAAGGTCTACTGGTGATATAGAGGTAATGAAAATTGTTAGCAATATTACATATATCTCACCATTGCAATAAGATGGGCAAGAAATTCAAGAATGGGACACAAAAACAAATGAAAAATGATGAAAAACAATAAGAAGAAAATATGTGACAACCTTTTCAAGAAGTACAACCAAAAAACACATCACCACAATTGGTTCACAGGTCTATGAGGATGGATAAACCTTCACAAAGGTGTTCACAAAGGTATCCACGTTTAGATTATATTTTGATAATTGATGAAGGTGAATTTGAATGTTTTCAGGAAGCTTATAAAGTGAAAAGTAACAAAGCTTGGAATAAAGAAATGGAGGAAGAAATGCACTCTCTATTTTTTTTTCCATAGAAAAAAATCGAACCATCTATTATTAATAGAAAGTTACATAGCATATGCGTAGCATTTCTGGTGAACTCCTTTCCTTCTACAACGAGAGAAGAAAGCAGTCTCAGCTATTTTGCAAAAAACATACTGGTGTTTGCATCAACAGCCATCCAAAAAACAAAACCAGCCAAAGGCCGAAGCGATTCTGAGGTGGCACACCTCTTGGGTTCCTTTAAGGAAGACAGTCTGAAACAGAGATGTACCAGGTATAGAATTTCGTAGCCAAGATAGCAAAAAGATAATAGTTCTATCTAGAAACCGGCAGTAAACACTAACCCAGTTCATATTCATCATTTAGAGATCAGAGTTTTGAGCAGAGATTCAAAGCTTCCATATAGGAAAACAACTCTGAAAATCACAAAAAGGTTTGTAAGAGTTGTTTTGAAACAATTTTAAAGAGAAAATAAACAACAACTTCTATACAATAAAGCCCATCTTAAAAAGAGTCAACAAAATTATGCAAAAACTGGCTGTTTAATAGGACGAACAAGCTCGTTTTTATCTTCCAACACTAGCCAGGTCCCCAGATCTTGCTCAGCACCTTCTTTAGACAAGCGATCTGCATCGAAGTTTCGTTCCCTGTAAAGGTGGCAAACAGAAATCTCAGTGAACTGGGTTTTTAGAAGGAAAATTTCATTAAGTAATGGGAGCAAAAGATAGTTCCTACAGTTTTGAGTCCCATTAAACCATTTAACAACATTCATAGAGTCTCCAAAGATCTGAACAGTTCTCACACTCCTTAGGGTTAACCAACAAAGAAGAAGATGTAGTGCTTTCAGTTCTGCAAAATTATTGGATCCAAAACCAAGGCCAACTGCAGCTTTTAGGGAGTGTCAAGGAGAAAGATGTATAACCAGGCTTGCACCACAATTCTCGTTTATATCTAAGGCTCCATCAAAGTAAGCCCATGAAACACCTTTTCTGATGACTTCCTGCTAGACAGGTCGGATTAAAGGGGTGTCAGCAGGAATGGGAATGCTATCATAGATTGCAGCCCCTTCCGCTGCCAATCTCCCTAATGGGAAAGCTGAGTCCTTAAATATCAACTGATTCCTAGCAATCCAAGTGCCCCAGGCAATCAGCAAAGGCAGACATCTCACTCTATCATCTGGAGCTTCCTGCCACCACCTGCACCAGGCTTAAAATGCACTCTCTATTGAAAAACAAAACTTGAGAATTAGTAAAGCCTCCATAAGGAAGAAACATCTCATAGGATTAAACATGAGGGTGAAGGGAAGAAATAAAGGTACAAAGAAAGGTTGGTGGTAAAAAGCGTTTGCACAAAAAGACGGTATTTATTTTACTGAATTTATTTATTATGTTGTTAAGATGTCATCCATGAGAGTTATTCTTGGTCTTGATGCTACTTTAAATTTGGAATGTAAACAACTAGATGTCAAAACAATCTTCCTTCTTGGAGATTTGGAGGAGGAGATTTATACGGAGCAACTAGGTGGATTCAAAGAAAAAGGTAAAGACAATTTAGTTTGCAAATTGAAAAAAAATCCTTTATGGTCTAAAAAAAACACCATGCCAACGGTATAATAAATTTGATTCATTTATGTTGGAACATGGTTTTAAAAGATTGCAGTTTGATCAAGTGTTTACATCAAGAGATATGAAGAAAGGTACATTATAATATTTTTATATGTTGATGACATGTTAATTGTTGGATATGATAAGAACATGATCAATAGGTTGAAGAAGGATTTGGGTAGTAGATTTGCAATGAAATATTTGGGTCCAATGCAACAAATAGTGGGTATGAGAATCATACGTGACAGAAAGGGAAAAATTTGTGGTCATCAAAAGAAAAATATATTGAAAAGGTTTTATACAGGTTCAATATGAAGTATGCCAAGTCATTTGGTACACCCCTTGTACCTAACACCAAACTTGGCGCTAAATTATGTCCACGTGATGATAAGGAGAAAGAGGAAATGAAGAATCCTTATGCCTCAACATTTGATAACTTGATGTATGTTGTGGTATGTACTTGACCAGGTATTGCACATTTAGTGGGAGTTGTAAGTAAGCTTCTTGCAAATACAGCAAAAGAACATCACCAAGTGGTAAAGTGGATTTTCAAGTATCTCAAGGGTACTAGTAATAATTATTTATGTTCTGGTAAGAATAATGGCAAAGATTATACAAATGCAAATATGGTTTGAGATGCTGATAGTAGAAAGTCCACTACTGGTTATTTATATACTTTTTCAACTACAATAGTGTCCTGGGTGTCCACATTGCCAAAGGTAGTAACAATCCACAATTGAGGGCAGAATATATAGATGCAACAAAATCTTGTAAGCATTGTGATAGTCATAACCTAGAAGAGATATGTGTAGCATTGTGATAGTGATAGGGTTATTGACTTAGAAAAAAACAAAGTATATGAGTCTAAAAGAAAACATATTGATGATAGATCATTGGATGGTGGGCTACTACAGTTGGAGAAAATACACACAAAAGAAAATCCAACCGACATGTTAACAAAAATATTGCCAAGAGATAAGCAGGAGCTTTGTATAATTTTGGCTCTAATATTGAGTCTCAAGTGGGAGAATGTAAAGTGTGAGACAAAATATAGTTAAGAATGAATACAGAGATTTAGTAGCAAGGCCAAATATAGTTAAAAGCTTTGAATGTAAATATTCAAGGTATGAAGTGGAAAGCGTGAATGTAAATATAGAAAGTGTAAATGGAAATAAACAGCTCATGTTGGGTCTCAAGTAGGAGAATGTTAAGTGTGAGACTAAATATAGTTAAAAATGAATACAAATATATTTAAGTTGAGTGAGAGATTGTTAGGTATGAGTCGAAATATAGTTAAGCGTGAATGTAAATATTTAAGTGTAAGTGGAAATATTTATGTGTGAGTTCAAATATGGTTGAGTGAGAGTGTAAATATTTTTAATTTGATTTTTGTTTCAAATATTCTTCTAGAAATTAAAAAATGAAACTTCTAGAATGTAATGAAATATTCTTCTATAAAGTAAAAAATGAAACTTCTAGAATGTAATGGAAACTAATGGAAGCTAAAGACTTCTAGAATGTAATGGAAATGAAACTTTTAGAATGTAATGGAAACTAAACTTTTAGAATGTAATAGAAACTAAAGAGTTTTAAAATGTAATGGAAACTTCTCCACCTAAATTGTACCTAAAGATTCTCCTTAAATGTAAAGGAAACTTCTTGAATGTAAAGGAAACTTCCATAAATAAGACATTCATTCAGTATTGAGCCATTGAAAATTGGCTTTTCCTTGAATGTAACAGATAATTCTTCAATAAATAAGCGGTTCATTCGATTGAGCAATAAATAAGGCATTCATTCAGTATTGAGCCATTGGAAATTGGATTCTCGAGTGTAACATTGGAATTTGGATTCTCCTTGAGTGTAACAGATCATAACTCTTCAATAAATAAGCCTTTCATTCTATTGAGCAATTGAGAATTGAGTTCACAACAGAAAGCACTTGTAATAAATAAGCCTTTCATTCTATTGAGCAATTGAGAATTGAGTTCACAATACAAAGTACTTGTAATTATTATTGCTAGTAATAAAACGAGTAGTCTATAATGCTATTTTTTGAATGTTTTTATGGTAACTTTTTTCGGTCTAATTTCTTTAAATTCCAGCAGGAATTTATTGAAAATAGAAATTTGTTGGGTAACCTTGCACAATGGAAGTGCTCTAGGGATTTTTTAGGGTGCTGAATCCATATACACAGTCAAAAAGCCAGTTTAAATAACAGAAATCAAGATTTTACCTCAAATTTTTTCATTGGAATCCGGCACCTTGAACTCCAAAAAGTGGCACTAAAGACAACTCTGTAATAAAAGAGTGATTGATATTTCCTCGTTTTTTCAATCTTTCTGGTTGATATTTCCTCGTTTTTCCAATCTTCCCAATACACTACCGAGTTCTCCACTTGCCTTTCATTCTATTGAGCAATTGAGAATTGAGTTCACAACAGAAAGCACTTGTAATAAATATGTCTTTCATTCTATTGAGCAATTGAGAATTGAGTTCACAACACAAAGTACTTGTAATTATTATTGCTAGTAATAAAACGAGTAGTCTATAATGCTACTTTTTGAATGTTTTTATGGTAACTTTTTTCGGTCTAATATAACGCTACTTTTTGAATGTTTTTATGGTAACTTTTTTCGGTCTAATTTCTCTAAATTCCGGCAGGAATTTATTGAAAATAGAAATTTGTTGGGTAACCTTGCACAATGGAAGTGCTCTAGGGATTTTTTAGGGTGCTGAATCCATATACACAGTCAAAAAGCCAGTTTAAATAACAGAAATCAAGATTTTACCTCAAATTTTTTCACTGGAATCGGGCACCTTGAACTCCAAAAAGTGGCACTAAAAACAACTCCGTAATAAAAGAGTGATTGATATTTCCTCATTTTTTCAATCTTTCTGGTTGATATTTCCTCGTTTTTCCAATCTTCCCAATACACTACCGAGTTCTCCACTTAAATTTTTGTTGTTATTCTCAGTCATTTTTGGTATTGCGATTCTCCGTCATTGTTGTGATTCTCAGTCATTGTTCACCAAAATTATTATATTTTCTACCATCTTTTCTTAACCCCAAAAACCGTCCGAGTTCTCCACTTAAATTTTTGGTGTTGTGATTCTCAGTCATTGTTGCGATTCTCAGTCATTTTTTATTTTACTTTGTTTATCAAAATTATTATATTTTCTACTCTCTTTTCTTTTCTTAACCCAAAAACCAACATGCAATTCATTTCTCTATGTTTATATTTTCTTATTGTAAAAATATATTGACATGTTTCCATTTTCTAATGAAAAAATTTACTTTGCTTGGCGGTTGATAATCAAGAAAGAGAGGTACCCGAAGTTATACTTTCTGATATTCTAATAGATCTAATTCATCTCTTTTTTATGTTCAAATACAGTGTAATTCTTCCCTTTGCCTCAGTATATATTGCATTTACCCATAAAAGGAGAAGAAAGTATATATTGCATTTACTCATAAAAGGAGAAGAAACCTGCTTTGATGGTGGCCATGAAATGAAACAAAATGAATTTGCTCGTTCATTAAGTCCTTTATTACATAAAACGGAACACACCTACAAAAAATTTAAATTCGGTCATGAGAAACTGCCTTAGCCTGGTGGTGTTGATTTTTCACTTTGAAATCAGTCGCTAACACGGGCAAGGTTACCACAACCACCTTTCCGAGCAATGGAAGTGTTATTAACGATTGCATGTGAAAATGCTCACTACCTAACGTCTTAGTCACAATGAAATTATATTGCAATATAAGTTTTTTCAAATAAGTCATACTGCCCAAAAAAAAACATAACTAATAAGTCATGACTCACGGAGTCTTATTTCTCTAGCTACTAGTCATTTAATAAGTAATGACTCATGACGAGTGTTATTTTTCTAGCTATAAGTCATTTAATGCAGTGTTGTATATATTGTTTACAGATAAAATTTAAACTTAAATGCTGTGTTGCATTTATTGTCTGCAGATAAAATTGTTTATATTTAACTGTGAACAATATATATTTTAGGCTCTATGGAGTTTGCCTTGTTTCATTTAAGAATTTATGAAAACGAACTTCGCAGCTAGTAAGGACGAATTATTCTATGAATGGTATCACACCCTTGTCTTTGCCTTTTTTGGGGTTATAAAACCCAATACAAGGGAAGAAATGGAAAGCTCTGAACGCAATAATTTTTCATTAACGATCAACGTTGTTTTTCGGAAGTGAAATGTATAATTAATACGAAGTGAAATGTATAATTACTATTACAATTAAAGTCGTATTGGAAGTGATTCCTTATCTCTATGTACCCATTTTATAATATTATTAATTAATATAATTAAATTAATTAAATTATAATTTGTTTTAAATTATTATTATTTCTTATAAAAAAATTTAATATATGAAATAAATATATACCAGTTTAAAATGATATGTAACAAGATTCTTAAGTATAGAAAATTTTAATTTTTAAATAAATTTTGTTACAATATTATAGTTTATTGATATTATATGTTCAAAAAACTATACTTTATTTTTGTATATATGGTATTTTCTTTTTAGTTAAACAATTTAGCCAAATAACATCTTAGTTTAAATATATCTAAATTAAAACAAAATTTTTGAATTTAAGTTAGTGTTAAGGTTTAGAATCCAATAAATTTAGGTTTTACTAATTGGTAAATTGAGATACTTTGTTAATTGTAATTTTGCATTGTGGTGGTGAAGAATCCAATCCTACGGAGCCACTCGAAGGGAAAGGGGCGAATGAGACTCATAGTTATCGAATAAATGAGACTAGACCAGGGCACTTGTCGGTAGCTGCAAGACGAACTAGGAAACATGGTTCTTCTCCAGGACCAGTGATTGCACAGGGGCATATAGGCCGCAAACCACCCAACACACTATGCCTTAAGCCAGATATAGGTGCCCTGCCTCTTATTGTTACTAGCCTCTATCGATCAACGGAACATGGCACCCACCGACCTCTATTAGCGCATCCAGAACAGGCTCCCATTGGAGTCATCACAAGGGAAACAATCACCGAGAAACATGTAAGCCCATTCTGTTTTCAAATTTTCATAAAACCCCCTATGGGGAACAATTTTTTAATATGGGTACAAGATATAGAGAGGGTAACAAATCTGAAGAAAAATATCAGGAAATCTTCAAGATACCCTAGTCATATGCAATCTTTAATCTGTGGGGGAAAATCCTTACAAGACTCCACCTCAATCAAGGATTACCCCATATGCCCTGGGTCTACCTTATATCTCAATCTAAGTCTGAGAGGAGGCATAACAGAATAGAACTAACCTTATGGACCCACAAGGGGAGCCAACACTTCCAAACAGGACCTCCCAAAAGGACCCTCATACAGGAACATTTTTCAGGGAAAAAAAAAGCAACTACACTAACCAAACCAACTAAGAATACCCCTAGCCCATACATTGTGGAGCAACTAAACTACGTGCCAGGACTAAACATATACATTCGAGAGATCGATGAACATCACTCCACATTCGAATCTCAAGCAATAATATGCAGATTTAAGAGCTGCTAGCCCAAACCAATGGAGCTCTTTCATTGGATTTTCACCAACTGAACCATAGACTGTGAAATCCATCTCTGTTCTAAAGGTTTTTTCATAGTCAAGTTCCCATCCTCAGAAGCCAAAGACATCATACTCAGGGTTGGACCATGGTTCTGGGGATCCACCGAACTCTTCATCACACCATGGTTTCCGGATTTTGATGCAAACACTATAACTATGACCAGAATGTTGGTTTGGATCCGCATGTACAATCTTTCGCTTCATTTTTTGAACGAGTGCATTTTAGAAGACATTGGGAGATACATCAAAACAGATGCCCAAAGATTAGAGGATAGAATCTACACCTTTGCACGTATGTGTCTGGAATTGGATCTCAGCAATGGGCTACCAAAAAGCATTCACCTGGTTCATAAACAACAAAAATGGACGCAACACCTGGATTATGAAAATATTTCTTTCAGATGCAGAATATGCAGGAAGACCGGTCATTTAAAAACACATGCCTAGATGAAAAAAGAGAAAATAGAAAAAAGAAGAAGATAGGGAAAGCACCCAAAGGGTGGTAATTCCCTCCATGTGGACCAGAGGAGGAGACAAAAGAAGAAGAGCATGTCTCCATCCCAAATGAGAGTAAACTAACAACAACCGATCTGGGGGTACAATAAAATGAAATGCAAGATCCGAATGAATTAATAACCACGGTTCAACCGGCAAAGGAACCCGGGGCACCGGATAATGGGGGAAACAAAAGACATCACATATATGATACCTCAGATTCAGATAAGGACAATGTAGTATTCACAGAAGAAAACCAATTCATGCTTATCACCTCCTCTCCAACACAAGGTGCATGGCGAAAGGTTGAAAAGAAGAAAGGGAGAAAAACATAAATTTCTCCCCTATGCATTATATGCTCTTATTTGTAATTTTGATAGGCTGTATTGATTGATGTTTTGGACAATTACCAGCAGATGCAACATATAATTTTGTTTTCATTAATAAAATTAAGACTTTTCTCCTTGGAAAAAAGAAGATACCCTCCATGAAGTTACTTTTTAATTTCTTTTTCATTTTCCATATTACATGATTAATGGGCCAATTTGTCTACCAGTTTATTTGTCATGTTTTTTAGTAGTCAATAAATTTAATGATTGGTAGTGTATATGTATATTTAACCAGAAGAACAATGGTTTTTCATGATTGAAAGTTTATTTTTTATTTATATTATAATGCTCTATGTTTGGATTAGACTCTCAAACCTAAAAAAATTGAAAACTTGAAATACATATTTGAAATATAAAAATTTAAAAATTTGTATGGTAAAATTAAATTACTAAGTCTCACAACAATTAAAAACCCAAAGTAAAAATTCAAAAAGATTAAAAACTTGAAATATAAACTCAAAAATTTGAAAAATTGAAAAATTGAAATACCCAAAGTTAAAGAATTATATGGTTACAATACATTCTTAAGCCTCAAGAAAATTGAAAAATTGAAATATAGAAAATTAAAATAAATAAAAAATTGAAAATTTAAAATACTAATAAAATATAATTAAAAGAAAATTTGGCTAAAAATACCAATTAGATATAAATTGAAAAAGGAAAAATTCAAATTTGAAATCTTTGTGAAGGATTCTTTTGACATTAAATATTCATAAAAGAAAATTTTAAAGAGCATCATTGATATTGATAACCCAATGAAGAAAAATGGAAAAAAGTTTGAGAATGCATAGATAAGAAAAAAAATAAGAAAAAATAAAATAATCCAATCCTCAAGTTGGCATTTATGAAATTAATACATTGAATTAATTTCGTTAGAGTGCTTTCATGCGTCATCCTTTACCTTATCTTAAATATCATTACACACAAAAGAAAAAGAAGGTAACCAATATTTTATGAACTTGCATTTGTTTTTCGTCCATCATCCCTAGCATTATTACACAAAAAGAAAAGAAGCTAACAAATATTTTATGAAATTACATTAGGCGTAAAAACGAACGACCAGAACATTAGAAAATAAAAATTAGTTTTTATAAACATACAAAGTGTACATGAGATATTTATAGAAAAAATGTCGAATAAAAATAAATATAAAGTATAGATCGGTTAGAAAAAGACAAAGAACCTCAATATATGGATATGAGAGAGAAGAAAATTATATACCAAGGAAGGGAGCAATAAAAATTGATTGACAAAATCTACATTGGCCACACTTTTTCCCCTTCTATCTTTGCATCTTGTGCCAACCATTAGACGTTGGTTCGATTAGAACCAATGCCATTGATCTATCTGCATCCAACAAGGGGGCTTATTTATTTGATTCAGAACTCTCTAAAACATGAGATGTTTTGGATCCCCCTATACCAACTATTATCTACATAACTATAGGGGAAGAGTGTTGTTGAATCTTAAAGATCATACTAGACTAAGGCAGGGAGAACTCTACTTGTCATTGTCCAATTTGAGTCAAATTTTCCTCTTCGAGGTGTTCTTGATTATTCTCTTTGAATTCTTCTTCCCCATCATTTGTTGGAATTATATTAGAAAATTGCCACCCTTTTAGAAGTTTTCACAACTTATTTTTCTTTATTGGGTTTTTCTTAGACAAAGGACAAGAATTCTATAAGTAACCTATTTGAAAACATTCATGAGTTCTGAATGTCATGTTCTCATAGTCTAAAACTTGTGACCATTGCAAATTATTGCTCTTCAATAATATGTGATTTGGAAGCCCTTTGCTCATATCTATTTCCACACATATTTTGGCAAAGGTAAAGATACCTTCATCTCTTCTTTCCATATCTCTTTTTAAAATTTTCCCAATGCATTACCTATGTCTTAAATAATTTTATGGTTCCAGAAGGGAAGGGGAAGGTTTTGGAACCAAATCAAAATTGGCATTGTACTAACCACCATAGTTTTGACATTGAAATCGGGGAACCATGGTGTGATAAACAATCCAAAATTACCCCAGAACCATGGCCCTTCTTGAAATACAAAATCCAAGTCCTTTTGAGTATTAAGTTGGACAATGAAGTATGGTTTGGAGCACAAGAAAATATCATAGTTTGGTGTCCATGACAAGAAAATCCATTGGTTTGGTGTCTTAGGTTTTGGACAAAAACCATTGAATCTACAAATGATTGTGTTTTTTTGTAGGGTTGTAAAGAGAGAGGAGACTTTTTTATTTATGATGTCATCCATGAGAGTTATTCTTGGTCATTATGCTACTTTAAATTTGGAATGTAAACAACGATATGTCAAGACAACGTTCCTTCTTGGAGATTTGAAGGAGGAGCTTTATATGGAGCAACTAGGTGGATTCAAAGAAAAAGGTAAAGATAATTTAGTCTGCAAATTGAAAGAGTCTCTATGGCCTAAAAAAACACCATGCCAATGGTATAAGAAATTTGATTCATTTATGTTGGAACATGGTTTTAAAAGATTAGAGTTTGATCAAAGTGTTTACATCAAGAGATATGAAGAAAGGCACATTATAATATTTTTATATGTTGATGACATGTTAATTGTTGGATATGATAAGAACATGATCAATAGGTTGAAGAAGAATTTGGGTAGCAGATTTGAAATGAAATTTTTGGGTCCAATACAACAAATACTGGGTATGAGAATCATATGTGACGGAAAGGGGAAAAAGTTGTGACCATCAAAAGAAAAATATATTGAAAAGGTGTTATACAAGTTCAATATGAAGTATGCCAAGTCAGTTGGTACACCCCTTGTACCTAACAATAAAGAGAAAGAGGAAATGAGGACTCCTTATGCCTCAACATTTGATAACCTGATGTATGTTGTGGTATGTACTTGACCAGATATTGCACATTTAGTGGGAGTTGTAAGTAAGCTTCTTGCAAATACATGAAAAGTACATTGGCAAGTGGTAAAGTGGATTTTAGGGTATCTCAAGGGTACTAGCAATTATTATTTATGTTTTGGTAAGAATAATGGCAAAGATTATACAAATGAAAATATGGTTTGAGATGTCGATAGTAGAAAGTGGTGATGTTGTGGTATGTACTTGACCATATATTGCATATTTAGCTCGGCCCTTTACTTTGTGGGATGAATTGCTTGTACTGATGCTTTCTCTATAACTGGCTAAGATGATGGCTTGGATGCTACTTCTATCACCTTTGTCATGGGCTCTCGAACAACAACTAAACTCGATCTAGAACTGAAAGGTATGCCGCTTTGGCTAATGCCTAGGATCAACTTCAATGGATTATTATGGGTAAACATGTACTTTATGAAGTCAAATTTGTCTCCGATGTGGTCATATATGGGTCTGAGTCTATGGGCATAATCCATTCAAAAGCATTTGGTTGTATTTGGTTATTCTACGAATATACCTAAATTCTCCAAACTCCCTTAACCTTCTATTAAATCCCCTTTATTAAGGTGAGAGAGTGGTGATAAGGCAGGAAATGAATCAGTTCAGTTATGTGTTATTTTCACTTGGTAACCCAAACGACACTTGACTTGCAATTGACCTGGGTTGCTACCTATCGGGTTGCATCGACTAGCGAGGGTTTGGTGGGGTTATAACCAGCTGGAATCCATTACCATAGAGAATATTGTAACTCAGGAAAGGATTGTGGGAGTTGTAAGTAGGCTTCTTGAAAATACACTAAAATAACATTGGCAAGCAGTAAAGTGGAATTTAGGGTATCTCAATGGTACTAGTAATTATTATTTATGTTTTGGTAAGAATAATGGCAGATATTATGCAAATGCAAATTTGGTTTGAGATGTCGATAGTAGAAAGTCCACCACTGGTTATTTATATACTTTTTCAGGTACAATAGTATCTTGGGTGTCCACATTGCCGAAGGTAGTAACACTCCACAACTGAGACAGAATATATAGCTGCAACAAAATCTTGTAAAGAGATGTTATGGATGCAGGCTTCCTAGAAGAGTTAGGAATAAAGGAAGAAAAGTATGTGTTGCATTGTGATAGTGATAGGGTTATTGACTTAGAAAAAAATAAAGTATATGATTATAAAACAAAACATATTGATGATAGATCATTGGATGGTGGGCTACTACAATTGGAGAAATACACACAAAAGAAAATCCAACAAACATTTAAAAAAAATATAGCCAAGAGATAAGTAGGAGCTTTGTAGAATCTTGGCTCTAATATTTGGTCTCAAGTGGGAGATTGTGGGAGATTGTTAAGTATGAGTCCAAATATAGTTAAGGGTTAATGTAAAAATTTAAGTGTAAGGGAAAATATTTATGTGTGAGTTCAAATATGGTTTAGTGAGAGTGTAAATATCTTTAATATTATTTTTGTATCAAATATTTTTATAAAAAGTAAAGAAGACTTCTATAATGTAATGGAAACTTAGAAAGTAAAGAAGACTTCTAGAATGTAATGGAAACTTCTCAGCCTAGATTGTACCGAAGGATTCTCCTTGAATGTAATGTAAGGGGGAATTTTTCTATAAATAAGACATTCATTCAGTATTGAGCCATTGAAAGTTGGATTCTCCTTGAAGACATCTAGAATGTAATGGAAACTTCTCCACCTAGATAGTAAAAAATCTTGTCCTTGCATTCAAGGGATAATTCTATTATTCAATCAATAAGACATTCATTCAGTATTGAGCTATTGAAAGTTGGATTCTTACAATTCTTCAATAAATAAGCCTTTCATTCTATTGAACAATTGAGAATTGAGTTCCCAGGAGAAACCACTTGTAATTATTAAGCCTTTCATTCTATTGAGAAATCGAGAATTGAATTCTCATTCTATTGAGCAATCCAGAACTGAATTCTTATTCTATTTAGCAATTGAGAAATGAATTCACAAGAGAAATAACTTGTAATTATTATTGCTAATAATAAAAGAGTGATAATGAAAGCAATCGAGAATTGAATTCTGATTCTATTTAGAAATTGAGAATTGAATTCACAAGAGTGATAATGAAAGCAATCGAGAATTGAATTCTTATTCTATTTAGAAATCGAGAATTGAATTCACAGAGTGATAATGAAAGAAATCGAGAATTGAATTCTTATTCAAGCAATCGAGAATTGAATTCTTATTCTATTTAGAAATTGAGAATTTAATTCACAAGAGAAAGCACTTGTAATTATTATCGAATTCTTATTTATTTAGAAATTGAGAATTGAATTCACAAGATATTGTTAGAAATCATTTATAATTATTATCGAATTCTTATTCTATTTAGAAATTGAGAATAGAATAATTTCTTGTAATTATTATTGAGAATGGAATGCTTATTCTATTTAGAAATTGAGAATTGAATTCACAAGAGAAAGTACTTGTAATTATTATTTTTTTGTTAATTTCTTAGGACCTGACATTTTCTATTATTTAGAGCAAGTTGCTAAATAAATACAACAATAAAGTTGTGCCTCAACCTGCCTGAAGGAAACCAGGTCTGTTGGCCATCTTAAAAAGTTAAAAGCCAACCAAAATCGGTACTATTTCAGTCTATCAGTAGCTGCGAGTACTACTCGGCTATGTCCATAATATTTACAGATGAAGCAATAGCTATAAGTTCTATTGAAAAAAAGCATACAAAAAACTAGAAAACCGAAAAGTGCATATTCATCTGAAGAATCCACTGGTGCTGGGTCTTTAGTAGAGGACCCGGGCATCTCCACCCACTGCAATGCTTGCAACTGCTCCTCAATTCGTCCAATTCTGGCTTTCTGCTGCATTTGAGTCTTTTTCATTGAGCTCATGTCCTGTTTAATGTGATTAAGGTCAAAGAGAATTGAAGTATGAGCTTCCTGTTCCTTCATACTCATCAGAGCTTTGGCAAGAACACACTTAAATTTCCAGTACATTTTAACAGATTGCTGAAAAAGGGAAACCCTTCCCCTAGTACTACCAGGGTCAGTTAGGAAATCCATTATAGCTTGTTGCTGTTGGATGTCTACCTCATCATTAGAACTCTGCTGCTCCCATCCCTGGATGTTTAGTCGAATATGCTAAGGGGTATTAGCTGTGTACGTGTTGACCAAATTTTCAACAACCTGCTTGTTAGTTCTCTGACCTCTCTTGCTGGGTCTTGGAGAGACATTGGTTTGATCAACTCTAGCACTCTGTTTGCGAGCTGACATTTTGGATTTTGTCATACTTGCACCAGACAAGCTTGTTAAATACAAATAGAGAAACATAGTATACTGATGAGGAAGGGAACCAAAAATGTATGCCACAGAAGTATCGGCTAGCTGCGTGTTGGCAAAATGCAATAATCTGACCTAGTTGGAGAAAAAGCCAAAGCGCCTAGTGAAGAACAGAGACGAAAACAGAAGTGACTTAATACCAATGTGCATACCCAGCTGATAAAAATGAAAATTTGCAAAAGCCTTTCGAGTGACATGTAAAGCAATAGGGTCGGTGTTCGAAAATACAACCCCATGCTTTGAAACTAGACACGATTATGATGAAATGTAAAGGCAGGCATAAAACAGAGAAAACCCTGACGCCTAAAGCAGTGCATCACACAAACAAGCCACCCATAAGAATCATCAAAAAGCATATGGTGATATAATGAAGAATTGCAAGAGGAATTGCAAGAGTGGTGAAGGAATCCGACATATAACGCCTTAAAAAACTGGAACATGAGACAATGACAGGCTGGGGGACTTCGAAAGCACGGTTCAACCTCAGCATCATCATGAAAACTACAGAAAGGTGAGAATATAAATGGACCCATCTCCTTTGAGAAATCCAGTGCATGTTGCGAAGAATAACCAGAGTTTAAAGTGAAGAAGGTAGACATAACATAGGTCTTATTCTATTGAGAAATTGCCTTATTCTATTTAGAATAGAAATTGTCTTATAATACACTGCCGAGTTCTCCACTTAAATTTGGTGTGGTGATTCTCAGTCATTGTTTATTTTACTTTGTTTATCAAAGTTATTATATTTTCTGCTACCTTTTCCTAACCCCAAAAACCAAAATGCCATTCATTTCTTTATGTTTATATTTCGTGATTGTAAAGATATTTTTGACATGTTCCCATTTTCTAATGAAAAAATTTACTTTGCTGGGCGGTTGATAATCCAGAAAGAGAGGTACCCGAAGTTAGATACTTTTTGATATTCTAATAGATCTAATTCATCTCTTTTTTATGTTCTAATACAGTGTAATTCATCTATTTGCCTCAAAGTATATATTGCATTTGCTCATAAAAGGAGAAGAAACCTGCTATGATGGTGGCCATGAAATGAAACAATTATAGTCCTTTATTACATAAAAGGGAACACATCCGGCTACGATATAGGTAGTGGGCATCAAATGAAATGACCCGACCGCCTATAGGTATATTTAACCATAAGCTCCTCCAAAATAAAACCACAATTTCATAGCGGCTTAAGTGACTCCCTTCTTTATTCCGATAAATACATAACATAGACACAGCACCCATATTTTCTGTTCGTCGAGCACTTAAAAACCGCTGCCTGTAGTGAAATAGGCTGTCCACACACCATTAACACATGAATTAGATTCACAGTCAGTGTGGCAAGGACTGGAAGTGTTTCAACAATAAATAGATATAAATTACAGCAGCAAACATGGCGGACTAGATGATGGATTAACATCAGTAACGAATAACATGGTGAATAAATGAAAGAATTTGATAGTCCACTGTATACTGACAGCAGCATCCGACACACATAGCTATAGAAATTAATTACTAGTGTTTAATAATCAGTAGCCTTGATCGATCGATGGAAAGACTTACGAGAACGGCGTTGTACATCGCAGCGGCGGGGTGGCTGACGAACGTTGCAGGTTTCTGGAAGGTATGCGGCTCTCTCCTCCGCCTCCTCCTCCTCTTCTCTTCCACGCGATTCGCCGCGGTGGCGCTGATTAAGTTCAGCCTCAGAATCCATGAAGAGGTCATATGATTGAGATTGATCGAGTACTTGCTGTATGGCTCGGCATCGGCATTGTGGAGACATTCTTTCCAATTCCTCGCAGCATCTCTGCGATGGCTGCTCTCTCCGCATCTCCATGTAGTCCCGGCACTCAGACAGTTGCTGCGGATCGCAGGACCGTCGTTGTTGCAGGCCCTCTCCATACATAACGCCTTCACGTGCATCAACAGTTGGGGTGCCCCACTGAAGGAGGAAGAGAAGGGCTACGCCTAGGGTCGCCCATTTGAGAACCAGTGTCGTAGTCGGAGGGGAGAAAACACCCATTACTTTTCTTTCTTCGTAACCCTGAAAGATAGATAGATATACGGAGCGGGAGTGTGAAGGTGTGAAGAGGAGGTGGACCCTAACGCTGTATTCAAGCAATGGAAGTGTTATTATGCATGTGAAAATGTTCAGTACCCAGCGTTTTAGTCACAATGAAATTATATTGCAAAATGAGTTTTTCCAAATATTTTGATAGTAGCGCTTGACTCATACTAACCGTACTGTACTGCCCAAGAAACAGGAACATAAATAGTAATGCTGTAATCTAAAAAAACTTACAGAATAATTAGAATTAGGCAATAGTAATGCTGTAATTTAGAATTAGGTAAAGATTTTGATAAATTTAGGTAAAAATTTATCAGAATCTTGTTTACAGTTGTTAAACTTTAACATTTTTGGTGTCTTAAGTATTTTTGATAATGCTAAATCCATTTTCACTATAAAAATGTAATTCAAACCTTCCAATTACCTAGTTTTTTGAATTTTATTTTACCAAATTTAAAAAAAAAAATTGCCATCCATAGCTATTCTATTAACTGAATAGACAAATCCAATACTATAGTAAGTCACTAGAGACACCTTGGGGTGTGACAATTTCCGAGAAGGAAGGAGATATAATGCTCAGTCAACCGAAAGGCCGAAGTTCGGAAAGAAAGCCAATGGGATTTAAATTTGGAGGTATGGATTATTGATTTAAAAAGTTTAGGCTCTATGGAGTCGTCACAGGAGAATTTATGAATTTATGAAAACAAACTTCCGCAGCTAGCAAGTATGAATTATTCTAGGAATGGTATCACATCGTTGTCTTTGGTATTTTTGGAGTTATAAAACCGAATACAAGGGAAGAAATGGAAAGCTCTGGACGCAATAATTTTTCATTTATGGTCAACGTTGTTTTTAGGAAGTGAAATGTATAATTACTATTACAATTAAAAGTCGTACATCGTTTTATGGTTTGAAGTAAGTTTGAAGTAATTCCTTATGCATGTACCCATTTTAGATAATCATATTCTTAATTAGATATTAATTTATAATATTATTAATTAATATAATTAAATTATAATTTGTTTTAAATTATTATTATTTATTATAAAAAGAATTAATATACGAAATAAACATATATGTAAGTTTTTAAAATAATATGTAAAAGACTTTTGAGTATAGAAAATTTTAATTTTTAAATAGATTTTGTTATAATATTATGGGTTAATATTATAGTTTATTGATATTATATGTCCAAAAAAATTATAAGTTATTTTTGTATCTACAATATTTTTTTTAGTTAAACAATTTATAATGATTTAGTTTAAATATAGCTAAATTAAAACAAAAATATTGAATTCAAGTTAGTGTTAAGGTTTAGAATCCAATAAATTTAGCTTTTACTAATTGGTAAATTGAGATATTTTGTTAATTGTAATTTTGCATTGTGATGGTGGAGAATCCAATCCTACAGAGCCACTCGAAGGGAAAGGGGCGAATTAGACTCATGGTTATCAAATAAAGGAGACTAGACCATGACACTTTTCGGCGGCTGCAAGACGATCTAGGAAACATGGTTCTTCTCTGGGACTAGTGCTTGCACAGGGGCATATAGGCTACAAACCACCAAACGTACTATGCCTTAAGGTATATATAGGTGCCCTACCTCTTGCTGTTACTGGCCTCTATCAGTCAACGAAACATGGCATTGACCGACCTCTATTAGTGCATCCAGAACAGACTCCCATTGGAGTCATCACAAGGGAAAAAGTCACCAAGAAACAGGTAAGCCCATTCCGTTTTCAAATTTTCATATAACCCCCTGTGGGGAACAATTTTTTAATATGGGTACAACATACAAAGGGTGTAACAAATCTGAAAAAAAATATCAGGAAATATTCACAATACCCTAGTCATATGCAATCTTTAATCTGTGGGGGAAAATCCTTACAAGACTCTGGCTCAGTCAAGGATTACCCCATATGCCCTGGGTCTACCATATATCTCAATCTGAGACTGAGAGGAGGCACAATAGAATAGAAAAAAATCTTATGGACCCATAAGGGGAGCCATCACTTCCAAACATGACCTCCCAAAAGGACCCTCATACAAGAACATTTTACAGGGAAAAAACAAAGCAGCTACACTAACCGAACCAACGAAGAATACCCCTAGCCCATACATTGTGGAGCAACTAAACTGCGTGCCAGAACTGAACATAGACATTCTAAAGATCGACGAACATCACTCCACATTTGAATCTCAAGCAATAATATGCATATTTAAGTGCTTATGGCCCAAACCAATGGATCTCTTTCATTGGATTTTCATCAACTGGACCATGGACTGTGAAATCCATATTTGTTCTAAAGGGTTTTTCATAGTCAAGTTCGCATCCTCGGAAGCCAAAGACATCATACTCAGGGTTGGACCGTGGTTCTAGGGATCCACCACACTCTTCATCACACCATGGTTTCCGAATTTTGGTGCAAACACTATGATTGTAACTAGAGTGTCGGGTTGGGTCTGACTGTATAATGTTTCGCTTCATTTTTCAAACGAATGCATTTTAGAAGGCATTGGGAACATCATAGGGAGATACATCAAAACAGATGCCCAAAAATTGGAGAAGAGAATCTACGCCTTCTCACGTATCTGTGTGGAATTGGATCTCAACAATGGGCTACCAGAAAGCATTCAACTGGTTCATAAACAACAAAAATGGACGCAACACCTAGATTATGAAAAAATTTCTTTAAGATGTAGAATATGTAGGAAGACCGGTCATTTACAAAACACATACCCAGATGCAAAAAGATAAAACAGAAAAAAGAAGAAGACAGGGAAAGCAACCAAAGGGTGGAAATTCCCTCCATGTAGACCAGAGGAGGAGATAGAAGAAGAAGAGGATGTATCCATCCCAAATGAGAGTAAATAGACAACAACTGATCCGGGGGTACAAGAAAATGAAATGCAAGATCTAGATGAACCAATAACCACGGTTCAGCCGACGAAGGGATCTGGGGCATCAGACAACGGGGGAAACAAAAGACATCACATATCAGATACCTCATATTGAGACAAGGAAAATGGAGTGCTCATAGAATAAAATCAGCTCACGCTTATCACTACCTTGCCAACACATGGTGCATGGCGAAAGGTTGAAAACAAGAAAGGGAGAAAAACATAAATTTCTCCCCTATGTATTATATGCTCTTATTTGTAACTTTGGTAGCCTGTATTATATGATCTTATTTGTAACTTTGATAACCTATCTTGATTGATGTTTTGGACAATTACCAGTAGATGCAACATGTAATTTTGTTTTCATTAATAAAATTACGACTTTTTTCCTTGGAAAAAAGAAGATACCCTCCATAGAGTTACTTTTTAATTTATTTTTCATTTTCCATATTACATTATTAATGGGTCAATTTGTCTACGAGTTTATTTTTCATGTTTTGTAGTAGTCAATAACTTTAATGGTTGGTAGTGTATATGTATATTTTAACAAGAAAAACAATGTTTTAACATGATTGAAGGTTCATTTTTTATTTATATTATAATGCTCTATGTTTAGATTAGACTCTCAAGCCTAAAAAAATTGAAAACTTGAAATATATATTTGAAATATAAAAATTTGAAAAATTATATAGTAAAATTAAATTCTTGAGTCTTACAAAAATTAAAAACCCAAAGTACAAATTCAAAAAGATTAAAAATTTGAAATATAAACTCAAAAATTGAAAAGTTGAAATATTTTATAGTTGCATTACATTCTTAAGCCTCAACAAAAATGAAATATAAAAAAAAAAACAAAAATTGAAATATTGAAATATAAAAGAAAAAAATTGAAAAATTAAAATACTAATAAAATATAATGCAAAGAAAACTTGCCTTAAAATACCAATTAAATATAAATTGAAAAAAAATTAAATTTAAAACCTAAAAATTAAATTTAAAACCTTTGTGAAGGATTCTTTTGATATTAAATATTCATAAAGAGAAAAATTAAAAGAGCATCATTGATATTGATAACTCAATGAAGAAAAATGTGAATAAGTTTGAGAATGCATATGTAAGAAGAAAAAGAAAATCCAATCCTCAAGCTAGCATTTATGAAATTAACCCATTGAATTAATTTCGTTACATTGCTTTCATGCGTCATCCTTTACCTTATGTTAAAGATCATTACACACAAAAGAAAAAGAAGGTAACCAATATTTTATGAACTTGCATTTGGTTTTCGTGCATCATCCCTAACATTATTACACAAAAAGAAAAGA
Organism: Pinus albicaulis; assembly: GCA_034641835.2. Lineage (NCBI taxonomy): Eukaryota > Viridiplantae > Streptophyta > Pinopsida > Pinales > Pinaceae > Pinus > Pinus albicaulis. The sequence goes on from CM076571.1 coordinate 993,306,032, forward strand.
AGCTAACAAATATTTTATGAAATAAAACGAAGGACCAGAAAATTTATATTAGAAAAAAAATATTTATAACCTTGAGAAAGAAAATGATTTATTACCATCATTTAAAGAAATTTCAAATTCTAGGACTTGTCAAGTCCTTTCCTATATGCTCGCTCATATCGATAGGGTATCTTCATAAGGTAAGTCATTTTTTAATGTAGCTCGTAAAAAGCAATGTCTAAATGTTAAGTGGAGTCTAAATATAGTGTTTTTTTGTTTTTCTTAAAGAAAAAACGGCAATTTTATTAAGAGAAAATAAAAATTATTTTTATTAAGAGAAAATAAAAGTTAGTTATTGTTTTTTGTTTGTTTGTCTTTCTTTTTTTAACAAAGTGTGTGAGATATTTACTAAAAAAAATGTTGGATAAAATAAATATAAAACATAGAAGGGTCAGAAAAAGACAAAGAATCTTAATACATGGACATAAGAGAGAAAGGAAATTATATATTATGGAAGGGAGCGATAAAAATTGACTGACAAAATCTACATTGGCTAGACTTTTTCCCCTTCTTTTTTTCCACCTTGTGCCAACCATGTGACGTTGGTTGGCACTACTACATGTGGGGTGTTTTAAGACATTTTTTTAAGACAAAAGAAATATTTTGTCTTAAAAAGTCACTTTTAATTTTAGTTATTTTATATTAAAATTTAATATCAATTGAATTGTCTTAAAGATAAAATTTAAGACAAAAATAGTGTAAGACAAAAATAGTTTGAGACAAAAACGATTTGAGACAAAAATATTTTAGACAAAAACAATTCGAGACAAAAAAAATTAAGACAAGAAAATTTAAGACAAAAGTATTTTAAGACAAAACTTTATATTTAAGACAAAAACAGTGTGAGACAAAAAAAAATTTAAGACAAAAGCAATTTGAGACAAAATATTTAAGACAAAATTTTTTATTTAAGACAAAAGCACTTGGAGACAAAAATATTTAAGACAATGGTGACTTAAGACAATGACGATTAAGACGAAACGCATTTAAGATAGTTAGCAATTAAGACAAAATCATTAGCATTCGGAAGTTTGCATTGAAATATCCATGAGTGGATAGTGGTTAATTATATTTTTTATTTTTAAAAATAGATATTCAAATCACATGAAATTTGATCATGTCATGATATTTATTTCTTTTATATTATATTTTTCTTTTTTCATTAAAACCACATTCTAAAAATATAATAAATAAATAGATAAAAAAATATTAATTTTTGGTTGGCCACTCAAGGGGATTTGAACTTTGAATCTCATGTTTTAACATAATAAAACTTCATAACAAAGTGATTGTCAATTGAGTTACATTCCATGAACTAAAATTGTTTATTTTTTTAAATATGTGCAAAAATTTAAACTAGCAATTGCACCAGATGTTGCAACGGAAACACTGTAAGTCATGAAATAGAGAAGAATATTAACATATAAGAAATCATTGAATGATAAAAATTAGTAAACAAAACACCATTCAAAAAAATATTCAATGAAGAAGGCTCATTAGGTACAAGGGATGAAAATTTGGTTTTCAAATAGTAAATTGGCATTTGACATTCACTATGAAACATCGGATTATTCGAAAAATGTTATGGGCAAAATAACATAAATAGATTGTTGGGGGTATAGAAATGATGCATTTGAGTGAGTTTTTAAGGAAGTATTTCCTGATGAAGGAGAATGCAGTGGTCCTTGAGGGAGACAAGTTGTCAGCTTCATGAGTAGGGGTTGTTGTTAGCTTAAATTTTGCGAGTTGCCTTTTTTTTGGATGTGCCACGACCTTGATCTTGCTAATAATTCATTAGTTGGTTACTAATTGAATGCCTCCTCAGAGAGCTTATCTGGTAGTTGATTGAGCTCATGATAAATGTGGGTGAAGGATGACCATTCTAGCTCCTGAATGTGTAGCCAAATTTGAGACATCACGGATTGAAGCCGCACATTTTACTTATAAAACTTGCATTAGCCCAGTCAACTATTTAAGATTTCCGTCTCTTGCAAACTCTTCAAATTACCACAAGCACTTTCCAACTAAAGAACAACAAACAATGATGATAACTCGACCTTTAAATTGGAACCAGGAGCCTGAGTATATCTTATATGAATGAATTGAAATGAATTTATATACAAAACACAATGAAGAGCAAGAATAATCAACATATAATTAAGGAGAAACATATTTTTTTAATGAGATCACCTGGAGATTCTCTGATAATTTGAGTGGGATTTCCTTCAAAATTCCTGCAAGGTATGTTCTGGTCAAATGTATGAAAAAACACGAGACATTATAGCTACATAACTTGATCTTGCAGGAAAAATGAATTACTTCACCCATAAAACTTTATTATGAATACCATTTTCGTGTGATCTCAAGATGTGGGTAAAAGTGCATTATATAAGAAAATAAAAATGTTCATGAAATTCCCATGAAAGTGAGTGCATCGATCGATTTTAAGTTTGTTGTTCCATGTTGGTCTCTTTACTGTAGAGTTGTGGGATAGTTGTATCATGTGACTAAACTATATTCAATAAATAATCTTGCAGTTGCCCTGATATTTGAGGAGTAGTGCATTTTTATGTGCAATTGTATGGTCTGCGATCTCCTAATTGTGAACTATCATGCATAACATATATAATTGGATGTTAGCCAAAGTTTTTCATAGGTATAACATACCCCATTTTTACCCTTTGAGAGTTGTCTTGCCCATGATCACAGACAACTTTTGATGACAACTATAATCAGGCCACTTGTAATGCTTCTTCTAGAGTTTAAAGGAGACACCTCCTTGAAGAAAAAATAAATAAATAAAACAAGAAAAAATGTTTTAACAATTTATTTAGAAAACAACTACCAACCCTCTTGAGGTGGAAAATTCCAGCCCAACTGAAAGAAGCGAGAAAACTCAAGGTATTACAGAGATAAATCAGGACAATTGTGCAACTTTTTCAAGGATGCAACAAGAAATTTTTCTGTACATAATAAGAAATTATTTGCAAACGAGAAGATACCACGATGGGCATGCACAAGAAGAAGAACCAAAGAAATCAAATTCAATGAAGGAAGCACAACCACCACTCCAAACTCGCTTCTCTAAAACACATACAACTACAATAAATCCCACTGAAGCTTACAAATTTATCAAGCCCTAATTAACTTACTAACAAATTCAACAAGCCAACATGCTACAATTTATTGAGTCACCCACAAATCAATTAGTAATTATTGCAGGAATGTACATTTGTTTGTAATTTTATTTAAAAGGTTGAAATTCTCTCAAGAGCGTATAGAATATATCCAAGAGTTAAAAAAATCGAAATTTTTCCTACCTCCACAAGGTATCATCACACCCGGATAGGTGACAACATACAAGTCTAAATCTTCTACCTCTATGTCTCAATGGCACTTCAACATGTCAATTACATACTTGCAACAATGCTTAATGAGTTTTGTCTATTGGCTAAAGAGATGTACATCGATCCATCCAAAAATAAACATCTCAATCAATCTAGCACCATAAATTGTGCTAAATAGTTCATCATGTTATTTAAAATATTACAATATGGTCTTATATTAGCTCACATATTCCTTGAATATTTGAAAGCCAAACTACCTTAGCACAGTAGACCAGAAAGATCTGTACTCTAAAAGACAAAAAAAGACAACAAACTAAAATAGGAACTTTAACTCTAATCCAGACACTTCATTCTTAGCAACATGATATCTAATGAAGATGATACATGGAAAATAAGGCTTCATATATTGTCTATCACATGTCAAACCGAGTGAACAAGTACATGCATAGAAAACATAAGAAATAGGGTTCATAGATCGACTTGTATTATATGGTTTCAAACCCTTCTTGTCTCCTTCAAGGGGGTTTCTTGAGGTCTTCTAAAATAATTCCTTTTGCTAACCAAATGGATTGTTTCTTTCACACATGTATGGAAACGTACTTTCCAAATAATATTTTAATAGATTCATAAGGTGATATTATTGGTATTAAATACACCTTATTTGGAGACATCATTTTTATTGTAAAGGTTGGTACCTTTCAATTGGATGTGGTTGGTGATGTGAAGACTACTCAGCCTCTAGTAAAGATTCATACTAATTCTAACAAGCTTATGGATGCTTGTTTACAAAGGGAGACGCCTCTAAACTTAACTCATTGGATTCTTTGTTTGTTCATGCTAATTATTGTTCTCAACTTACCTTCTCCAAGGGGTTGAGACTATTTGCTTCATTTATTTTACATGGCACAGTGAAAGAAGAAGAATGGAGATTTTCTCCACATCTTTTCCATTTCACTAAGTTACAAATTAAAAGAGTCACATTCTATAGCCAATAGACTAATAGCCTCTTAATACACCTTTAGTGAGCTATGCATAGCTCTCACCTATCACTGTAGCTCAATGAAATGACATCTAGTAGCTCCAAGACACCATTATAAATGGACTAGTTGTGAAGCTGTTGTTAAATTATCGCCTGCAAATGTTCAATTATCATGAATTTTGGGGGAGGGGGATCTTTTGGTGTATTGAACGAGGCAAGGGGACCTAAGGGTAGCATGGATGGGTAGAAGTACTGAGAGGTTCGAGCATGGTTTACTGAGATCTATAATCCTAACATTAGAGAATGAGAAGGAGCATTAGGGCCTTATGGCATAGGGGCTAGGGGACCTATAGGTAAGGCAATGAGAGAAATTGATAGGGGAAAGCCCAATAGTTTTGACAAGGGGATTAGGGGCCACATTATCACAACCCATGTGCACTTAACCCCTAACCACTAAAATACCTATCCCTTTAACCCCAAAGCCACAATACCTTAACCCCTACACCCATAACTCATAAAAAATTAACCCCTTCATCCCTTAAACCAAAAGCCACTAACCCCTAACCCCTAACTTAGAATCCTTGAACCTCATAAAACCTAATCCCATATCCTCTTAAACCTTGACCCTTAACCCATAACCCCTAACCCCTAAACTCATTAACCCCTAACCCCTTAACTCGCTGACACCTAAATACCATAGCCCTTAGGCACTTAACCCCTAAATCCCCTGACATGTAATCCATTGATGGTTAATCTTTAACCCCTGAATCCCTTAACCACTAAGCCATTAACTTCTAACCCTTAAACCCCCTATACCTCAACCCCCTAACCTCTAAATCCCATAATCCATAACCCTTTACCCTTTACCCTTAACCCCTTTCTCCTAAACCCTTAAACCCCTTAACTCCTATAACCCCTTATCCTTTCTCCCAAACCACAAGTGGTCCAACACTAATATTCTTGGGAATATTATGCTTTTTCCTCCTAACCGCTCCAAATACAACCTCTAAGAACTAGTAGGGTCCAAGGAAAAGAGCTACAAGTTCCCCAAATCTGATCTGCATTTTATGGAAAATCACACTTCCCCAAAATTTCCTCCACATATTTGCTTGGTCTATTGGAGTTTGAAAAATACATAGGATGCCACAAGTAATCCTAATCATAAGAATCAACTTTCCTATTGACTACAAGGCCTTAAAAATCAAACAACATCTTAACTTGTGCCTTAAATTACTAAAATTTCCTATCCCAAATATGAAATTAGAAATTCTACAAAATTATAGGGCAACAAGGAAACCAACTTCCTCTTCTATAAATCTCTAAGACCTTCTGGAGGAAAAATACAAATTTTTAAATAAATTGTTGAAATTATGCTCTTGCATCAATAGATACCAATGTATCCTTGTAGGCCACCCGCTTTAACAATAGTAATACCAATGTCCTTTACCTAGAAGGAACTCCTTATATAATTCTCTCTTAGATCCCCTTAACCCATTGCAATGATTGTCTTTGATGCCTACCTAGTTACAAGCACATTTTGAAGCAATTTAGCATATTTCTGGTTGAGGATTTCGATAAGTATGTGATTTTGTTGACATCTTGTGACTGTCTCGTATGTGAATATATAAAATAATTTTTTTTGTACCAGTTTAAGGACCATCAGGTGTGTGTTCTAACATGGATGGAACGCTAACTACATGTTGTATATATTTTAATGTAAATGAATAATCTCTTTTGGAAAAGGCTCCACTCATGATGCCATTTCACAAATGCTTTCACTCACCAATTGTGGTCAGATTTTAAGGTGCCATGTTCTCGTAAGGGTAAACCTACCTATCCATCTCTTTAAATGCACACAACACACATGTTGGCTTTATCTTGTGCTTGTTGTGGGGAAAATGTTGTTGCATTTGGTTGACCCTGATTTGAAAGGTAGATTTATAAAGGTTCTGCACAGTACGTATATAAAAAATATGTCGAGTTATCCATAAATTTCCTGAGAGAAACTCCCCAACACAACAAGTATAATACCTTTTGCAGCCAGAGAGATTAACTGTTGCTAGTTCTTTTCCAGAACTAGTACAAACTATAGACAATCCAAAATGCCTCATTTTTGGGCTATCAATATAGTATCCATTTAAATAGACACAAGCATAGGTTAATAACAGATACCTAACAAAATCTCAATGAAATACTGTGAGTAGAGAGAGCCACGATTATATATCTGGTTTAGTCGAAAATGGATTGATATATTCCTCAATGTGGATTGCCAGCTTGTTTTCCACTTCTTCAATCAGGTCATGGTTGTCTTGGATGCCCTTGTGACAGTCTTAAACTACCAACTCCAATGCCATCAACTTTATCCCAGTGACCTCCATTTCTTTGTTTAGTTCTTTCAGGCCCTTCTTGTTTTTTATTTCTCTCTTCCAATTTATAAACACATAAAAAAAAACATTGATGGACCTCTTGCTTTAATGCAATGGATACAACGTAAATAATTCTCCATGGACAAAAATTCTCGGGGTCCTGCATTGGCTACAATGTAAATACTTCTCCAATGGCTACAACGTAAATTCTCCCTTGTGTTTCCCTGATAGTCCCTAACACTTCCTAGTCTTGCCTTGACTATAACAACTTGACCAAGTTACAATTACTACAACTAGATTGTGCCTTGTTCACCTAAGAAATGACTATAATCCCTAACCCATTTAACCCCCTAAACCCTTGACCCATTTAACCCCATAAACCCTATACCTCTAAACCCTTAACCCCTAACCCATTAAATACTAATTCCCGACCCCTAACCCATTTAACCCCCTAAACCCCTAAAACCCTAGCCCATTTAACCCCCAAAATCATAACCCCTAAAGTCCTTAACTGCTAAATCCCCAAATCCCCTAAATTTCTAAAAGCCTAACCCATTTAACCCCCTAAACCTCTAACCCCTTAACCCCTAACCCCTAAGCCCTAAAATCCTTAACTGTTAAATCCCCCAACCCCCTAAACCTATAAAACCCTAAACCCAATTTAACCCATAAACCCTAAACCTCTAACCCTTAACCCTTAACCCTTTAAACCACAATTCCCAACCCCTAACCCATTTAACCCCCTAAAACCCTAAAACCCTAAACCTCTAAACCCCTAAACCACTAAACCACTAACACTTAAACCCCTAACCCCTTAACCCATAAACCCCTAAACCATTAATTCTTAACCCATAACCCATTAACCCCTCACCCCTAACCCCTAAAATCCTTAACTGCTAAATCCCATAAGCCCTAAGCCCTTGGAGAGGGTGTGCTCAAGGAGGATCATTCTAGGAAATGTTTTTATTTCATCCATACAAGCAACAACCTAAACTGTGGCAGATGATCACTTCATAATAAATCCATACTTGTTTGACATATTGGGCTGAGAATTTTACTCGTTGCCTTTCAATCAACTAGTTAAGTTATGTATGCTTGTAATTGTAAATGGATCTTCCAACTAGCACAAGCTTTACTTGTAATTTATTAAATCCATTATAGGAAAACACCTTATTATGGAAGTATCTTTGGTTTAAATCTCTACCTCTCTAACCCCCCTTCAACCCACCAACAATATGTGGATGACACTCTTCTTATGCCTCTCCCTCGGTCAAAGAAGCCCTTTCCTTCCAGAATATTCTTGTTGATTTTTCCCAGGCCTTTGGTACCTCCATCAATAAATCCAAATCAAAACTCTTCTTCCTCAATACCTCCTAGACCATTCAACTCAACATAGCTCGCATTATAGGCTTTCAGCTCAACTCCCTCCCCTCCAAGTACCTCAGAGTTTCCCTGACTGATAAACCCCTGGCCAAAGCCAACAGGGAATCTTTGGTCACATAATTGAAAACAAAAAATATTTCCAATTGGACTTTTAGGTCCTTAAATCTCCCGGGCATATTAGTCTTGGTCCGCTCAGTCCTACAAGCCATTCCTCAATACCAGTACTCGAACATTGCTGCTCCCAAATATATTTCAAACCAAATCAAAACCATTCAAAGAGAATTCTTATGGAAAGACAAAGAGAACAAGGGAAAATGGGCCCTAGTATCTTGGGGAAAAATCTGCAAACCTAAAAAGGATGGGGGGCTTGGTCTCAGAGACCCAGACTTGTTGGGAAAAGTTCTGGGCGCCAAAACCTGGTGGAGATGGATCACCAGCCCCAACACCTCTTGGGCAGCACTCTGGAAGGAAAAATATGCCCCATCTCACAACCCGAAGTCTCTAATCAGGCTTTCTGGCAACCTCAAAGGTTCCTCGTTTTGGAACCAAGCTTGGGAGAACAGAGGAATGGTTCAAAACCATTGCTTTTGGGAAGTTCAAAATGACGAGACAACACTGTTTTGGTCTGTCATGCACAAAATCCCTGCATATTCTTCACTCCAAACATATTTAAAAATACCAAATCTTTTAGTCATTTAAAAATACTAAATTAAAAAAATCCCAATATCGCAAAAATTCAATAACAAAACCTAATCAAAATAATAAAAACATTCACTGAGAAACACATTTATACTTTTAATAGATATATACATTTTTTAGTTTTCAAACTCAAAAAGTTTAACAGAAAATCCTAATCATAATCGTAAAAACATCAATATTAAAAATTATATATATTTTTATTCAATATTAATATTACTTTTCTAACCAAATAAATTAATAAATAATACCACAAATAAACATAATACTTGTATCTTGCGACAAGCTCGTATATTTTCTACTCAATGTAGATACGAACCACTACCGAGATACGAATCACCACAGAGGACCTTTAAAAGGAGCGAACCATACCTCAAAAATTCCTGTACACTGGATGCTTCGAGGTAGCCCTTATATGTCAACTCAATTAAAAGTATCAAGCATGTATATATATGAATAGTCTTCAACAGAAATCACTTACCATTTGTTCTTGAAGCCATTGTAATATAAATTCATCAGATTTGCAGCGTTAATGATTCTTCTTTCAGAGATCTGAAACTTCACAGAGTTGTCTTCTAGGCTTATGAGCACAATTAGCTGAAGAGATTAAAAAAAAAACTGCATTCTCGTTGATTGGAGCCTCGTATAAGATAGAGGATTTGATCTTCTAACTAACCCTGTTCCAAAAATGTTTTTAAACTTGAAGTCATTGCAATTGCCACAAAGATTGTCAATATAATTTTTCACTGTAAAACCCTAACCACAAAATTGCAATACTTCATAAGCTTCAAGAGAATTCTCTTTTGAGATACCCCACACACACATATATATATATAATTAATTTTATGATAATTATCTAATAGTATTGTTAAGAGTTGGTCCATCCTAAAAAATAACGAATCTAGATTGTGATATTAAATTAAAATATTGTTATTATTATATTTATGAAAATAAATAATTTATTATTCTAATAATAAATTTATATATTTTTAATATAATTTTTTTAACAGTTTTAATAAAAAATATTTCCATCGTTACTCAAATTTTATGGTCATCATTTGGAAATTTTATTGTAGGATAGAGGGGGCACTAAATTTCTTCTAATACGTATATTTTTTTTTTTTTTGAAAAATTGAGGAGAATTCTTACAATGACCACGTATTATCGTAAATTCTTGATGGGATGGCTAAGGAATTAATAATACCAAGTATGAATTTAATAATGTAACTCATAACATTATAATGTCATGTTTTCGAATGCTAATTAGAGCTTTAGAACATATTCCATACCATTTTTATCATGAAACCTAGTATATAGACCTTCTTACCTTCATGTAAGTGTGATCACAATTGGTATGTATGGTTATACCACATAGCAATGCCATAACAATATTTCTAAACAAAAAAAAAGAGATTTGTTTACATTACATTAAATAACGTAATGCACATAAAATATACGAGTTATCATGAGATTCAAACCATATTCCAATCCTTTCACTATACCGCATATGGTCAAGTTTTTTTCGCTAATCCCATTTATCCTTTTATGTGAAAACATAAAGATACGTGTGTTAACCAACTTTGTAATATGACCCATAGACTATAAAATGCATTTTAAAATTTCTCAAAACTGAAACAATATGAATGATAAATAAAGTGTCCATAATGTGTATATGAAACATAGAATCATGCATCATATAATGCTATACTAAACTAAATCATATGCAATAATTTTACTAGGGGATCCCATCTACTTTAGTTTGAGCATAAACCATTGATACCAAGCTTTGCAACATTTTTCACATTTTGATAACAAGTGGTGTATATGTGTGTGAACATATTGGTCATAGTTTCAAGTTCAAAGTTGGATTGAGCCTAAAAATGAATAACTCTATTGAGTTGATGGTCCTAAAACTATTTTTTCCTCTATTTATGAAGAGAAAAATAGTCATAAAATTGAAAGTATTTGGAGATTCAATAAATATGATAAAATGGATAAATGAGCAAAATTGTATAAACTATTCTCCCCATTATTGAAGGAAGTTTGAGAGATTTTCCATGGTTTCACCTCCTTTTCTTGTAATACTATTTATAAATAAAGAGCATTATGCGAATTCTTTTTGAAAAACTGAAACTCATATGCTACATATTTAATGGTAGATTTTGGAAGACAAGGAGGAATATACTTCTAAATATTTTCATCCTCCTTTGCATGAAGAAGTCCAAGGTTTCACACTTTTGCTACGTTGTAGATGAAGAATATTGGTTGGAAAATTTGATCTATTTTATGTCTATGAATATGTAAGTGTGTGTGTGTGGTTGGAAAACTTGATCTATTTTATGTCTAGGAATATGTATGTGTGCGTGTGTATATTATTTTTAGTAAAAATAAACAATGTAAGTAGGTTTTGATGGATGGCTAAGAAATATCCCGGAGTATGTAAATTTAGGTCATGATTATTATATGTGGTACATTGAAAGGGTTTTTTTTGTATACATTTGGGCAATAACCACATAGGGGTGGCACAATTTATAGACCTTCACTCTAAAGCTCATTATTTGGAGTTTATTTAAATGCTATCAAAGCATATGACCACATCAAGTTTATTTTGTTTATTCAAAAATTGTAAATGTTTTTATTTTGTTTAAAAAAGGAAATTCATTAGGTTGTATTTTTTAATCATGTTTATGGTTGTGTTTATCATAAAATCTCCACTTATAATAAATTTTACATATTTTTAATATTTTAAATTAAAAAATAAATAAATATTAAAAAATAATTGTTCAAACTTGGAGAAATCAGGATCCTCCAAGATTTTAGATAATATTAAAACTTTTTAATGGTTTTAACAATTCTGAAGAAAAAAGGGAAAGTAAACAAATTCATTCGTTTCATTTATTGCCGCCAAGTCCAACCTAAAAGAGGTCACATGTATAACACTCCCATGAGACCGTAATTCATCTGGATGGATGAAGGCGGTAGAGAGAACTCAGGCTCAACGCATGTTCATTTGTCCCCCCAGCCGCTTTGAAACATTTTGTTTCTCCTTTCCTGTTTTAACTAATCCCTCGCTTTACACTCGATCCTTTCGCTTTCTCTGCAACAAATATTTTCCCGGCGGACAGAAGCCTTCGGAGGAAAAGGAGGTGAATGGGCGAACGATTCTACAGTTGAAGCTTCCTGCTCACAGACATGGGGGTAAGTTCCCACGTTCCCTTGCTTGCTTTCATGCCGATTTTCTGAAGTTAACAACACCCCTTTTGATCCGCATTTTGCAGTACTGGACTTGCATCAGTGACAGGGTCCTACAATTAAGGGTTAGGGTTTATAGTTTGTTTTGTGCTTTGATGCAGACTGAAAGGTTATTTAAAGATGATGCCAGGGATGAGAAGGGTGAATGAGCCAGGATGGTAAGTATCTCCTCCGATTGCTCATTTTTTTCTTATTTCGGGTGATGGCCAGCTCGATGCTCATAGAATCCATTTCAGGATGCCAGAGTAGTTCTCTTTGTATGGCATAAGTAAGTCATTTTTATTGTTGACCTCGAAAAAAAATGGGCATTTCCCACTATAACTTCTGAAGGCCACTGATGCAAAAACGACTCATATTGATAAGTAACTATGTGATGCTTGTTGATGCAGGCTTTTTTTTTTGGTGGCACGGCAATAACTAATCTTGTAAAGACCACTAGGATGGTAAATGATTTATAGTTTCCACATTTCGAATGTTGCATCATCCGATGCTTTGAAAATGAAATCTGCATACCTTGAAAGCTACAGGTGCAAAGTTTTATGTGAAATACATCACTTTAAATATAAGATTCCACATGCTAAGCATTTCTGCTGCACAAACCTTTCGATTATTGTTTTAAATATAACATCTGTAGGGCGGGTGGATTGATATTTTATGCGTTTTCTATATTCTGGCGGGCCGTGCAGGACAGAATTTTACAATCCACAGGCAGGGGACATAGTGTCACCATTACAAATGATGGCAATCCTGCTACCAAAGTAATGGTCGGTATCCTTGTTTGAAATCTGATTTTGGAGACTATATAGCTCTAGCATTACTCCGGGAACTGTACTGATCCTTCTAGCTGGACGCTTTAACGACAAACGTGTACTCCTGCAAGGTTTCTGCTAATCGAACCAGGTATTCTTATGAACCCCGCATCTGAACTTGCAAACGGCACTCTTGAATTCCATATAAGCCTCCTTATATTTTCCAATTATGTGGAACAAAACTCCCATCTGAGCTTCAATCCCAACAATTTCACTCTGCTGTCCAGGTAATTTCTCCAGAATCTTCAGGGCTTGTCGGAACAGCCTAATTGCAAATTGATATTCACCCATAGATTCAAACAATCTGAAAACCTCTGTCAAACTAGTTGCAATCTCATCAGGGGATCACCTGCTTGTCGTCTTCCAAAAATCCTCAATGCATTTTCACAGTAACTTTTTGACTCCCTGAGTTTTCTCATTTTCACATAGAGTTCAGCAAGGCTTACAAATAATATCCCTACACGTGTGTGGTCTTCCCCGAAGAGCTTTTCGATAGGCACTTAGTGCTTCATCATAGCGACCCAGAGCGAGATATGTGTCTCCAGTTCTGGCATCTATATATGCCACCTCAACATCTTTTCTGTTTGCTAAAGAAACTGCTCTTGCTAGAGCCAAATTTTTCAATGCCTTCTCATGGTCACCATATCCACTAACAATAATAGCCATTAAATTTCTGTCTAAACCTACTTCTTTTGAACCTGCACCACATTGTTCAGAATGAATCTTTTGGGCATGTTTACATAGCTCCTCTGCCTCTGTGAACTGCATAACCTGTTTAACCCAGACATTGTTCAAGTTAATTAATAACCTTACCATTTCACTGGCTACTTGTTGTTTCCATTTGTTATTCTCTGGCGACCAGAGCGCTGCTCTGGCTACACCGAATTATGTTTCGGATGTCCATCTAGAAACCATGGTTTCAGAGCGCTGCTCTGGCTACACTGAATTATGTTTCGGACATCCATCTAGAAACCATGGTTTCAGGTAAGTTTCCTGTTTATTTTTAGGGTTATACCAGATATTTTCTATTTGTTCTTTGGTAATATGTTTCTGATACTATAGCAGGTTTAAAACCCTCTTGGGTTTTCAAAAATTAAACCCACCCAATTTGCAGAGATTCACTAAATGAATATAGGCCATCGATCTTGGATCATTATAGACCATTGGATTTCTGCCTCCCTGTACCATTGTTGCTAGCGGTTTTGACGTGGCAATTTCTGGTTAATCTTGGAAGCTTAAAGAGGTTTTGACTAGCTAGTAGGAGAAATAGGACGTGAGCTCTATCCACTAGCTGGGTAGTGGACACAGGTTTGACCAAGGATTCTAATTTTTTCAATTTATTTGTGGCATTTCTGGTGGGTCATTAAGTGCATTTTTACACACGGTTACATACATGGGCTGTTGGTGTATTTGTTGCCGAAATTATATGTTGTTTTTATATAATGCTGCCCACTCTAGTGATTCTTCTAGCTAGTGAAACAATGTTCACATGATCCAACGAGGACTCGTTCATGTATTTTATTCTCAGGAATCATTAGGTGGTTGTGAACAATCTAGATGAAGTTTTTATTTCTAGGTCTCCCCAGCTTATTTTCTTGCATTCTTATGAATCGAGTGGCCACTGATGTATAACACTACCAATTTCTGACACTGGCCGTAGTGATACCATGTACACTATTAAATTTATATGCTCACAATGCATTGAGCCTTAATTTCCCCTTGTCTGGTTCTCATATCGAAACCCACTACTTGCATTATTGGCTTTCTTTCCTTTCTTTCAGTTGCATAATAGGCAGTTCCATAGCCCTGACAATTCAGTAACCCTCCGCAGTCACTGGTGTTGACTTTAGTATGCATGTGTAAGAAGCTTAAGAAATATTTAGGCATACAATGACATAATGAACATTAGGACTTCTATAAATCTTAGGTTATTTGAAGTGCTCCTGATTCTGATTTTGGGCCGGAAAATCTTGGGGCTTAAATGTAACTCCATGCTTGTTAGCATGTAATTTCTCACTGTTTAAAGGACACCATCGATCTTCTATATTTTTGCGTCATAAAAATCTTCCATTGTTCCTCTTCTCCCTTGACAACTAGCATATCCATAGCTACAACGCTTATCTTCACTGCATTTTAATAGAACATAAATAGTTTAATTGTGCATAACAGAAAAATATATGGATCACAGGAGTTTCAGTGTTTGTTGTGACCAAGAAGCATGAAAAATGCAGTGTGAAACTCAAAGGGTCGGAGCAGATTCCAATCTTCAGGTCCAAGTATCTATATAATAAATTGGGTATTGTAATACGGACAGGAGGCCCTGAATTTAGAGTGAATTAGATGGTGGGCGCTGCAGAGAATTAGGGGATTCATCTAGAGAATCCCAATTGATGGGTGTTGCAAACAAAGATAATTTTTGCAATAGCTTTATCTGCATGCACTTGCCTATTATAATTATTATTTGATAGTAGCAGAAGGCAATCAGATAAACATATTAAAGCAGGGTATGTATGGGTGAGTTTTGAAGTCCTGGCAGCTGATTGCAATTCCAATTTTGAATACCCTTTGTGATTTTTGGGTGGCCACCGAGTTCAATTTTTACCGTCTTCAATGGATTCAATTGTGGGTTTTAGTGGGAGGGAAGTGACGAGGTCCAAGCAATTTGAGCCACAGGGCACATGGGTTTCTGTTGAAGATGGGGTGGAGATGCTTAGTCCTTCTCCCTGTGTTTTTCTTAGCTCTTCGAATGGAGTTGAGAGTCTGAATGAAGTGGAGATAATTCATTCCATCGAAGGGTCTAAGATGAGGGACCATGATTCAGACTCAAGCTCCCTCAGCAGCAACAGCAAGCGTCAGAGGGTCTTGCGCTCTGCAGGTTGGTACTTAGAGCCATGCAATTCTCTTAGAATTCATAGCTAAACGCAGCCCCTGTTATATTTCAAATTATGTTCTAGCCAGTAGAATCTTGATCGGCCCGGTAAAGCCCTGATCAACCCTCAAACTATAATGTTGTTTTTTTCCACTCTTTTCTATAAGTGTTTTTTGTTTTTGTTTAAATAAATAAAAATTTCTTTCCACAACTGTTAACATTATCAAAATAGGTACATACTACATACAGGGATTTTTAGGAAGAAATTCTTTGTTTTTTTTGTACTTTTATATTTAGAGTGAAACACTGCTTCAATTATTAAGATGATCAAAATATGTACATACAGGACATCAATGAAAAATAGAAGAATGGCAGCAGTTACCACAAGTTAGTAGTACTTGGAATCTACAAAGAAAAATAGCCAAACATCAGGTGCAAGTTGCCTTGAAGGCTCAAAATTTATTAAAAAAAAGGGCAGCATAAGTACAAAATTCAAACCTGTTGTCTGGTCTCTGTTTTTGCTGTACAAAATTCAAAAGCTGTTCTCTATTTTATTCACAGTTCAGAGTCATATTATTGGATTTTCCACTGATTTTAATACGATTGCATTTAAGGATGCATACAAAAAAGGGTTAAATACTAACTGACAAGATTTTAATGGGAATCCACTTTGAGAAAGCTTAAATGTATTGTTTTTGATATTATGCCATCATTGAATGGGTAGGGACTGCCAACACTTCAGGGCACATATGGGTTGGATCCTTTAGAGTAAGGTGATTTAGAGAGTGTCTTGTGTTACTGGGACTGTTATGTATAGGCAAACTGCAATGATAAAAAATTCATAAGTAGCCAGTGTAAACTTCCCAAGTGATTCTCAGAACATAGGTTATGTTTAAGCTTTTCCAGCTCAAATTAAGAAACTTGTGTGAAATTTATCTTCAAAACATTTTTTTTTGCAGGATAAAGAATCAAGATCCAGAACCTGATAAGTGTGCATTTTTCCAGCTAAAGTCAAAAGTTTAGGGGAAATATATCTTGAAAACATTGATTTCTGCAAGATAAAGAACCCTAACCTAATAAGCGTTACTATGTCAAAATACAAATTTTATCTGAAAGCTACCTTGAAAGCATTAGTTTCTGCAGTTAAATAAGTCTAACTAATATACTGATTGATTTGATTTTCGGTAATATTGTGTATCAGCCGCAAGAATAACACAGGGCTTCTAATGCCTCATGATGGTCATGGTTTTTTCACAATGAACGAATAGCCGTTGTTGGTATTTGGAGAGAGCTTGAAAAATTTGGTTGTTATTGTGTCAAAATGTATGTTTCATGAATTTTTATAGGGCCTTTCTTCGCCAAAAATCATAGATTTATGCAAATATCTGTTGTTGGAGAGACCACTTTGAAGAATTTCATTGTTTTAATGTGAAAATGTAATGTTCATGTGCTTTTAGAGAGAACTTGTCTTGGCAGAACCTATTTTCTTTAAGTGGGTTTTCTTTTGCAGAGCATTTAAAGGGAACCCATCTTACATCAGTTGGCAATATAATGCCATAATACATCTGTCATGGATTTTTAGTTTGTTTTATGCCAATTCGTGAACTTCTTGGGAGAACCATGCTCCTTCTTGGAAAAAATGGGGAAAAGAAAGAGATAAAAGGGAATTTTTTTTATGAAATATGGAGAAGAAACTCGATAAAAAGAAAATTTGTAGAAATCTATAGTCCATACATAACAGAAAGAAAACCAGAAATTTGTCTTAGCCCAGCTAGTATGGAAGATTGTTTATTCTGTCTGTTGCAAAGGAAGAGAATTACAAGTTTCTGGAGAGAAAAGGTTTATAAATTATAATGAGGAAAATGTTTCTGGAGAGAACGGCGTTAAAAATTATAGAAACATATAGAAACCTTTTAACACAGTTCCTCATTATGAATTATAACTGTGGAAATCTGCATTCGAAAATATTATTTAATTTTTCTTTTCCCCTTTGCCCTAAATTAAGAAAAAATATTACTTAATTTTAAGTTTCTTTTTTCCTAAATTCCAAAGTAGCAAGAAAACCATATACGAAGCTGGGTAGAAAGAAAATTGAAGACAATTTTAGGTATGTGAAGAAAAATTTCGTAGGGATTTAGATCATCACCAGGATCAGGTATTGATTATGTTAACTGGAAGATGCTTGCTGAATATTGTTTTTCAATCACGAGGAATTTTACAAGTAGGAAGGCGCTGGTTTAAAAATTGAAGTCTGGTAAAGGAAATCCAACTAGTAAATACCTTTGAATGTTTCAAAGTAAATATCTAGTTTATGAATTAAAGTAAATACCTTTTTGATTTGATGTATTTTGTGTAATCTCACGAGTTTAGTGGATATGTAGCCTCACTATCTGGGGGTGGGTGAAGTTCAGACACATGTGATGGTTCTCACAATATAGACACGTGTGATTTGATCAGATTGTTGATATCTATTTGTTTCTTTCC
Source organism: Pinus albicaulis (assembly GCA_034641835.2). NCBI lineage: Eukaryota > Viridiplantae > Streptophyta > Pinopsida > Pinales > Pinaceae > Pinus > Pinus albicaulis. The sequence continues at coordinate 993,324,256 of CM076571.1, forward strand.
AGTGTGAAGCGAGCAAATGGGCCAGTAGGCCAGTCTAGAGGAAATTCCACTGCAGGCCATCCTCAACCTAATTCTATTCCGAAGATTCAAAATGGTGGGCACACTCAAAGGCAGCAAACAGGGGGAAATCGCACTGCAGGATCCTCTCAACCTAATGTTAATATGAATAGTCAGAATGGCGGGAATACTCAAAGGCAGCAAACAGGAGGAAACCCCACTGTAGGCTCCCTTCTTTTAACATTCATTATGTCCCACATGTATCACACCTTCAGGCATTCCTTTGCGCCTCCTGGTGCAATTGCTATTTTTTAAAACTTAATGATATTTCTATGGATCATGTTAATTCAAATTGTCTAGTACGTCAACGATAAAAAAACTGTCTATTGGTCCAGTTTGGATCACATTGAATTTTCATAACATCGTGTCTGATAGAAGCCATGATCCCTTAACTGCCTCTCATTTGTGGATGATATCTTTGGTTTTGGACTGTTATCTAATTCAAATACTCTGCAATGCTAGATTGCTACATTCCATTAGGGTACAGGCCTTCTCTGAACCTTCTGAAGCCTCTGTCAATCGGGCAGAAGTTCATTTGTCCTCTTTTATACTACATGCTATAGGTGGCAATGAATGTCACCCATTTGTAATGTTTTCCTTCTGGTTACCACAGGAGGAGAAGGAACCGGGCCTCTGCTTCTCTGCTTAGGTGTAGGTTCATCTATTTCTTTTTGAAACTTGATTATCTTATATGGATCATGTTAATTTATTGTCTTATATTGACTATAAAAAATCTCCATCCTATTTAGCTAGCTCAAGTGGTTGAGTGATTTGAGGTTCATGTAGAAGCTCCCCATTTCTATTTTTGTTTATCAACTGTTATGATGTTATCTATTTAAAATATTGTCCTTATGTATGACTGATGAAATCCATGCATTTTCAGATGTCCAGATGTATCCAAAATCAGAGCAAAGATGCTTTATGCTACAACTAAGGATAGGCTGAAAAGGGAACTTGATGGTTTTCACTATGAATTTCAGGCCACTGATCTCGCTGAGATAGATATTGAAATGATTAGAGACCGTGCAAATTAGATTGGGAGTATGTATTTATGCTTTCAGGGCAAAAGGGGTGAACATAATATATTGTTATTTCACAGTACTCTACCAGGGAATCAACTGCCATTTTCATTTACATGACTATGTGACTTTCCTATTTCATGCAATGAAAACATTTCTATAGAAATATGCATGCTTATGGATGAATTGAATGTGGTGCTTGACCTATTGGTGGTCCTTATAAAAAGAATCAAAATTTTTATGGTGTGCTTATTAAGATCTCTGTATCATTGCATATCTTTGATTTCAGTTCTAGTAATGCTGCTGTCTTGGATGATAGCTAGATGAAAAGCCAACTCAGGGTCCTACTGATGGATGTGTATATATTTGTTTAGAGAAAATAGATTTAAACTTAACTCACACATATTGTTCGAACTTCGCTCGTCACCAAAGAAACTTTTCCAGAGATTGATATCAGTCAAATAGTGTTTCTTATGTGAACCATTTAGTATGAAGCATTGGATATATCCATAATATTAATTGGGCTTGTTGTCAATGTTTTTCTTCTTATCTTAATCTCAATAACACAGTGTTTCTTATCTTCTTATGTGAACCATTTAGTATGAAGCACTGGAAATATATCAATGCTATCGATAGAGACTTATAAAAATGTGAACTGCTTGTGTATGAATTTGTCAGAAATAGTCCTTGTGGCTTTTGGTTTAGACTTTATAGTAGCATGGGAATATATTCATGTTGTTTATGCCTACAAAACACGATAATCTGAGTTTCTGATTTTCTTTCCCCCAAATCTAAGCATTTTTCGGACACAATTTATTTTCTATGTGAAATATTGTGTTTTTTATACAACTCTAGGTATCGCGAGGCTTCCTGAAACAAGGATATGGCTCCTTTAATGAAGGAGGGAATTCATACACTTTTGATGTACCTTTACAGAGTTCTTGGACTTACAGAAGAAATGAAGCAAGTTGCATCCTCTGAAAATAGTTGTGCTGTGGTATGTAAATTTCATTGTAATGTATTATGTTGCTTTAATATGTAATATTTTTTCAGGTAAAACTGTCTATTCATTTGCACGTTGTCAACAGAGGTCAATGTATGTTATTTTTCATTCTAGTTCCATAGTCCAACTAAGTGACTAGATGTCTTAAGATCATGTGTCCTTTGCATACATTGTAATAGAGTGGGGTTCTAGAATTTAGAAACCATGCATGCTTCAAAGGAATGGATACTATTATAAGAAGGATGCAAGAAGGATGGCCCTGTGGCTTGAATGGACAGCGCATGAGAAACTAGAATCTTTGCTAGAAGAGTTTGGGCATTTACGAACACTTTCATTCTTGTATGCAAGTAAAGGATTACAACAATGAGCATTGGACATATGGAGAATCATAGCACAAATAAATTTGAAAATACCTTTGCAAGGGTCTCCTGTTATGGGGAAAAGAGGAAATGAGTCAACTGGTATGACACATGATCAGTTGGCAACTGTTGTAGAGGAAACACAATTTTTAGAGGAATCTTCTGATCACAAGCTTGTCTTGGAACATTTGACTTGGGTTTGTCATATAATCCCAATCACCTTTATAATTCATTGGAATTTGGTTGGCTTCGTTGCCTTCTGTGTCTATAGTTGTGGTTTTGTATTGAGATTAATTGGGCTTGCTGTCAATGTTTTTCACTTCTGAGAATGCTTTGTTTTTGTTTTTCTCTAATTATGTGTTGAACATTTTTTAAAAATCAATGCTTATTATGAAATTTAAAGGACTGTACAAATTAGACCTGCGAATATTTTTTTAGATTTATCTATCGCTTAATGTATGGATAAAGGAGTCTGTCATCAGTAGTTGCAAATTAAATTTTTGTCATTTCAAAGTCACCTTGAGTTACTGTGTTATATTGTTATTAGTGTTGTCTAGATCTCTCCAATGATGAAAACCTAGGTTGGACTTCCCTTATGTGTTCTGCTTGACGTAATTCATTAGAATCTGGTTGGCTTCATTGCCTTCTGTGTCTATACTTGTGGTTTTGTATTGAGATTGTTTGGGCTTGCTGTTAGTGTTTTTCACTTCTGAGAATTCTTTGGTTTTGTTTTTCTCTAATTATGTGTTGAACATTTTTTAAAAATCAATGCTTATTATACAATTTCAAGGACTATCATAATTCTTTAAAGGGTGCTAGCTCATTGGAAGAGAACCTGCCATGCAGGAGGTTGGTGGTTCGATTCCACTGCACCCTAACATGAATTATTCAACGATATTGTTGATTTTTTTAATTAAATATTTTTATATTGATTTATTTTAATGGTGAGATATTTTTCTGGAGTCATTGTTTTATATTATCTCTAGAAAGACAATAGATAGGATTAAAGACATTATCTCCATAAAGACAATATGTATTTAATTCCAACTATTGTCTTTGGAGAGACAAAAATGAAATTGTCTCAAGTTAAGACAATTTACACAAAAATTTTCTTAAAACCCCCTTTTGTGTTGTAGTGCAACTATTGTCTCTGGAGAGACAAAAATTCTTGTCTTATATATTGTCTTTATCGAGACAATATTTTAAGACAATTTAATTTTAAGACGATTTAATTTGAGACACCCGCTTAAAGACAATATTTAAGACAATACACAAGTTTTCTTTTGTCTCAAATTAAGACAATTTACCCAAAAAAATGTCTTAAATATTGTCTTAAAACCCCCCTTTATGTTGTAGTGTCGATTGGAACCAATATCATTGATCTATCTGCATCCAACAAGGGGGTTTATTTATTTGAGTCAGATTTCTCTAAAACATGGGATATTTTGGATCCCCCTATACCATCTGTGATCTACATACCTATAGGGGAAGAGTCTTGTTGAATCTTAAATATCAAAATAGACTAAGGTAGGGAGAAATCTACTGGTCGTTGTCCAATTCAAGTCAAATTTTCCTCTTCCACGTGGTCTTGAATATTCTCTTTGAATTCTTCTTCTTCATCATCTGTTGGAAGTATATTAGAAAATTTCCACCCTTTAAGAAGTTTGCACAACTTCTTTTTCTTTATTGGGTTTTTCTTAGACAAAGGACAAGAATTCTATAAGTGACCTATTTGAAAACATTCATGAGTTCTGAATGTCATGTTCTCATAGTCCAAAACTTGTGACCATTGCAAATTGTTGTTCTTCAATAACATGTGATTTGGAATCCCTTTGCTCATATCTATTTGCACACATATTCTGGCAAAGGTAAAGATACCTTCATCTCTTCTTTCCATATCTTTTTTTTTTATTTAATTTTCCCAATGCATTACCTATTTCTTAAAGAAATTTAAGGTTCTAGAAGGGAAGGGGAAGGTTTTGGAGCCTCACCAAAATTAGTATGGTAGTAACCACCATAGTTTTGGCATTGAAATCGGGGAACCATGGTGTGATAAACAATCCAACATTACCCCAGAACCATGGCCCTCCTTCAAATACAAAATCCAGGTCCTTTTGAGTATTAAATTGGACAATGAAGTATGCTTTGGAGCATAAGAAATATCATATTTTGGTGTCCATGACAAGAAAATCCATTGGTTTAGTGTCTCAGGTTTTGGACAAAAACCATTGAATCTACAAATGATTGTGTTTTTTTGGAGGGGTGTAAAGAGAGAGGAGACTTTTTTATTTATGACCTCCAAGGCTAGGGCCTGTTTCATTTGCTCAAAATTGTAAGGACCTAGAGTATTTTGGTTTTGTTCCACATATCTAGAAACCATCCCTTTAACTGCGTCTTTGAATGACATAGTTGTTCCATTTTTAGTCGTTGCAGTAGGAGCACCTACACCTATTCTAGAGTTTAATATTATTTTATATTTCCTACATATACAGGTATCTTTGAGTGGTGAGAAGTCATGGAGGACGTTCCTTCATATTATAGGCATTGATATTTTTGTGGTGCATCCCCTTTCACTTCAATGGTATTTCTTAGGAATTAAATCGAATATGTGTTTTTTGTCGAGATAAATTTAGATACCCCCCCCCCCCATAAATATATCTATAAAAATATGAAGATTTTCTTTCTTTATCCCGCATACCGACTTCAGGGGGTTCCGGAAGCTTTGAGAAGTCTAGTGGGATATCTTGGTGGCTTCGGACATAAGTTATGCGGCCTCATGGGTAAATAAGTGATATATCCCATGAAATTATATTGCAACAAAATAAAAAAACAGAGAGAATATTTTCATTCTTAGTATCTGATATATTTTTTACCCTCCACCAAGTCAACCTAGATCATTCTCTGTTGATGTTATGAGCAGATTATCTAGTGGCCAAGTTGGGGCTTCAAGCATGCCACAATATGGCCGCCATGTTGGGGGATTCCTTTGAGTCAACTCTAATAATCCCATTGTACATGATACCCACACAAATAATATGTATATAAATCCCCCCAAGGTGGATCCAACCATGTTGATACACCTGTACAAATTGGGTACAATGAAACCTTGTCGAGGGTAAGCATATTTAAGCAGAAACATGAAAGAAATAACATGTTGGAATTGGAATAAAGATTTTGAAACCCTATAAAGGCGACTCCATTATATCATAAAAATATTTATTCTTATATTTAATTGAGTTTAAATATAGTTTAGTGGGAGTGTAAATATTTTTTAATTTTATTTTTCTCTCAGATATTTTTGAATGTAACTAACACTTCTATAATGTAATGGAAACATCTCATAGGCGCTAACGAAGGATTATCCTTGAACTAGCGAAAATTATTCTCTGTATCGAATTGATCTCATTCAGTAGAGCAATTGAGGATTGAAGATAAAAAGGAAGGTACTTGTAATTGTTATTTCTACTAGTAAAAAGTTGTTGATATTTTTGTAGTAGCTTTTCCCAATGCACTGTTGGGTTTTACAAGTGAATTTTTGGTGTTGTGGTTCTCAATCATTGTTTATTTATTTTTAAAAATAATTATTATATTTTCTATTGTATTTTATTAACAACTAATATCAGATTTGGTTTTTTGTTACTAGGTTTTTTAAGCAATATGGAGATTGTAATGATTGATATAGAGAAGCTTAATGGGGATTTTCCTTATGGAAATCTTAGATGGAGGATATATCGATCTTACAGGACCAATGCTTGTTGAGGGAGCAACAAAGAAACCCTCAACCATGGAAGATGAAGGTTGAAAGAAGCTATATATGAAAGCCATTACAATTTGATAGTACCTCACAGAGAATGTGCATTTTAATGTTGTTGAGCAGAAGATAGCATAAGCTCTATAGATAAGATAAAGTTATGTGGCATGTACGAGAAGAAAACGACAAGAAAAAAAGTGTTCCTATTGAAGAAATTATATAATCTATAGATGAAAGATGACACTTCAGTAAAAAAGAACTTAAATGTATTTAATATAATTTCAATTCAACTTGCATCTATCAAAATCACTCTAGATGATGATATTAGAGCCATCCTGCTGATGTGCTCCATGCCATATAGTTGTGAGCCTTATGATAGTGTCTATAAACACTTCAGCACCTACAGGGGCCCTAAATTTTTATAATGTTAGAAGTAGTTTAATGAACGAGGAGCTGCAGTGCAAATGAATTTTGGAAAATCAAGGAGGTGAAGCTTTAGACTTATCTGATTGTGGAAAGTAAATTGAAAGCGACGGACAAGGGTGGTCAAAACATAGATGTAGATGAAATTCTAGTAATTAAAGAATAATTTTCCATCATTGCGGAAAACATGGTCACATCAAAAAGTATTGTTGGATATGGAAAAAAGAGCAAAAGGGTCTAAAGGAGCAAAAGGTGACCATAGAAAAAATGAAGAAACCATTGTTGGTGCATCAAAAGGTGAGGTATTAATAAATGTTTCTTGTGAAGATTCATTTATTTATGCTTCTAATCATGATAATGATTGGATTTTAGATTTTGTAGCTTCCTATCATGCTACTCCAAGTAGAGAAAAAAAAAATTCTTATAAATTTGGTAATATGGGTAAGATTAGATTTGGAAATAAAGTTATTTGTGATATTAAAGGAGCAGGAGATGTTATAGTGAAGAAAAAAGATGGTTCCAATTTATTGTTGAAATAAGATATGAATGTGCCAAAGCTTGGAATGAATTTTACTTCCACTAGGAAGTTATATGATGAATGATATCATACAATGTTTGGAAAATGAATATGGAAAGTTATTAAAGGAGTGTTGGTCATGGCTAAAGGAATCAAGGTAGGATCTGTGTATACATTAAGGGAAAACACATAAATATAAAATGTGGTTGTTGTTACAAAAGAAGGAAACCAAGTGGATCTATGGCATAAGCAATTGGGTCAATGAGTGAAATGAGTGAAGAGGCCTTAAAATCATTGATGAAAAAAAAATATTTTAGGTTTGAAATCTCTTTAACTTAATCTTTGTGAAAAGTACTGCATATATGGTAAGCACAAAAGGTTTTACATTTCTAACAAGTTTATATGAAAGGAAAAAAATTGTACTACAGTTGGTATATTCTTATACATGTGGGCAATCAATATTATGTCTCTAGGAAGCTGTATTTAAGTACGCATTCATAGATGATTTAATTCTGGAAGGTTTGAGAATATCCCATGAAACTTTTAAAGGTGGGGAGTTTGGAAGATATTTTAAAAATTTCATGTGACTGTTGAAAGATAGTATACACTATCAAGTGTTTAAGGAAAAATATCGGTGGTAAATATTGCCCAAATGCATTCAATGATTACTAAAATAGGTTTGGAAGAAAACATTAAAAGATTGTCCCTAGGAATCCTCAACAAAATTGTACAACATAAAAGAATGGATTGAGTTATCATGGAGAAGGTGAGCAGTGTTTTGTCCAACTTCGGATTGGAAAATCATTTTTTGGAAGAAGTTGTAAGGAAATCTTGTTGCATCATAAATTTATCACCTACTATATCCTTGTATGGTGGCATTATTCTCACCTGAATTTTTTTTTTATTCGAACAATTTATGCATATTCCCAAAGAGAATAGAACTAAGTTAGATGATAAATCCATGAGGTGAATTCTTTTAGGATATGTGGATGGTGAGTTTGGGTACCATATTTGGGATCAAGTTAAAAATAAAGTTGTTACAAGAATGATGTTATATTTAATGAGTTAGAAATTTTTAAAAGGTCTACTGGTGATATAGAGGTAATGAAAATTGTTAACAAACTTAGATATATCCCACCATTGCAATAATATGGGTAAGAAATTCAAGAATGGGACAAAAAAAAAATGAAAAATGATGAAAAACAACAAGAAGAAAATATGTGACAACCTTTGCAAGAAGTACAACCAGAAAACACATCACCACAATTGGTTCACAAGTGTATGAGGACGGATAAACCTTCACAAAGGTATCCACCTTTAGATTACACTTTGATAATTGACGAAGGTGAACTTGAATGTTTCAGGAATCTTATAAAGTGGAACGTAACAAAGCTTGACAGAAAGCAATGGAGGAAGAAATGAACTCTCTATTGAAAAAAAAAAGCTTGAAAATTAGTAAAGCCTCCATAAGGAAGAAACATCTTAGAGGAATAAACATGAGGTTGAAGGGAAGAAATAAAGATACAAGGAAAGGTTGGTGGTAAAAGGGTTTGCACAAAAATAAGCTATTTATTTTACTAATTTTTTTCCTTCTATTGTTAAGTTGTCATCCATCAGAGTTATTCTTGGTATTTATGCTACTTTAAATTTGGAATGTAAACAACTAGATTTCAAGACAACCTTCCTTCTTGGAGATTAGAAGGAGGAGATTTATATGGTGCAACTAGGTGGATTGAAAGGAAAAGGTAAAGATATTTTAATTTGCAAATTGAAAAAGAGCCTCTATGGCCTAAAACAAACACCATGCCGATGGTATAAGAATTTTGATTCATTTATGTTGGAACATGGTTTTAAAATATTAGAGTTTGATCAAATTGTTTACATCAAGAGATATGAGGAAAGGTACATTATCATATTTTTATATGTTGATGACATGTTCATTGTTGGATATGATAAGAACATGATTAACAGGTTGAAGAAGGATTTGGGTAGTAGATTTGCAATGAAATATTTGGGTCCAATACAATAAATACTGGTATGAAAATCATATTTGATAAAAATGGAAAAAAAGTTGTGGCCATCGAAGAAAATATATTGAAGAAAATGTGTTATACGAGTTCAATATGAAAATGTGCAAAATCGATTTAATTGCACCCCTTGCACCTAACACCAAACTTAGCACTAAATTATGTCGATGTGATGATAAGGAAAAAAATGAAAATGAGGACTCCTTATGCCCTCATCATTTGCTAACACGATGTGTTGGTTTGTGCTTAAGCCAAATATTTTGTTTAGTGGGATTTGTAATTAGGCTTCTTTTATGACAGAGAGAAATAAAAAATTAGCAAGTGGGGAAAGTTGGATTTTAGGGTAGGGTACTAGAAATTATTTATCTATGTTTTGGTAAGAATAATGGAAAAAGCTTATACAAATGCAAATGTGGTTGCCTAATTGATAGTAAGTGGTGATGTTGCAGTATGTACTTGACCAGATATTGCATATTTAGTGAGAGTTGTAAGTAGGCTTCTTGCAAATACACGAAAAGAAATTTGGGAAGTGGTAAAGTGGATTTTAGGGTATCTCAAGTGTACTAGTAATTATTATTTATGTTTTGGTAAGAATAATGAAAAATATTATGTAAATACAAATATGGTTCAATGAGATGTCGATAGTCGAAATTCCACCACTCGTTATTTCTATACTTTTTCAGGTACAATAGTGTCTTGGGTGTCCACATAGAAAATTTCCGAATGTAGTAACATTCCACAATTGAGGAAAAATATATAGCTGCAAAAAAATATTGTAAAGAGATAAGAGATGTTACGGATGCAATCTTCCTAGAAGAGTTGGGAATAAAGGAAGAAAAATATGTGTTTCATTGTGATAATATTATGATTATTGACTTAGAAAAAAATAAAGTATATGATTCTAAAAAAAATTTATTGATGATAGATCATTCGATGGTGGGCTACTACAGTTGGAGAAATACACACAAAATAAAATCCAACAGGCATTTAAAAAAAATATAGCCAAGAGATAAGCAGGAGCTTTGTAGAATCTTGGCTCTAATATTTGGTCTCAAGTGGGAGATTGTGGGAGATTGTTAAGTATGAGTCCAAATATAGTTAAGGGTTAATGTAAATATTTAAGTGTAAGGGAAAATATTTATGTGTGAGTTCAAATATGGTTGAGTGAGAGTGTAAATATTTTTAATTTTATTTTTGTTTCAAATATTCTTCTAGAAAGTAAATAAGACTTCTAGAATGTAATGGAAACTTAAAGAAGACTTCTAGAATGTAATGGAAACTTCTCCCGCTAGATTGTACCGAAGGATTCTCCTTGAATGTAAGGGAGAATTATTCTATAAATAAGACATTTTTTCGGTATTGAGCTATTCAAAGTTGGATTCTCCTTGAAAACTTCTAGAATGTAATGGAAACTTAAAGAAGACTTCTAGAATGTACTGGAAACTTCTCCGCCTAGATTTTACAAAAATATTCTCCCTGAATGTAAGGGATAATTCTTCAATAAATAAGACATTCATTCAGTATTGAGCCATTGAAAGTTGGATTTTGCTTCATTGTAAGGAGAATTCTTCAATAAATAAGCCTTTCATTCTATTGAATGATTGAGAATTGAGTTCACAAGAGAAAGCACCTGTAATTATTAAGCCTTTCATTCTATTGAGCAATCGAGAATTGAATTCTTATTCTATTTAGCAATTGAGAATTGAGTTCACAAGAGAAAGCACTTGTAATTATTAGGCCTTTCATTTTATTGAGAAATCGAGAATTTAATTCTTATTCTATTTAGAAAATGAGAATCGAATTCACAAGAGAAAGCACTTGTAATTATTGAATTCTTATTCAATATAGCAATCGAGAATCGAATTCACAAGAGAAAGAACTTGTAATTATTATTAAGAGATTTGAATTCTTATTCTATTTAGTGATTGAGATTTGAATTCACAAGAGAAAGCACTTGTAATTATTATTGCTAGTAATAAAAGAGTGATAATGAAAGCAATCTAGAATTGAATTCTTATTCATTTAGAAATTGAGAATTGAATTCACAAGAGTGATAATGAGAGCAATCTAGAATTAAATTCTTATTCTATTTAGCAATTAAGAATTGAATTCAGGAGAGAAAGCACTTGTAATTATTATTGTTAGAAAGCACTTATAGTTATTATCCAATTCAAATTCTATGTAGAAATTGTGAATTGAGGATTGAATTCACAAGAGAAAGTATTTATAATTATCATTGAAAATTGAATTCACAAGAGAAAGAGAAAGCACTTGTAATTATTATTATAATATTATTGTTTTTCTTGTAATTATTATTATAATATATTATTATTGAGAATTGAAATTAAAAAAAAAAAAAAAAAAAAAAAAAAACAAACTTGTAATTATTATTGGGAATTGAATCCTTATTCTATTTAATTATTATTAAAAATTGAATTCACAAGAGAAAAAGAAAGCACTTGTAATTATTATTATAATATTATTGTTTTTCTTGTAATTATTATTATAATATATTATTATTGAGAATTGAATTAAAAAAAAACACTTGTAATTATTATTGAGAATTGAATCCTTATTCTATTTAGAATTCAAATTTAAAATTATCTTATTCTATTTAGATATTGAGAATTGAATTCACAAGAGAAAGTATTTGAATGATTGTTATTTCCAAATTTTTTCAATTTAGAAATTGTCTTATTCTATTTAGAAATTGAGAATTGAATTCACAAGAGATTGAGAATTGAATTCACAAGAGAAAGCACTTGTGATTGATATTTCGTCGTTTTTTCAATTTTTCCCGGCTAATATTTCCTCATTTTTACGCCGATAGGCGTAACCCCCTATCGGAAGGAGCATGTTTTGTGATTAGGCTAATTAATTTTTTTGATCTGATGGTCTAGATTGAAAGATGTTGGTATATTCTGGTCGTCGCCACTCAATCAATGGATCAAATCTACCCCACTAACTTCCTTGCATATCTAAATCACATGTTTAAACCGTACTTAAATTAATTTTTTACAAATCTTGATTAAAAATTTACTGTGCCATTTATTAATTGCCACCTATGAAGATTAACATTTCAAATGAAACTGAAAGATTAACGCTTGTCCAAGTGTGTGAAACTGTTATGCCAAGTGTCTGAAGGCGCCGGTGGACGAGGACACGTCATGAGAAGAAACATTGTGGGCGCCCTGGTGGTTTCAAATCGGGCGTAACGGTGGAGGAGTTGAACGCGTCGTCTCGGGTTCTGCATGCATCGCCTTGTCTAGCTTCCGTATACCGAAGCAACCGGACGGGAGCGACCATAATCGGAATCGAAATCAGGCTCTTAGTGTTTTTTACTGCCTGTTCGTGGTGGAATCGTTTCTGACTCTGCTCGGATTTGCTGTCAGATGGTCACTTTCCAAATCGATCAAGTATGGGAAGCTTCAGCGACTCGGTGTCCGAGGAAGACAGTCTTCTGTCCACATGGTTGTCTCATGCCATTCAATCAAATGACAATTTCACCGAAATTGAGTACAATATTTTGGGCAAGTATGAGACCTGTGAAAATCCTATGGAAGTTTATGGAACAATCGGTGCATGTTCGGACGTCTCTGTATCTCGTTGTGTTGAGCGATCTTCGAAATATGAATGTTCTGATGGCGCTTTTTGGTCGATGGAAATTGGGCGGACAAGTCCTCAAGGCAATTCGGTTGGCAGCAATGAGTATATATACAGTTCGTTGCAGGACCCTAAATCCATTTCTTCTTATTTGCTGGAAGGTTGCATGAACTCATGCCCTTCTGTTCCATCCAGAGCTATATCAGTTTCTCCGTCTTCTTCATCAGATGAACAGAAGGGTTACCATGTAAGAGTGCAATGTAATGCAAATGAAGGTTTTCCTGAGGGTTTTGATGGTTACCCATTTGTGACACCAGGAGCATTTCATTCTTGTGAAGACTTGATGGAAAATATGCTTTCTGCATCACCAATGCCTGAACATAGTTTTTCAAGCCTGCCAGCTTACAATATCGTGATGCAAAATGTCATTGAAGGTGAAAATAATCTTCCATGGAGATTGCAGAAACTAAATGGGGTTTTAAAATCAAAAGCAGGAGGAGATGATCATATGTGTAATGTCAATCAATTCCCGTGGGATAACGAAAGAGACGAAGCATGTCAAATGGCCATTACCGACGCTGTTGTTAAAGAACAGCATCCCCCTCTGAAGCGACATTGTAGTGTAAGTGCCTAGACAGTATAAGCTTTTGGATCTATGAAAGTATGTAAAGCTTGAAAAGACAATGCCAAAATATCTATTTTAACATATTCTTCTTTTTTGATGTCTTGTTTTTGAAATAATTCCACTTTCATTGCCCAATAAGTTTATACACTTATTCTTCCTATATTTTTTTTAAGGCCTTTTCCACATTCCTGTTTCACACAATCCTACATTGATGCCAATTGGTTGGTTTCTTAACACTGGTTCGTTATTTACTCTGCGCAGGAACGATTAATGGCCGATCGGCTGAAGGTGAATCCCGTGCCAGCAATAGAAGAAGGTATCAATTACAAGACGATGAGCAGCAGCTCATCAATGGTGGCATCCATAGAACCCACATTGTCCTCAACAGCATTTAACACAGATGGGAAACCTCGTGCTCGAAGAGGCTCTGCAACGGATCCTCAGAGTCTTTACGCACGGGTATGTGCGACACAGTCGTTAGACATTCTGCATGTACTGCAATATATTCATATTCGTTTAGATTTGTTGCTCTGTTTTTAGTGAAGTTTATATAGCATTACAAAAAAATTTAGTGATTTAGTGTTAGCCTATTTTTATTTTTATAATTTTCTGATAAAGCTGGTCAATGCCCCTTCTGAGCTCCGATGACCACTGGATGCAAGCGCCTGTTGCCTTTCACGCTGTCGAAGCGACTTTCCACAAGCGAAGCACATGCTAATAACCTAAATACAAGAAAACTGAAAGCTAAACCCATATTGGAAGGTATACGGGGCTGGAATTTTCCTCCTAAGTAGTTTATTTTGGATCGTTGCTGAACTGAGGAATCGGAGGAGTGAACACAGGAGGCATATAAAACTAGAATATGCAGACTATGGTGCTCAATTTCGCCCATGAAAAGCGTGGAATATAATATATTGAACTTATTCAATGTTATATTTTTCAGGGAGCGTTGACAAATTAACATGCGTCTGGAATGATAGGTTGGTTAACAATAGACTGTAGAGCTGCAAATGTCATTAGCAACGATTGGTTTTGGAGAATTTTATAAGAGAATTGACTTAATCAGTATCTCGCCTTCGATGCAGCACCTGTGCATGGATTGACATTTCACCCTTTGTTATACATATAATAATCCAACACTATTTCACCGTTTCTTATAATATATTAAATTTGTTGAAATCTTCTTCTCTTGAAAAAAATACAAAATCCAAATATGTCTTTTTCGTACTTTGTTTTGTTTTGAAGGATCAGAAATCGAAGTATGCTAGGAATCTTCTACGCGAAAGAATTCAAGGCAATTTCTTATAAAAACAAATTAATATATATATATGATAACAATATATGTTATGATTATTCAAAGTCATATAGAATTTCTTATAAAAATGATGTGTGTCTCGTATAACAACGACGATAGCTATAAATTAAAAAACAGTATATGATATATGCTAGGAAGCTTCTACGCGAAAGAATTCAAGGTAATTTCTTATAAAAACAAATTAATATATATATAACATAACAATATATGTTATGATTATTCAAGGTCATATATATATGATAACAATATATGTTATGATAACAATAAATATATGTTATGATAACAATATATGTTATGATTATTCAAGTTCATATAGAATTTATTATAAAAATGATGTGTGTCTCGTATAACAATGACGACAACTACAAATGGAAAAACAGTATATGATATATGCTAGGAGGCTTCTACGCGAAAGAATTCAAGGTAATTTCTTATAAAAACAAATTAATATATATATAACATAACAATATATGCTATGATTATTCGAGGTCATATATATATGATAACAATATATGTTATGATAACAATAAATATATGTTATGATAACAATATATGTTATGATTATTCAAGTTCTAGATTGAATCATAATTATATTTATTAATGCTATTGTGTGATTGATATAAGCTAATAGGTTTATATGAAATAGATTTACAACTATAGTAAATATAGTTAATATATCAGAATAAATCTGTATGGACCCCCCACCAAATTAATAATTCTAAAGTATATTTTATTAAAAAATTACTATTTATAATTATTAATAACTATATAAATAATACTAATTAAATTAGTATTATTTTGTATATTAATATAATATGCAATTATTACATAAAATGTGAATAATATATTAATTGTTATATTTAAAATATTAATATAATTCACATACAACATAAATACAATATTATAGTACTATTTAGTTCTTATTAAAATTTTTAAATTATTTAATTTTTTTATGAAAAAAACATAAATTAATGATTTTTTATTTCTCATATATAATTTTTTTTATTATAAAATTATATTTTATTTATAAACGATATGTATAATATGTAGAAAGTTCAATGAGTAATATCAAATAAATTTAATTATTTCCAAACACCATTAAATATTGATTTCAAAAATAAAAAATATAGATAAGGAATTAATATAATATCTAGATATTAGATATTGACTTGTACAAATTTCATGGATATTTGATCAGTAGCAACTATCTTTGGAATAAATAGAATAATGGCAATTTGATTTATAGAGGTTTGGTAAGTTTATCTATACTTTTCACAAACTTAGGAGTGCATTTTTTATTTTATTTTATTTTTTTAAGCTATAATCAACCTTATTTAATAATTCAAATTATTAATCATAATATTATTAAAAATTTACAAAGGCATATAATATATTTTGATATTAGGATTAAAATTAATGCTACCCACTATTAACAAATATTAATATTAATGTCACTCTTAATATTAATTAATTGTTATTGATATTAGTATTAATTAATATTATCAATATTAATATTAAAGTTAATAATAATAATACATTAACTACTATAATGCAGATTATTATTATACTAATAATAATTTGCATTACTATTTGATATTAAATAATTAATATGTAGGAATATACTAATATTAATAAATAAATAAGTTTTATTATTAATATTAATTAATTTGAATAAGAATAAGAATATTATTTTTAATATTATTAATATTAAATCCTTGTGTTTATTAGTTTTTTGGTTTATAATATAAATAATCGATCAATGTCATCCATGTTTAAATCAATTCCCTTGGGTTCACCAATTCTTTTGGTTTATAATTTGTTGGGTAATGGTTTTCCCTTGGGTTCACTAATTCCTTTGGTTTATAATATAAATAATCGATCAATGTCATCCATGATCAAATGTCACATTCTGACAAGCATTGTCTCAATGTGAAAATCACCCATGGCCAACCATGGTCATAGTTGGTTGAACGTCGCGTTCTGACAACAATTGTCTCAATATTTAAATCAATTCCCTTGGGTTCACCAATTCCTTTGGTTTATAATTTGTTGGGTAATGGTTTTCCCTTGGGCTCACCAATTCCTTTGGTTTATAATATTAAACCCTTGGGTTTATTACTTCTTTTGGTTTATGCTATAAATAGTCGATCAATGTCATCCATGATCAAATGTCACATTCTGACAAACATTGTCTCAATATGAAAATCACCCATGGCCAACCATGGTCATAGTTGGCCGAACGTCGCATTCTGAAAACAATTGTCTCAATGTTTAAATCAATTCCCTTGGGTTCACCAATTCCTTTGGTTTATAATTTGTTTGGTAATGGTTTCCCTTGGGTTCACCAATTCTTTTTGTTTATAATATTAAACCCTTGGGTTTATGTCATCCATGATCAAATGTCACATTCTGAAAATCATTGTCTCAATATGAATATCACCCATGGCCAACCATGGTCATAGTTTGTCGAACGTCGCATTGTGACAACAATTGTCTCAATATTTAAATCAATTCCCTTGGGTTCACCAATTCCTTTGGTTTATAATATTAAACCCTTGGGGTTATTAGTTCTTTTGGTTTATAATATGAATAATCGATCAATGTCATCCATGATCAAATGTCACATTGTGAGAACAATTGTCTCAATGTTTAAATCAATCCCCTTGGGTTCACCAATTCCTTTGGTTTATAATATTACACCCTTGGGTTTATTAGTTCTTTTGGTTTATAATATGAATAATCGATCAATGTCATCCATGATCAAATGTCACATTCTGACAAATATTGTCTCAATATGAAAATCACTCATGGACAACCATGGTCATAGTTGGTCGAACGTCGCATTGTGACAACAATTGTCTCAATGTTTAAATCAATTCCCTTGGGTTCACCAATTCCTTTGGTTTATAATATTAAACCCTTGGGTTTATTAGTTCTTTTGGTTTATAAGATGAATAATCGATCAATGTCATCCATCATCAAATTGTTTGAATATGAAATCAGCCATGGCCAACCATGGTCATACTTGGTCCAACGTCGCATTGTGACAACAATTGTCTCAATGTTTAAATGAATTCCCTTGGGTTCACCAATTCCTTTGGTTTATAATATTAAACCCTTGGGTTTATTAGTTCTTTTGGTTTATAATATAAATAGTCGATCAATGTCATCCATGATCAAATGTCACATTCTGACAAACATTGTCTCAATATGAAAATCACCCATGGCCAACCATGGTCATAGTTGGTCAAATGTTGCATTGTGACAACAATTGTCTCAATGTTTAAATCAATTCCCTTGGGTTCACCAATTCCTTTGGTTTATAATTTGTTGGGTAATGGTTTTCCCTTGGGTTCACCAATTCCTTTGGTTTATAATATTAAACCCTTGTGTTTATTAGTTCTTTTGGTTTATAATATAAATAATCAATCAATGTCATCCATGTTTAAATCAATTCACTTGGGTTCACCAATTCCTTTGGTTTATAATTTTTTGGGTAATGGTTTTCCCTTGGGTTCACCAATTCTTTTGGTTTATAATATTAAACCCTTCGGTTTATTAGTTCTTTTGGTTTATAATATGAATAATGACAACAATTGTCTCAATGTTTAAATGAATTCCCTTGGTTTCACCAATTCCTTTGGTTTATAATTTGTTCGGTAATGGTTTTCCCTTGGGTTCATTGGGTTCACCAATTCCGTTTATAATATTAAACCTGGGTTTATTAGTTCTTTGGTTTATAATATGAATAATCGATCAATGTCATCCATCATCAAATTGTGCGAATATGAAATCAGCCATGGCAACCATGGTCATACTTGGTCAACGTCGCATTGTCACAACAATTGTCTCAATGCTTAAATGAATTCCCTTGGGTTCACCAATTCCTTTGGTTTATAGTTTGTTGGGTAATGGTTTTCCCTAGGGTTCACCAATTCCTTTAGTTTATAATATTAAACCCTTGGGTTATAAATAATCGATCAATGTCATCCATGATCAAATGTCACATTCTGACAAACATTGTCTCAATATGAAAATCACCCATGGCCAACCATGGTCATAGTTGGTCGAATGTCGCATTGTGACAACAATTGTCTCAATGTTTAAATCAATTCCTTGGGTTCACCAATTCCTTTTATAATTTGTTGGGTAATGGTTTTCCCTTGAGTTCACCAATTCCTTTGGTTTATAATATTAAACCCTTTTGTTTATTAGTTCTTTTGGTTTATAATATAAATAATCGATCAATGTCATCCATGTTTAAATCAATTCCCTTGGGTTCACCAATTCCTTTGGTTTATAATTTGTTGGGTAATGGTTTTCCCTTGGGTTCACAAATTCTTTTGGTTTATAATATTAAACCCTTGGGTTTATTAGTTCTTTTGGTTTATAATATGAATAATGACAACAATTGTCTCAATGTTTAAATGAATTCCCTTGGGTTCACCAATTCCTTTGGTTTATAATATTAAACCCTTGGGTTTATTAGTTCTTTTGGTTTATAATATGAATACTCGATCAATGTCATCCATGATCAAATGTCACATTCTGACAAAGATTGTCTCAATAGGAAAGTCACCCATGGCAAACCTTGGTCACATTTGGTCCAACGTCGCATTGTGACAACAATTGTCTCAATGTTTAAATCAATTCCTTGGGTTCACCAATTCGTTTGCTTTATAATTTTTTGGATAATGGTTTTCCCTTGAGTTCACCAATTGATTTGGTTTATAGTATTAAACTCTTGGGTTTATAATGTTAATCACACATTCGGTTTATTACTCTCTTGAGTTTAAAATACTATTTCTCAGTGTTAGTTAATTTCTTAGATTTTTCAGTTTAAAATATTAATTCTTAGCGTTTATTAATCTTTATTGTTTATAATATTCATCCGTTAGGTTTATGATATTTATCCGTTGGGTTCGCTGATTCCTTTGCGTTATAATATTAAACCCTTGGGTCGATTAGTTATTTTGGTTTATAATGTTAATAATCTCGTTCGTTTATTGATATCTTATGTTTAAAATATTTAAAATATTCATTCTTATGGATTATTAATTGATTAGGTTTCTTAGTTTAAAAAATCAATTCTTAAAGTTTATTAATCTCTTGTGTTTTTATTTTTGATTCCTTATGTTTATAATATTTATCCCTTGGGTTCACCAATTCCTATGGTTTATAATATTTAAACCTTTGGTTTATGATGACATTGGGTTTGTATTATTAATTATCCATTGGGTTTATTAATATCTTCACTTTAAAATATTAATTATTAGGGTTTATTAATTTCTTAGATTTTTTGTTTTTAAATTTTGTTTGATATGGTTTATTACTCTCTTGAGTTTAATAATGATTATTAGTAATATTATAATATTACAATAATATTATTAATATATAATAAATATTATTAATATATTATTAATATATTATTAGTTTTTCTGGTTTATTAATAATATAACCATCTATAATATATAAATAAATAATAAAATATTAAATATTAGTTTTATTAATTTTATATTAATAAATATTAATTTTATATATTATATATATTTGTATGTATATAGTTAATATTAATAATATATTAATAAATATTTTTAATATATAGTATTAATACTTATTATAATATAAAAAATATTTATAATATATTTTTATATGTATTAATAATATTATAAAATTACTTATATTCATTATAAATAAATATTCAAATATTTATTAATAATGATTATTTCTAATATTATAATATTATTAATAATATATATTAATAGTATTATAATATTATAATATTTATTTAGTAATATTAATAATATTATAATATTACTAATTATAATTATAAATAAATATTGAAATATTTATTAATAATGATTATTGGTAATATTATAATATTATTAATATTATATATTATAAATAAATATTCAAATATTTATTAATATTGATTATTAGTAATATTATATTATTATTAATATTCATTATTAATAATAAATATTCATAATATTATAATATTATAATATTTATTTAGTAATATAAATAATATTATAATATTACTAATAATTATTATTAAGAAATATTAGATTATAATGTTACTAATAATCATTATAAATAAATTTTCTAATATTTATTAATAATGATTATTAGTAATATTATAATATTATTAATATATATTATTAATAATATAACCAACTATGATATAATATATATTATTAATATATTATTAGTTTTTTTGCTTTATTAATAATATAGCCATGTATGATATATTATTAACATTTTTTTTATTAATATATATTATATATATTTGAAGTTAATTTATAGTATGTATATAGTTAATATTTTTAATATATTAATAAATATTTTTAATATATATTGTTAATATTCTTATAATGTTATTAATATATAAAAAAAATTTTTTGTGATTTTAATCATAATTTATATATTTAATATATTATTATTCTTATTAATATATAATATATATTTTTCAAGTTAATATAATAAATTTATTATATATAATATTTATTTATTCATATATAAATTAATGTGATGGGTAGTGGATATAGGCCTATCGGCGTATATCAACCACATTGGTAAATGTGGTTGTAAATCTATTTTATATACGCCTATCGGCGTATATCAGCCACATTAGTTTTTACTAATGTGGTTGTGCTAGTTTCAACTTTCCCAATACACTGCCGAGTTCTCCGCATTTTTCAATCTTCCCAATACACTGCCGAGTTCTCCACTTAAATTTGGTGTTGTGATTCTCAGTTATGGTTTATTTTACTTTGTTTATCAAAGTTATTATATTTTCTACTACCTTTTCCTAAGCCCAAAAACCAACATGCCCTTCATTTCTTAACCCCAAAAACCAACCTGCCATTCATTTCTTTATGTGTTTGTTTTCGTAACCCCAAAAACCAACTTGCCATTCATTTCTGTATGTGCATATTTTCTGATTGTAAGGATATTTTGATATGTTTCCATTTTCTAATGAAAAATTTTACTTTGCTTGCGGTTGATAATCAAGAAACAGAGGTACCCGAAGTTAGATATTTTTGATATTCTAATAGACCTAAATCATCTCATTTATATGTTGTAATTGCATTTGCTCAAGTAATTCGTCTATTTTCCTCAAGTAATATATTGCATTTGCTCATAAAAGGAGAAGAAACCTGCTTTGATGGTGGCCATGAAATGAAACAAAATGAATTTCCTCGTTGATTCAGTACCTTATTACATAAAAGGGAACACAACCGGCTACGATATAGGTGTTGGGCATCAAATGAAATGACCCGACAGCCCATAGGTATATGTAACCATAAGCTCCTCAAAAATGAAAACCACAATTTCATAGCGGCTTAAGTGACTCCCTTCTTTATTCCATTGCATACATAACATAGACACAGAACCTATATTTTCTGTTCGTCGAGCACTTTAAAACCGCTGCCCGTCGTGAAATAGCCTGTACTCCATACACCATTAACACATGAATTAGATTCATGTCAGTGTGGCAAGGACTGGAAGTGTTTCAAGAATAAATAGATAGAAATTACAGCAGCGAACATGGCAGACTAGATGATGGATTAATATGAATAACGAATAACATCGTGAATAAATGAAAGAACGTGTTAGTGTACAGTATACTCACAGCAGCATCCTACACAGTGCACACACAGCTATAGAAATTAATTACTAATAATCAGTAGCCTTGATTGATCGACGGAAAGACTTACGAGAATGGCGCTGTATATCGCAGCGGCGGGGTGGCTGGGGGACGTTGCAGGTTTCTGGAAGGTATGCGGCTCTCTCCTCCACCTCCTCCTCCTCTTCTCTTCCACGCGATTCGCGGCGGCGGCGGCGTTGATTAAGTGGAGCCTCAGAATCCACGAAGAGGTCGACGTCGGTGGTTGAATCATAGGATTGAGATTGATCGAGTACTTGCTGTATGGCTCGGCATCGGCATTGTGGAGACATTCTTTCCAATTCTTCGCAGCATCTCTCCGATGGCTGTGCTCTCCGCATCTCCATGTAGTCCCGGCACTCAGACAGTCGCTGCGGATCGCAGGAACGCCGTTGTTGTTGCAGGTTCTCTCCATACATAACGCCTTCACGTGCATCAACAGTTGGGGTGCCCCACTGAAGGAGGAGCAGAAGGGTTAGGCCTAGGCTCGCCCATTTAAGAGCCAGTCGCGTAGTCAGAGGGCATAAAACATCCATCGCTTTTCTTTCTTCGTTGCCCTGAAAGATTGATAGATATACGGAGCGGGAGTATGAAGGTGGGAAGAGGAAGTGAACCCTATCGCTGTGTTTATGGAAGCGTAAGGAAGGGGTCTCCTTGTACGAACATTACAACTCTCTCTTGGATAGTATAGGATACCTCTTTTCCAAGTTGCTCTCTTCACCCAACATTTGAAAATCTATAAGATAAAAATATAAGGATGTCATCTAAATCATGTTTTCTACGATTTTACAAATTTTTAAATTCCTTCTTAGGTTACTCTTGTGAAAAGATGGCAGTGTGGCATGTCAGATGGAAATTAAATAGGAATAAACAAATATTTCGAGACCTCAGTCAAGATAATATCTAAAAAAATTGTGTTTGAAAGTGGCATTGATTCTTAGATTCCTCGTGAATCCTTTCAACCAATTTTATTGGAAGATCACAAGTCATTCTAACTTGAAGAAAAGTGCATCAAAAGTAAACCTAAAATGTGATAACATTGAGAAAAAAACAATTAATCTATATCTATAATACAATAATTAATAATTTTTTTTTAAACCCAAAGAGATCTAGCACTTTAGCCAACTGCTCATCTAGATCGTCCAATTAAAATTATGTAAGATGAGTAGTCAAGACATCTAAAACATTAACGCATCTAAGACATATACACAAAATATGATGCATATTGCATATATAAATAATTGTGAATTCTAATGAGGAGAAAGCGCTAATATTGATCTCATGTCTAGGTGCATCTATGTGATAGACACAAAAGTTATGGAATAGTAATGAAGAGGCCTCCGGGAAAAAGAATTACCCTAGAAAGCATGACATATATGTTTGAATGTCACAAGATTATCAATAAATGAATATATAGTCACTGAAAAGGGGAAAACAAATATGCTCCATTGATAGGCATCAAAAAGTAAGTAAATATCACTTACAATTCAAGGTCATGTCTCGATAAGTGATGAGAGGTAGTCTCCCATGATCTCTACATACAAATACTAACACAAGCCCACAGCTAGTTTGAACAACTTCTTCCTAAAGCTAAAATATACCAAGACATTTCCACAACCAAAAATAGAATTAAAAGGTTGATCCACTAGCAATGTGAAAACAACAAATGTGCACAAAGACATGGTTAGACAATATAGTCCTCAAGAGTTTTGGAAATAGTAGTTGTTATTGAATCAGATCTTTATCAGTAAACATATCTAGTCCTAAATCCGTTTTTGACAAGATTATTCTAGTCCTAATAAGATAAATCACATATCTACTTCATGTATCAACACAATTTATCTACTTCATGTATCACCTAAATCCAATTTTGACAAGATTACTCTAGTCCTAATAGAATAAATCAAGTATCTATGTCATGTATCAACACAATTTATCTTCTTCATGTACCAACACAATTTCAATCTTTAATTCCTATTTTCTTTCAATCAATACCGCAGTTAAAATTGATTTTAGAGTGTGTGTGAGAAGCTATTGTGTTGAAATTCAATTAAAGGGAAATTTTGATAAATTGTCTAATGATTTGAAATAGGCACGTGCATAAGCCATTTTAGCCAAAATATGAAATAAAATTCTATTAAGGAGATCCTTTTGTTCAATAAAATCTTTGAGGAAAGTTGTTCAACTCAAAAATGTATTCGAAAATCTCGAATTTTGAAGTTAAAAGCCAAAACAAGTTGAAAATCCATAGCATATCTTAGTTTCATTGCTATCTATATCTTTTTAAATAATAACAAGTATGTTTTTTCAGCAAAAAAAATACAACACTTTTGAATTTCACGAAACAAATTTGCAGCAGAGAAGAGAAGGACTTTGCTTGTGCCTCTAACAAGTTTATTGTTCAATACAAAAAACCAACAATACATTAATACTACAAGCAAAATTCCTATAAAGGCTCAAAATTCTTAAAAAAAACTTCTGCTCCAAGAACCTTGACTCTCCATTTGTCCAAAAAATGGCAGAACCAAGGCTATTTTCCATAAAAATCTATTGTATATTTTTCTCCCAAATATAGACGCACCAAAATAATCAACGAACTTTTATAAAGAAAATGATATGCTAGTTTTGTTGGAGATGGACCTAAATATGATACATTCAACTAAATTGATTGCTGCACATTTTTCCTTCTTTTTAAAAATTAGTATAAGTATGTTGTTTTCAACAATAAAAATAAAACACATTTGAATTTAAAGAAACAAATTTGTAGTAGAGAAGAGAAAAACTAAACTTATGCCTCCAACACATTTATTTTTCAATGAAGACAACCAACAACACATTAAAACTATGAGAAAAAAATCCTATAAAAGCTTAACTTTCTGCAAGAAAATTTATGCTTCAAGAACCTCGACTTTCCATTCCTCCAAGATGGACCACAATATGCTACATTTAAAATTGATTGCTACATTTTTCCTTCTTTGAATTTGAAGGAATAAATTTGTAGTGAAGAAAATAAAAATTTGTTTGCCTTTATCAAATTTATCGTTCAATGATGACAACAACCAGCAATACATTAAAACCACAAGAAAAATTCCAAGAAAACTTATACTTCAACAACCTCGACTCTCCATTCATCTAAGAAATAATGAAAATGAAAAGGAAAGTTGTAATAAACCATATGCATACACCTTGAGACCTTTCCTTCCAACTACCTTCGCCTGGGATGATCAAATGAGTAAAAATCCTCCAATCGTCTAACATATAATCCAAAGGCACAAAGCGATGACTGGTGGGTGTAATTACTTTTGAGATATATCTACGAAGTAGTCTTTAAGTGTGACTTTGGAGATTCTTTTGTATTTCTTGCTGGAATCCGGCAAAAAAAATTTCAAAATATATATGATATCAATAGTAGTTATAAATCAATATCCATTTTACCATATAAATTAAAACCAACCTATATCCAACTTAACCCCACATCTATCAAGCATCAAGAGGGATCAAATATCTCCATACATAAACTTCGTTTAAACTAAAATGAGATTTTATCCTTTTCGACACTTGTTAGATCCGAGGTTAAGATGAATCTAGGTTAGTTTTTATACACATGCATACCATTTCTATGGTGGATCTATCTCTCCCTCTCTCTCTCTGTCTCTTCCCTCCTGATTTTCTCTATCCCTAACTCTCTTTGGTCAACTTTCTCTTTTTATGTATTTCTACTTCCCTCCCTCTCTCTCCCACTCCCCCTCCAACTCCATATCTCTCCCCCCATCTCTCCTTCTCTCTCTCAATCCCTCTCACTCCCACCTCGCTGTCTTTCTCTATGTCATCTAACTATGTCACTACCTCCCTCTCTCTCTCTCTCTCTCCCCATCTCTTTCTCCTCTCTCTTTTCATTCCTCTCTCCCTCCCTCTTACACCTTCTCTTCTATCTCTTCATTCCTCCCTCCCTCTCTCTTACACCTTATCCTCTCTCCCTTTATATTCTTAAAAAAAAATCAAACATTTTATTGGACCATAAATTTAAGGTCAACCTTTTCACAATATACTTCCCATGTAGAGAGCTTCCTTACATATTCTATGCCATGATTTATGGATATAGTTGAAATATAAGGATTTTTAGATATTTGTGTAGCTTTTTAACAAAGCCATCCAAAAATAAACAAAATAACTTATAATCAAAGTAAATAGCATATGTACCATTAATTGCTTCCCACCATAAAATAAAATACTTGAAAATAACTTATACTCAAGTAAAGTAAATAAAATTTACACTTGACATCTACCCAATACTGGGATGTATAGCCTAATAATAATATAAAAAGATTTTTAACCATAGAATATATTCACCTCCACTTTACCATGGATATTATAACATACTTACAATATAACAAGATTTGTAGGTCCAATAAATGGTGAAATGCCAATCAATTTGTAGTTTAGCACAAAATATTTCATGTACCTAGTCTTCTCTCCTACTTTATGTGAGATGATTTCAAATATTGGAGACATTGTAGTTTGCGAGATATTCACCCCCACTTTCCCATGGATATTGTTGACCATACCATTCCATGGGCATGGCTTATGGATACCACATGCCGAAAAACCATCTAAATTTCACGATCAAAATAATACTTACAATATAACAAGAATTGTAGTGCCAATAAGAGTGAAATGACAATAATATATATATTTTTTGTTTAGCAACTAAATCTTCATGTACTCACTCTATCTCTTACATTATGTGAGAGGATTTCAATTATTGGAGATATAGTAATTTGATAGATGCATCAACTTAAGTTTGTGACCTCCTTCTCCTATTAATCTTTCTCATTCAGGTCGAATTACATTGTTGTGGAAGGAATGAAACTTTATATGATAAAGTAAATTAGAAAAATAATTAATAACATAGTAATAAGTTTGTAACAATCACCAATTACCATTTACACAACAGTAAATATAAAAAATAAAAACAAAAAATCGTTACACATATTTTTATACCATACTTCCATACCTATATTGACTTATTGATTTATTACTACTTAATTACTTACCAAAACTACTTACTTCAATTACTTACCTGTCGGACTTATTAACTCATATAGCTATAATTTTATGGTAAAGGTAAATCGCATTTTCTGGAAACTTATTTCGTGGTTAATGGTTAAGGTTTGGTTCAACACCATAATAAATGTTTGCACACTTATCGATCTCTCAAATTTCGTGGTTACATCAACCAAACACCGACGTTATGATCTTCAGTTTCTTGAGGTGGAGTACATACTCCTAAATCTGCCTAACTTACAACTTGATAGTAGTGACTTTACTTGGCATTTAATCTGCCAAATTCTCCGGCAGATTTTCCTATACCCAAATTGCATTTGGATCTGAGCTTGGACAGGTGGTAATTTATACTCCGTCGGATGATCTCTTAGATCTATGGCTGATTTGATCTATCACTTCAGTTGGTTGAATTCACTGCCAACCCTAACTGCCCAGATCATTCGCGCCGGGGGTGCTGGGGTTGGGAAAGATCTGCAACAGTGAACCCGACCCTTGCCGGTTTAGCTTCTCCCTTATGAGGGTTGCTGGTTACCAGTGTTGCACCTGTAAATTTGTAGAGGTATTATCCATATATGTTTTTTTCTAAACATTCACAAATAATTTTTATGCTACTCCGTTCTGCAGAAATGCTCACCACATAAAGAATTCTCTCTTCGCACCAAACAACGCCTTTTGGAATCCCTTCATCTCTCCTCTACGAGGTATAATCTTTGTCATTTGTGCAAGTTTTTGTTTTTTTTTGAGTTAATGGTTCAACCCCAAATCTCTGCTATGAGGTTAATCCCTATTTTGTTTTTGTTTATCTGTTTGCATATGTAAAGGTCCAACTTCCAAAGGGAATTCCTTAAGGTATATCGGCATTAACCTTTCCTTTCTCTATCATTTACTTTTTTTTTACTAAGGTTTTATTTCCGACATTAGCATTCTCAAAAGTTTTCTATGTCTAGCCATTACATAAATATATTGTTCTATGCATGTATATGACAGGTATTGATTTCTCAGTCAATTTGTTTGCTGCCATGGTTGATGGGTATCGATGAAATCTTCGTTGTTTTCCGTGAACCCTCTGTTAGCCACCTATAATATTTGTTATAGAAAAATGTGGCTAAGAATTTTTGAGCCTTCAAGGAACAAATTTTATTACTAAAAAGTGTTGGCTCTTGAAGACTCTTGAAGGCCTCATGCCTTTCCTCTGTCCAAAACTTCACTGTTTTTTCCCTTCAGAACTCAGAAATCCTGTTGATTTCCAAGCCAGATTACTACTGCAAAGTCATTTTTCCCCCTTCCCTTCTTCCAAAACTAACCTCAGTTTCTATCCCTCCATCTCCCATGAAAAATCCCTCATTTACATTTTTTCCTTTTCCCCTTCATCAAAACCCATTTGACAAGGTTGAAAACTCCTTTTTCTCCTTATCGGAACCCTCAATTTCCCTTGAAAACCATTGGAAAACCATAAAAACCCACATTTTTGTACATATATGGGTCTTAGCCCCTTCCCGCATAAATCCCTGGTCGTATGACCCTTCATATGACCCTCGGCCCCGCAGTCGGGCACCAAACCTTTAAATATTTCTCCGCTGAAGTATTAAAACCTTTGATTATTTTAATTCTTTGGTTTTTAATTAAATTATAAACTTTTCCGCCGGTTCCATTTTCATTTTAAACCCCACCGTCGATCTGATCTACAGATCAGACGGTGCGGAGTACGTCTCCCCAGTGGTCCCCGCCATCCACTGGCCGATTGCTGAAACCGCGTGGTTTTCATCGCACCGCCTTTGGGCAAAGACAATTTTACCCTGATCGTGAGCGATTCCATACATTGCGTGACACACGTCCCCTGTAGTTTTTCAAAACCGCTTGCTCATCGCGCATTATTGTTTGTACGCGGACACCCAACAATATTGCCATGTGCCGTCCGATCTCGGGCGGGCCATCCAACGGCTATCGCTCGCCGAAGATGCCCGATAGTTAACAGGGCTACGACGCGCCATCCAATTAATCTCCGCCGTCGATCTGATTTGCAGATCGACGGTCCATATTCCATCGCCCTGATTCCGTCGCCCAGTCAACGATTCTTCGTTTTGACTTTCCCCCTCGCTCTCGACCGTCGATCTCTGCGCGATTGACGGCTCTAATTTAATCTTTCTTCCACCTTCTCCGATCAATCCTGACCGTTGGATGATGCCATCCAATGACCACACTTCCTCCACATGTCTCCGCAGCAATAAACCTATAAATGCATGGATTTTATAATAAGTTGTTTGTATTTTGCAGGGTTTCGAGGTTTTATTGCCTTTTTTCGAGGAAAATTCGAAGGTGGAGGATGACGATCCTCCTGCCTTTGATTCACCAAAGAAAATCATCATAGGGTGTTGACAACACGTTTCATCAGAGTTCCTTCAGGCATTGATGCCATATCACCCCTGCGCAGCCCTGTACATCAGAAAAAACCATGAATCGGGCACCGTCAGAGAGTATCAGTGACGAAGACCAAAATTTATCAGGGCAGAGGATTAAAAGACAGATTTTGCGGGGATCACGGCTAAGAATGTTTATCAAAAGCCTAATCCCCGACTTAAAACATAGGTTAAAGAAAATCTGAAATGTTTTAACCGACAGGAAACCCTCCACCACCACAAATTGAGGCAAATTGATCCCTCTAGCTACCACGATGCCACCTGTGCCTCAAAGTATTCAATCAAAGGTCGAATTTATTGATCAGGACCGGATTTCTACCTCACAATGCAACCAAAGAGTAAATTCTGCCAAGGAACTTAATGACAAACATCTGCATAGTTACTCCAAACATTACACCGGGCCTCAAAGGTCAACAAAAGCTCCCACAGAGCTTAAATCTTTATGTAAAAACATTTAATACATATGATATGTAAGTAAGTTTATTCATTGAGCCCCTCAAAGGCCAAGAAGCCATTAATTCTATATTAATTGCAATTGATATCTTTTATCAGATCTCACCTCCTCATCCTTCTATAAATACTTCTGTAGAAGATGAGTGAGGGGTTGGTTGTAGAACTTTGATATACACTTGAGCTTAAACTTCTGCTTGTACATATTATTCACTGGCTCTTGGAGCTCTACTGGTGATAGACAGGTTAGGCTGAGATGCGTAGATGGTTTCTAACCTAAAGCACTGGACTTAAAGCTCTAACTAGTTTGGAGCATCAATACAAGCTGATTTATGGGATCCTGGTCTATGTTGACGGTGATGTTTCTCTAATTGTTACTTGTTATTTTGTTTATGTTTTCACTGTGTTTCATATTCTCTTATAAAGAAAAACATGCATAGAGTTAGGACCTACTGTACATCAGTAACCTTCTCTAACTGAAAATCTTTATTTGAACGTTTTCTTATAAACTATGTTATTTAGGAATAATTTAATTCAGTTCAAGCATAGGAATGTTGGCGTTCCCTCGTCTTATTGTCTTAGCTGAATATTATTATTAAATTTTATTTTCAGTATATGTTTTGTGAAGATGAACTGAGGAAGATATGGTGAGCCCTGGTCCTAGTTTTGTCCCCACAACTATCTCGATGTTTCCCTTTGGAATGTGTTAAAATCTAGCTAGTTTAAAAGTACTTACCAGATCTTAGGCCATTCTGTGTTATCTTTGTGTTTGTCTTGAAAGTAAATAAGTAAAGAAGAGCTAGGAGAGGATTTGTGGTGAGCCTGGCCCGCTAGTTTCTACTCCAAAGGTTTCTTCCAAGTTTCCCTTTGTTTTAAAATGTGTTCTATTAAAAGTGTATCAAAGGCTGGCTAGTTTAAAAGTACGTACCAGATCCTAGTTTACTTTTATGTTTTTCTTGAGTCCATGTCAAAGGCTGACTACTTTAAAAGTACTTATCAGATCCTGGGCTGCTCTTGTTCTGCATCTGTTTATCTTTCCTTCTTATTGTATCATTTCATTCCATAAATTAAAATTCAAGGAGATCCTTAGACATAGATGACTTGCCCCATGGACCACTCTTGACTCTTGTTGTTCCAATTAAATCCTATTATGACTCCATAGCCCAATGGACTAAAACCTGCAATTGTCTATCTTTTTGGTCGAAGCTTACTCTGATTGCTTGCAACTTCTCACCTTTGAAACTTTTTGCACTCAGAACTTTCCACCTCAAACAGTAATCATGCTCAGCCACCCAAAAAACAAACAAACCCTTGGCCTTCATAACTAGCCTAATATCATAACCCCAAACTTCAAAGACAAATCCATATTTGTACATATTGGAGAGATCCCTCTCCAGATTCAGGAGGGCTAGATCCTAGAATCCCAAAGTTGGTTGAAACGATGTTGCTTCTGCAGTTTTAGTCTCACCAATCTGCTAAAATTACAGATTCCTAACATTTATGGCGACTCCACTGGGGAAATAAACCCAGAATCATATTTTATTTTTATAAAACCTTGTGAGTTAAAAGCAACCTTTTCAAGCACTACCAAAGAGTGGTAATCACGGTAAAAATTGTTTGAATCAGTGACAAGCTAGGTAAAACCTAGGATTCTCTTAAGACTTTATCTAACCTTGAAAGATTAGCTGGCTTAGCCATAAGAGTAAACTTTCTTTGTCTCATAACCATAGCTAAGTTTTGAAACAAAGTTAGGATATTCTTAAAAACCATACAACTGAAAAATAACTTAGAAAAACCTAAAAAATATTTCGGATTGGTATCCAATAAACATGGTGGTGGACCATAAAACCTTTTACCTCGTTAGGAGCTAAAAACTTCCACTTGGCGACTCCACAATCCTTAGCAGACCTTAAGACTCCACTGGGAAGAACCCTCATCATTATAACAACATTTAAAATCAGTTAGAGGACTGTAGGATTAAGATCTGTGTAAATAAATTAGTTAGCCCCTCAAAGACTGTCATACCTGGTTGAACTTTTCTTGTTTATTTGGGTCTAAAAATACAGCATAGTGGCTCCCAGAAAGATTCACACTAGAGCCTATCCTTACCTAGACCCACCTGAAGTAGTTGATAACCTGGAATGTATCCTTAGGAAATCTCCTAAGATTAAATTGTCAACTGTTTTGAGGCCACCCTTGAGAGCTAGTTCAGTTCCCGAAAATCTTTTAGCTCTATAACAATCTCAAGTTGACTTAGTAAATCCATTTAGAACTAGGTCTCTTGGTGATTTAGATCAGTTAGATTCTGAGTCTTCACTATCATCTCCTGAAACAAGTGAACCTCTTGGTAGTAGAGAAACAACACCTCCTGATTTACATTTCCTTCACAACTTAGGTGTCTCTCATCCAAGATCATCTCAGCAGTCTATTCCTGGTCCATCCACTTCTGCTCACCCTACATCCACTGTTCAAACCACTCCATTTCAGCCCATTGTTCCTGTTGTTAATCCACTCCTTGTAAATCCTCCCACACCACCTATCATGGCAGCATGGTATGCTCCCCTAGTCCTTCATGTACCATTAGTCAATCTTCCACAGGACTATCAGTCCAAAATTCCATTATATGATGCCAACAATGCTACAACTGCATCACAACATGTGGATAAGATGAATGACTATTTTGAAAGAAATGAAATTGATGATGATTATGTCAAGCTTAGGTTATTTGCTCAGAGCTTAGGGGGAGAAGTGAGAAAGTGGTTCAAAGGTTTAGCCCCCCATAGTATAAATGATCTCCAAGCCTTCCATCAAACATTCTTAAACAAATGGGAAGTAAAGAAGAACCCTCTTCAAGTCCTTTCTGACTACAAGAACCTCCATAGAAACACTGGGGAAAGTGTGCAAGCTTATTGCACTAGATTCAATAGTGTGTATAATGCACTTTCCCCTGAACTAAAACCTCCACAAGGCTCAGCTTTAAACAAGTTTCCTGAAGGATTTGACTCTGACATGACCTATCAGCTGAGAGAGAGAGACTTTGCAACTCTTGAAGATATGCAAAGAGGTGCTCTTTCTGTGGAAGCCAACTTAATGGAGAAGAGAGCAAGAATGAAAAACAAAAAGAGAGTGTCCTTTAGAGAGGAATCTGCACCCTCTACCTCCAACTCAAAAATGGAGAAAATGATGGAAGAAATGATGAAAGAAATGAGCATAATTAAGAGAGCACAAAAAAGCCTAAACCAAAGTGCTCCTCAAAATAGGAATCAGAACCAGAATCAAAATTTTAGAAGGAACCAACCTCAGAACAGACCTAGGGAAGATGATCAACAGATCACTCCTCCCTTTCATCAAAATTATGTAAGTGAGGTTGAGGAAACAAATGAGATAACAGATCGAGATGATGTCAATATGTTTGGGGTAGAAGATGATGACTTTGAGATTCATTATGATAGAAAACAAGGTCTATACACACCTTATGATGACAAAAGAGATGATGATAAAAATTGTTATCAAGACATGGAAAATGTCATCATAGAGTCTAAAAAAGAATATGACCTTAGAAGAAAAACCAGTCAACAGACCCCCAACAACAAAACCTCTGACAAATCTTCACAAAACAACACTAGAACCAAGCCTAACATTGTAAAAAAAAATGATAAAACAATGGCTGTAAATTCTGATAAAGGTAAAGAGAAAGGAAACTCAAAATAATGAAAAACAGAGTGCAGACCTTAGTAGTACTAACACTTCAGCTAGTACTCCTGTGAAAACAATTGTGTCAAGTGTAAATAGAACAAATCAACAAGCTGATGTTGTTGATAAAGGGACAGCTAATAAAGCTGAGACAAGTGCTTTAAAGAGTCAAATTCCTTTCAGCCTGGAGCAGGAAATTTCAAAAATCAAGATCTCTGTTCCCCTGACTGAGTTAGCTGCGCAAAATGTATTTAGAACCCAAATTTTGAAGGCTTTAAATATAGAAGAGAGTAATGATACAATCAATCTTAATGATGACCAGCCAGAGCTGATTTTTGGTCCTAAGATTGAAGGTAAATATCAAGAGGGACATGTTCCTCCCTTTTATGTAAGTTTAAATGTTCATGAAAATTTTTTGCACAATGCTATGCATGATTCCGGGGCTTCTCATAATTTAATTCCTAAATATGTGATGGAGAGCCTTGGTTTGGAGATTACCAGACCATATAAAGACCTGTATTCCTTTGATTCGAGCAGAGTAAGGTGTTTAGGATTGATCAAAGACCTCTGTGTTAACTTAGCTCAGATTCCAGCGAAATGCCTGGTTATGGATATTGTTGTGGCTGATGTCCCCCCCAAGTATGGAATGTTATTATCAAGGTCTTGGGGGGCTAAGTTACAGGGGACTATGCAAATGGACATGACTTATGCAACTATCCCTGTTTTCAATCAGAATAGAAGACTTTACAGGGAGTCTCATATGCAATACATGGTTACAAGTCAAGACAGACCACAAAAATCCCCTTTATACTCTGTAGATACTGGCCTTGATTCATTTATCCTTTTTAACGAAGAAACATTAGATTAACAAGTGACTTTAACAAAGTTAATGACTAATAGGGAAGAGGAAGAAAATACCACAGAGCTATCAAAGAAGTTTTCTGAACCGTTGAACATTAGCAAACTAAACAAAGGTCTTGAACTAAAATTTGTGCATCCCTTGCTTTTAAACCTCGACACTCAAGAAAATGTGCCTCCACTTAACGAAAAACCTGAAGAGTCAGAAAAAATTCAATTAAGTGTCGCTAATCATGAAAATCTAGAAAGTGCAGTAGTTAAAGAGGATGTTAACCAGGATGAAACCAAAAAAAGTCCTTTGTGGAGTATGTATTTTTATGGTTCCTGCACTAGGACCAACGCTGGTGCGGGTGTCTTGATTTCCAACACTGAAAATAACCACACAGAAAGCATTCCCTGCAAGTTAAACTTTCAGTGTTCCAATAACATAGCAGAATATGAATCCCTTCTCTTAGGCTTACATCTGTTGAAAAAGTTAGGAGCCACAAGAATCAATGTGTATGGGGATTCAGAGTTAGTCATTAGGCAAGTCGATGGGGAGTATAACGCAAATCATCCCATAATTAGAGCCTACCGAAATGATGTCATGTACCTCTTGAAAACATTTGATGAGTCCAAATTGATTTTTGTCCCAAGAAAGAAAAACAATGCAGCCCACAATTTAGCCTTTGCAGCTAGGACATGCTTGACGCCATATGAAACCAAAGACTGCACAACTGAGATAAAATTTAGAGCAGTTGTGCCTGATAATGAAAAGTATTGGTAGGTGTTTGACAATGATAAAAAAATAGAAGACTTCATGCAATTCAGAAATGAATTTGAACTACACAGTTCGGACTCAGAGTATGATACAGATTGCAGTGAAGAAAATTTCCTTGGTGAAGAGGAACCGTCTCCTGAACCTGTTAATATCAAATTGCTGTCAAGAAAACTAAAAAAAAAAATAGAATTGGATGCAGATTTCGAAACAGATGAGTTATAATCTCTGCACTCTAAAGATGAAAGTTTGCCAAGCGATCTAGCGGCTTTAGACGAATTGTTTGATCTTAACGATGTGGCCAAAAATCCAAAACTGGAACCTGTAGAGGCTAAAGTAGAAAAAGTACCAATATAAGTGTTTAAACCTATGAAAGGCTGATTAAAGCATCTGCATTTAGAAGAGGAAACTCACATTAAACTTAAATACATGGGCATTTTAAAGATTGCACTAAGTGTTTCATTGGAATTACAAAGATAATTTGGTCTGTGACATGAAATAATACAACACAAAATTCCCCTCAAAGAAAACCAAAACCATTCAGAAGCCATTGCGCAAAATAAACCACATTAGGTTGCCTTTGGTTCAGAAGGAGATCATGAAAATGTATGATGATGGTATTATTGTCCCTATTAGATACTCTGAGTGGGTGTCTAATCTGGTGTCTGTTAGGAAGAAAACTGGAGAAATCAGGCTTTGTATAGACTTTAGAGACTTAAACAAAGCTTCATTGAAAGACAACTACCCTTTACCTAAGATGGATCATATTTTACAAAGGGTGGTAGGGTCTAAAATAATTTCTTTGCTGGATGGCTATTCAGGGTACAATCAGATCTTAGTTCACCCTGCCGATCAATTAAAGACAGCCTTTACTACACCATGGGGCACTTTCATGTATATGAAAATGCCCTTTGGTCTAATGAATTCTGGGGAAAATTTTCAGAGAGCCATGGACATAGCATTCTCGGAAGAACCAGGCTACTTCATCATTATATACCTTGATGATGTCACTGTTTTTTCAAAAACAGATGAAGAGCACTTAAAACACTTAAGAAAGGTTTTCGAGAAATGCAGAAAGTTTGGGATATATTTAAACCCTAAGAAAACATTATTTGGGCTCCAAGAAGGTAAACTTCTTGGACACATTATTTCAGAAGAGGGTATTAAGATAGATCCAAAAAGGATTGAGGCCATATTGCAAATCTCTCATCCTCAAAATATCAAGGAGTTGCAATCTTTCATTGGAAAGATTAACTTTTTGAGAAGGTTCATACAACATTTGAGCCCCCTAGAAATGTCACAAACATGTTAAAGAAGGAGCAAGGGGTAAAATGGACATTGTAAGAAAAGAAGTCCTTTGAGCTGATGAAACAAGCATTAACCAAAACACCGGTTCTAATAAGTCCTGACTTTTCAAAAGATTTTTATATTTTTTGTTTGCATCAGAACATACCATAGCTGTTGTCCTTTTACAAAAAAATCCACAAGGACAAGAGCAGCCTGTTGCATTCTTTAGCAAGGCATTGAGGGATGCCCTCCAAAGTATAACATTATGGAGAAGCAAGCTTTTTCTTTGGTTAAAGCTTTGAAAAACTTCAGAGTATACATTCTTCACTACATCATTGCCTTTGTCCCAAACTCAATTGTTAAAGACATTCTAACACAGGACCCAGATGGTAAGAGAGGTAAGTGGATTGTTGTTATCCTTGAATATGATTTAGAGATAAAACCCACTAAACTCATCAAAGGCCAAGGTCTAGCTAGATTAATGGCTGAATAAAATTTTGAAGTTCTTGATATTAATATGATTAATGCTTTGGATGACCAAGAAGAATTCTCAACTCCTATTGTTGAAGATCATTTTATGAATTCTCCTTGGTATGCTGATATTATTTATGTTTTGCTTAAATTGAATACACCTCCTGGTTTGACAAAAACAAAGGCAAGATTCCTCAAATTGAAAGCGGTAAACTTTTGCATTATAGATAGATGGCTTTATTGGAAAAATGCAAGTGGTGTATTGCTTAAATGTTTGCCTAAGTTTGATGCAGAGAAGGTTAAGTACCAGTTCCATGAAGGAGAGTGTGGAGGTCATCTGTACTGGAAGACAACAACTCATATGGAGCTGAGGCACTGGTTTCAATGGCCTACTCTATTCACAGTATTACTTTAAAATGATCATAGCGTGTCATAAGTGTCAACTTTTTGAAGGCAAAAGAAAAAATTTACCCCTACCTCTGCATCCAATCACTGTTGAGGCCCCTTTTCAACAGTGGGGACTTGAATTTATAGGAGAAATCCACCCACCATCTTCTGCCCAGCATAGATGGATTCTCACCGCCACGGACTATTTCACTAAGTGGATAGAAGCCATTCCTTGTGGTGATGCAATAGGTGGGTTGTCATAAAGAATCTGTAGAACTAACATTCTCCTACGGTTTGGTGCTGCTGTGTGAGATTATCACTGATAATGCAGCAGCATTTGGATCAAAGAAGATGGTTGAGTTCTGTCATAGATATCACATAACATTGGGGCATTCCACGGCCTATTACCCTCAAGGTAATGGACTTGCAGAATCCTCAAACAAAAGCTTAGTGAACATAATCAAGAAACTGTTGGAGGACAATAAGAAGTCTTGGCACACAAAGCTGGTTCATGCACTTTGGGCTGACAGATTGACTTTGAAGAAATCCATTGGCATGTCACCTTTTCAGCTGGTGTACGGTATTGATGCAATTTTTCCAAACATCCTTGGTGTTCCAGTGATGAAGTTGATTCAAGAGTTACAAACTGAAGAAAATGACACGATCAGAAGAATAAATCAGACCATTCATCTTCAGCAAACCATAGAGGAAGTGTATAACAGAGCATTGAAGAAATAGGACAGTATTAAAGAGCTTTTTGACAGAAGAACCAAGGCCAGCCTATTCAAGATTGGGGACAAAGTTTTAAAGTGGGATTCAAGACGAGAAGAGAAGGGCAAGCATGGAAAATTTGACAACTTATGGCTTGGCCTTTACTCTATTCACTTAGCTGCTGGTAACAATGCATTTTTCTTGCAGAAGCTGAATGGAGCAGAACTGTTTGGGGGTCCTGTCAATGGCAGGATGCTTAAGCATTACTTCTCTTAATCCATGATTATGTTCCAAAGCCTTTTTATCTTTTTTCCACTGTAAATATTTCATCCACCATTGCATTCAAAGTTGTAAAAATAAAAAATACAAAAACAATGAAAAGAAAGAAAAGAGGGCAGGTTGTCAAAACAAGAAAGGTACAGCCCCATACCAAAAAAGAGAGACAAATTCTGAAAGTGTGCAAGCTTAAATGCCACTCGTGAAAAACACACTTCTAGTTAGTCAAATAGCCTAATCTTGACTAATTAGTTTTAAATTTTCTTCTGATAGGATATTGAATTTGATTTGCCAAACTGTTTAACCTTGTCTTATCAGTAGATATTTTAGGATAGAAATTAAAGGTTCAAACAGTTTCAAAACCTGAACCTCAGTTTCCAAAAAGAGATGAATCAAATCTGTTTCATTTTCAGAGTAAAAAAAAGAGATGTAAATCTGGTTCTAATTAGCTCAAAACCTGAA
This sequence comes from Pinus albicaulis, assembly GCA_034641835.2. Lineage (NCBI taxonomy): Eukaryota > Viridiplantae > Streptophyta > Pinopsida > Pinales > Pinaceae > Pinus > Pinus albicaulis. The sequence goes on from CM076571.1 coordinate 993,363,457, forward strand.
CTAGAAGAATAAAGAAAGAACAGCTCAAACAAAGGTCAAAACGGAGCTGTAAAAAGAGAAGGCGGTACTTTGAACTTTCAGATCTTAAGCCTTCCATTTTGTTTTAAATTTTCTACAAAATAAATGTCTATGTGTAGCTTGTTTTTATGCCATAGATCACAGCAAGTCAAACAGCTTAATCTTGAATTTACTGTTTTTTAAATTTATGTTTTAGAATTTAGAGAATAAAATCTGTTGGACAGTTTAATCCCAACATATTGGTAGAATAGGTAGAGAAGCATCTGAACTCAACTGTTTAATCTGAGTTCAGGGAGAAATAAGGAGTAGAATTAGATTAGTTTTATGCTTTGAAAAGAATAAAATGTTGTAAAAGAGTGTGCCAATCAAAATGAACTCTAATGAAGAAAAAATGTTAGATCAGTAGGATTGGGTAGGTAGAAAGTTTGTATTGATGAAGATCCATTATTTTTATGGTTTCTAATATGTTTTCAGAGAAATTCATCTCAACAAAGGAAAATTAGCCCAATGGATCAGGCACAAGTCAACCTCCCAGAGAACATTATGGATGTGGCACAAGTCAGCCTCCCAGAGAATGCAGGTTTGAAGTTCTTGATGCCTTCAAGAAGGCACCATCCCCAAGTGGAGCCACTATTAGCCACCTATAATATTTGTTATAGCAGAAGGTGGCTAAGACTTTTTGAGCCTTCAAGGAACAAATTTTATTACTAAAAAGTGTTGGCTCTTGAAGACTCTTGAAGGCTTCATGCCTTTCCTCTGTCCAAAACTTCACTGCTGTTTCCCTTCAAAACTCAGAAATCCTGCTGATTTCCAAGCCAGATTAATACTGCAAATTCATTTTTCCCCCTTCCCTTCTTCCAAAAATAACCTAAGTTTCTATCCCTCCATCTCCCATGAAAAATCCCTCATTTACATTTTTTCCTTTTCCCCTTCATCAAAACCCATTTGACAAGGTTGAAAACTCCTTTTTTTCCTTATTGGAACCCTCAATTTCCCTTGAAAACCATTGGAAAACCATAAAAGCCCACATTTTTGTACATATATGGGTCTTAGCCCCTTCCCGCATAAATCCCTGGTCGTATGACCCTTCATATGACCCTCGGCCCCGCAGTCGAGCGCCAAACCTTTAAATATTTCTCCGCCAAAGTATTAAATCCTTTGATTATTTTAGTTCTTTGGTTTTTAATTAAATTATAAAATTTTCCAGCAGTTCGATTTTTAGTTTAAACCCCTCCGTAGATCTGATCTACAGATCGGACGGTGCGGAGTATGTCTCCCCGGTGGTCCCCGCCATCCACTGGCCGATTGCCGAAACCGCGCGGTTTTCATCGCACCGCCTTTGGGCAAAGGCGGTTTTTCCCTGATCGCCAGTGATTCCATACATCGCGTGACACACGTCCCCTATACTTTTTCAAAACCGCTTGCTCATCATGCATTATCATTCGTACGCGGACGCCCAACGATATTGTCGTGCGCTGTCCGATCTGGGGTGGGCCATCCAACGGCTATCGCTCGCCGAAGATGCCCGATAATTAACATGGCTACGACTCGCCATCCAGTTAATCTCTGCCGTCGATCTGATCTGCAGATCGACGTTCCATATTCCATCGCCCTGATTCCGTCGCCCAATCAACGATTCTCCGTTTTGACTTTCCCCCTCGCTCTTGACCGTCGATCTCTGCGCGATCGACGGCTCTGATTTAATCTTTCTTCCACCTTCTCTGATCAATCCTAACCGTTGGATGATGCCATCCAACGCCCATGCTTCCTCCACATGCCTCTGCAGCAATAAACCTATAAATGCATGGATTTTATAATAAGTTGTTTATATTTTGCAAGGTTTCGAGGTTTTATCGCCTTTTTTCGAGGAAAATTCGAAGGCAGAGGATGATGATCCTCCTGCCTTCGATTCACCAAAGAAAATCATCACAGGGTGTTGACAACACGTTTCATCAGTGTTCCTTCAGGCATTGATGCCATATCGCCCCTACGCAGCCCTGTACATAAAAAAAAACCATGAATCGGGTGCCGTTAGAGAGTATCAGTGACGAAGACAAAAATTTATCAGGGCAGAGGATTAAAAGACAGATTTTGCGGGGATCACGGCTAAGAATGTTTATCAAAAGCCTAATCCCCGACTTAAAACATAGGTTAAAGAAAATTTGAAGTGTTTTAACTGAAAGGAAACCCTCCACCACCATAAATTGAGGCAAATTGATCCCTCTAGCTACCACGATGCCACCTATGCCTCAAAGTATTCAATCAGAGGCCGAATTTATTGATCAGGACCGGATATCTGCCTCACAACGCAGCCAAAGAGTAAATTCTTCCAAGGAACTTAATGACAAACATCTGCAGAGTTCTTCCAAACATTACACCGAGCCTCAAAGGTCAACAAAAGCTCCCACAAAGCTTAAATATTTATGTAAAAACATTTAATACAGATGATATGTATGTAAGTTTCTATTGAGCCCCCCAAAGGCCAAGAAGCCATTAAGTCTGTATTAATTGTAATTGAGATCTTTTATCAGATCTCACCTCCTCATCCTTCTATAAATACTTCTGCAGAAGATGAGTGAGGGGTTGGTTGTAGAACTTTGATATACACTTGAGCTTAAAATTCTGATTGTACATAGTATTCACTGGCTCTTGGAGCTCTGCTGGTGATAGATAGGTTAGGCTGAGATGCGTAGATGGTTGCTAACCTAAAGCACTTGACTTAAAGATATAACTAGTTTGGAGCATCAATACAAGCTGATTTATGAGATCCTGGTCTATGTTCACGGTGATGTTTCTCTACTTGTTACTTGTTATTTTGTTTCTGTTTTCACTGTGTTTCATATTCTCTTATAAAGAACAACATGCATAGAGTTAGGACCTACTGTACATCAGTAACCTTCTCTGATTGAAAATCTTTATCTGAACGTTTTCTTCTAAACTGTGTTATTTAGGAATAATTTAATTCAGTTCAAGCATAGGAATGCTGGCGTTCCCTCGTCTTATTGTCTTAGCTAAATATTATTCTTAAATTTTATTTTTAGTATATGTTTTGTGAAGATGAACTAAGGAAGATATGGTGAGCCCTGGTCCTAGTTTTGTCCCCACAACTCTCTCAATGTTTCCCTTTGGAATGTGTTAAAAGCTGGCTAGTTTAAAAGTACTTACCAGATCTTAGGCCATTCTGTATTATCTTTGTGTTTGTCTTGAAAGTAACTAAGTAAAGAAGAGCTAGGAGAGGATTTGTGGTGAGCCCGGCCCACTAGTTTCTACTTCAAAGGTTGCTTCCAAGTTTCCCTTTGTTTTAAAATGTGTTCTATTGAAAGTGTATCAAAGGTTGGCTAGTTTAAAAGTACTTACCAGATCCTAGTTTAATTTTATGTTTTTCTTGAGTCCATGTCAAAGGCTGACTACTTTAAAAGTACTTATCAGATCCTGGGCTTCTCTTGTTCTACATCTGTTTATCTCTCCTTCTTATTGTATCATTTCATTCCATAAATCAAAATTCAAAGAGATCCTTAGACATAGATGACTTGCCCCATGGACCACTGTTGCCTCTTGCTGTTCCAATTAAATCCTATTAATCGCAACGTAAATGTGGACTAAGGCTTGCAATTGTATACATCTTTTTGTTGAGCCTGCGGTGCTTGGCTTCTACCCTTTAGAGGTTTTTGCCTCGAACTTTCCCAAATTCCACCTCAAACGATAATCATGTCAACCACCAAAAAAAAACAAACCCGCAGCAGCCATAACCTGGCCTAATATCATAACCCCAAACTTCAGAACCGTCCCGTATTGTGTACACATATTGGAGAGATCCCTCTTCGGATTCAGGAGGGCTAGACCCCAGAATCCCAAAGTTGGTTGAAACGATGTTGCTTCTGCATTTTTAGTCTCACCAATCTGCTAAAATTATAGATTCCTAACACCCTCTACGCAGGTAATGTTCGCGTTTCCAACCCTACACCATGGTTGTTGTCACGTCTATTCGGATATCAATACTGCATTCTGCATGCATGCCATACTCTTAGATTAGAAAAGGGTCTGAGCTTAAATGTTTTAAGGGGAAATATTCCACAATTCCTGCCTCAACTCTTCTTCTGAGGCTTAGGGGTTTTTACGCCATACCATGTAATAATTTCCCTTTATCATTTTTCATTTAGGTTGTTTACAATGGAACTGTGAAAATATTTCCGAGATTTATCATTTTTTTAAAGGACTCGTATCATCACTACAGAAGGATGTCCGGGACAGTTCCACCTAACGCTGTTATGCGTATGAGATTTACCCCTTTGTCATATATTAAAGAAAAAAAATACTTAGCACAGTTCCTTATCCAGTTTATTTACCTGAGTATAATTTGTAAAATTCTAATGTGAACATTCATGTAGGTACTACCTTCTTTTTTTACTTCTCAGTAAATTTCTGTGACAGTTTTGATTCAGCTTCTGTTGCATGCTATAATCTATTTGTTTATTTAAGAAATCGACCAAACTGATGCTCTTCTCACGTCCGTGTATAAATGAAATCTTACCATGAACATTCTGTAATACTGAGCCTTTGAACTCTATATCTTAGACTAGTTTCTCCTTACATTTTCTTTTTCTATGCTATGCTAGTAACTTCTGAATAATGTATGGTTGGGTTTATAATGTAGATAAAGTGGGTAGTATTTTTACCTTGGTAATTTTGTTCTACATAATTAGAGTATTGTTCCGTTATTTATTGCTTTCTCTCTTATGGCAATTCTGCCAATTTCAACTTATGGATTTTGCCCCCTGTACTTCTAAACACAGGGTTTCATGAGAAGGTTCTCTTGTTTACTGATATTGGAATTTCTGGCTGTGGTCTAAATGATAAATTATAGTTCCTTTATAAGATTAATTTATTTATTTTTATGCGAAAGTTTCATCCTTACCGAGAAGAAGAAATACTAGCATTCTTTCCTGTTTATCTCTATTTCCTTCGGATTTTCTTCTGGTTATATAAGGAACTATGTCCGGACCATTTGTTCATGTAATATCATAGGAAGTAGAGTACAAATTTCATAGAATCTTCATTAGAGGAATCTGTGATAACAGTTCTTCGCAAATTATTTATGTTAATAGTACTTGTTTTGTTAACTGTTCTATGTATATATATATATATATTAAACTAGAAAAATAATTCCTCATGCATAAAATCTTATCCTATAACTAGAAAATTAAACATATACAAAATTTCCATACTTTACTACTTCTACTGATAAATATCTCTCTGTGTTAATCAAACCTTAATAAAAAGAATTAAGGTACTTATCTATCTCAAATACTCAGACTGATATGATTTCCTCCCTACCATGAGTGGGGCTATTACGTCCTCCAACTCTCCCCCGTGCTCCAAGTTCAAGCTTTACAGTTAATAGAATTTCTTGGAAGAGAACTCAGGACAATCCAGTCCAATCTCTAATTCCAACAATCTCAGAAAACTTCTGAAGTATTCCACTGGTTACCACCAGCTCCAGAATATCTATCAAGAATTTATTATATTTCTCAGTCACCGAACAGAACCCCCAAACCTTACCAGGATTACGTTTTTATCCTCAAAGGTGGGTAACTGTTTGAACTGTTTTCTGTTCAACCAACTCTCAATATTGAAATATTTTATTTACCATCAGTATTTTACTTTATGGAACAAATTCCATAATAAATATTCTTCATTAACCAAAATTAAATTTATGTTCAAAATATATATGGTTTTTTTTAAACAAAATAATAGTAAATATTTAAATTTCCTAACAATATCTTAACCATAGTTTTAAATGATTAAACTAGTGGTTACAACTTCCCCCCCTGGAAGTGAACACCGTCCCTGGTGTTCTCATTCTACTCCTGCAAAATTGCAGGATAAGCTCCTCGAACAAAACCTTCATCCTCCCAAGTAGCTTCCTCCGGGCCAAAGTGCTTCCATTGCACTTTAACCTGGGTGATGGGTCGTTTCCAGAGCATGATTTCCCTCCGATCGATTATACTGTGAGGTTCGACCAAAAATTCTCCGTCCAGTTCGACCTGCATACAACAATATGAAATCAATTTTACTCATAATTCCTAACATCTTTTAATCAATCTCAAATTCATATTCTACCTAAATATTCTTCCAGTGGATTATATGTTTTGAGTCGTGAATGTATTTTTTTAATAACGATACATGAAAGAAGTTATGTACTCGTATATGACCAGGCAAGGCTAATCGGCAAGCCACAGGTCCTAATCGCTCCAATATTTGGAATGGACCGCAAAATATATGAGCCAACTTGGCGCATGAAGCCCACCTTAGAGTGCTCTTCTTTGGCTTAATCCTTACATACACATGGTCCCCAACTTTTAATTCACGATATGTTCTTTTTTTATCTGCAAATACTTTTTGTCTGTCTTAAGCTGCCTTCAAATTTTGTCGAATTTTCTTTACCTTTGCCTACATTTCCGCTAACATGTCGGGACCAAGCATTAACTTAGTTTCTGGGCTACTCCAATTAACAGGATTTTCTGCAGTGCCACCTGTATTAAGCTTCAAACAAACTCATCTTGAGTGATTCCTGATAGTATTTATTATATGCAAACTCCACTAGGTGTAAATAATCTTCCCACCTAGTTGGCTGTTGCATTACGTACATATGTAACATGTCTTCTAGAATTTGATTTACGTGCTCTGTTTGTCTGTCCGTGTGTGGATGGTAAGTAGTGCTGAAATTAATTTGAGTCCCCAGACCTGTGAACAACATTTTCCAGAATTCTGATGTAAAATTTACATCTCGATTAGATATGAAAATCTTTGGAATGCCATGTGATCGAAATATTTCTCGCATAAATATGTCTGCTATCTGCACTGTCTTATAAGTGGATTGCACCGGTATAAAGTGTGTTGATTTACTTAATCGATCCACCATGATCATTATAGAGTCATTGTGATTATTTGACCTTGGTAAACCCGTGATGAAGTCCAATGATATCACTTCCCACTTCCATTCAGGTACCGGTATAGGCTGCATTAGCCCAACTGGGTGTCGGTGTTCCAATTTTACTTGCTGACATTCTAAGCACTTGTTCAGATGTTTTGTAATGTTTCTCCTCATACCTGACCAGAAGTAATTCTTCCGTATTTCTATTAACATCTTCCAATAACCACGATGTCCAGCGTAATTACTTCGAGGATATTCATTCAGTATCAATTCCTTCAACTCCATTTGATTTGGAATAAAAATTTTCTTTTTGAAAATTAGCAACCCATCCTTGTACATTTCATAATATGTAGATTTTCCTTGATCCTGGAACTCCTTTTCTTGTTGCCATATAAAATTATACTCAGGATCCTTACCTTCTCCTGCTTTTATTTGCTCCAGCAATCTGCACTCAACTTGATTATAATACACTTCATAAATACCATGAAATTTCTGGCCTAATGCATCAGCTACTCTATTCTCTTTACCTTTTACATGTTGTATGTCAATATAAAATTCGCTCAGAAAGGCATTCCATCTTTCCTAACGAGCGTTGAGATCAGCTTGTTTAAAGTAGCTGTTTAAACTACTATGATAAGTTTTGAGCACAAATCTTTTCCCAAGCAAATAGTGCTTCCATACCAGGAGTGCATGCACTACTGCTGTCAACTCCAGATCGTAAGCTGAATACCGCTGCTCATGCTCCTTTAGTTTTCGTGACTCATAGTCAATGACTCTACCTTCTTGTGACAAAATTTCTCCAACTCCTTCTTTGCACGCATCTGTGCAGACTTCAAACTCTTTATGAGGATCAGCTACCCTCATTATCGGAGGTGTAGTTAATAATTGTTTCAGTTTCTCAAAACTGTCTTGACATTCCTTTTTCCATTTAAATATATTTCCTTTCTTTTGCAATGAAGTGATTGGAAACGCAATTTTTGAGAATCCCTCAATAAACCGCCGGTAATAACCAGCCAATCCCATGAAGGATCTGATGTCTGCTACGTTTTGTGGGATTTTTCATTCCATGATTGTTCTGATTTTTCAGGGTCAAAAGAAATACCTTCAGCTGAAATTACGTGGCCAAGATATTGAATTTACTCCTTAAAAAAATCACACTTTCTGAACTTAGCATACAACTGATGTTTCCTTAGCAATTCCAACACCTTCCTCAGGTGTTCCATATGTTATTTTGAATTCTTTGAATAGAATAAACTATCATCAATAAAAATCAACACAAAACTATCCAAATAGGGGTGAAATACACTATGCATTAACCTCATAAAGGTTGTTGGTGCATTAGTTAATCCAAAAGGTAACACGACAAACTCGTAGTGTCCGTACCTAGTATGAAAAGAAGTTTTATGTATGTCTTCATTCTTTATCCGAATCTGGTGGTATCCAGATCTTAGATCTATTTTTGAAAACACAGTCGCTCCCCTTACTTGGTCAAACAGATCATTGATTCACAGTAAAGGATATCTATTTTTCACTGTCAACTTATTAAGTTGGTGGTAATCCATCCACATCTGCATGGTTTCGTCTTTCTTCTTCACAAACAGTACAGGTGCCCCCCAAGGAGATACACTTGGCCTGATATACCCATTATCTAATAATTCCTGTAACTGCATTTTTAGTTCAGTTAATTCAGGTATACTCATATGGTAAGTTGTCCTTGAAATTGGTGACGCTCCAGGGACCAACTCAATGGTAAATTCTATCTCCCTTCTAAGTGGTAAGCCTGGTATCTCTTCTGGAAATACATCCACAAATTCCTGGACTATTGGTATATTTTCCAACATATGAGCCTTCTCTTTAGAATTGGAAAAACCCACCTGAATGGTGTACAACTGACATCCTTTTCTTATGCACTTATCCATTTGAGATGCTTTGATTGGACACAACTGTAAAGGTTTCTTTATTCCTTGAATTTCTTGGAAGTTACCATCTTGCGTTCTATAATAGATAATCTTCTTTTTGCAGTCTACCAATGCCTAGTGCTTCTCTAACCAGTCCATGCCAACTAACAATTCATAAGACCCTAGAGGTAGTATATTTAGATCCATAGTTAACTGCTGTTCATTAAGTTTTAGTGCACAATTTGGTATTCTGGCACTAACTTTCCTCTTAGCTCCTGTAGCTAGTTGTACTAACCATGGTTTTCTAAATTTTAGACTTTGTAACTTACAAGTTTCTACTATTTTGGGACTTACATAGCTTAAAATTGCTCTTGGGTCTACCAAAATAGAAACAGTTTGAGTCAAAAATTTACCTTCCAGTTCAATCATTGTCGGCTAGTAGTCTGCTTGTCGGTCTTCCAATGCTGCATTAATTCGGGGTATGTTTCTGGCAACATCACCCACTGTTGAATCCTCCTACAAGTTGGTAATTGCATCACTCCTACCTCGCTGTGGAAAATTTTTGTAATAATGTGCCTCACCACACCCCCAACACTGTAAAGGTGGCTTCTAATTCTGGGCTTGTTTCGGTTTGCTAGAAGCTTCCGTGGGTTTATCTTTTGCAAGCCACTTTGTTCTTTGATGATTCCTTCCAATTTTTTTGCTAAGTGAGCTTCTGGCAGTACCCTTGAAATTTTTGGTTCTATTTCTTTTGAAACCAGAACTACCCTTATGGTCTTTCTTTGCCTACCAATTCTTTCCTTGTTCACATTTTTCTTTGGCTTGTTGGTAGCACAATCTAGCTTTTTGGATTGCCTTGTCCATGGTCTTTGGATTCACAAACTCAATATGTTCTTTCATGTGAGTTTGAAAACTGCTAAGAAATATCTTTACTTTAGCCTTTTCATCCCTTAGGTAGGGAACATAACGTATTAGAGAAGTAAACTTAGTGATATATTCATCCATTGTCATTTGTCCCAGTTTCAAATCATGAAAATCCCTAGAATTTTCATCATAAATACGTTCGGTTAAGTATTTATCCTTGAAATACTGTTGGAATGCATCCCAGATTACATCCTGGTCATCAATGCTATGGACATTTTTCACTTCCTCCCACCATAAGGTGGCTTTCTCTCTTAACTGATAGGTAGCCAAACTTGCTTTAAGATTACTGTTGTATTCATACACTTGAAAATACTTATTCATGTTTATTAGCCATGCCTTAGCCACTTCCTCCTCCACTCCATCAAATGTAGGAAGTTTTATTTTCCGGAATTCACCTTGCAGTTCCATCTTCCATCTTTTCTCCTCTTTCTGATCTGATACGTTATCTGACTCAGCTTCGTTATAGTTCTTATTTCTATTACGTCGTTGAGACTGACTTCTTTCCATTTTGTCAGTATCATGATCTATGGTTTGCTGTTCATTTCTTTCCTGAAATTCTTTATCAGTACTGGGCTTGTCATTTCCTTGATTTTGTTTGTCGAAAAGGCTTTTTAATATTCTTTCCTGTTCATGCGTCAAACGTTCATTATCATCACACACCCTTTCCATTTCTTCTTGCAACTTCTGCACAATGTTTAAGAGGATATTGGTTTGGTGTTGCTGCTCCTCTAATAGTCTACTGGTTTTCTGGTGCTGCTCCACGCCTAGCTGTACCCACAATTCCGGGTCCATCTCTGGTCGAGGTTGGGTTTCCCCGACATTCAGTGGTGGCTGCTGCACTAGAATTATCCTCATGATTTTCCTGTTCTCACTCTCTCTCTGTGTGCATCAGTAGTACATAATTTAAAACTTTAGTTGATCCATAGGGTCCCTTGTAACAATCACCAATTACCATTTACACAACAGTAAATATATATATATATATATATATATATATATATATCATTACACATATTTTTATACTATACTTCCATAATTATCTTGAATTATTGATTTATTACTACTTAATTACTTACCTAAACTAATTACCTTAATTACTTACCTGCCGGACTTATTAAATCATATAGCTCTTATTTTATGGTAAAGGTAAATCACATTTTCTGGAAACTTATTTCGTGGTTAATGGTTAAGGTCTAGTTCAACACCATAATATATGTTTGCACACTTATCGATCTCTTAACTTTTGCGGTTACATCAACCATCCCACCGGCGTTATGATCTTTAGTTTCTCGAGGTGGAGTACTTACTCCTAAATCTGCCTAACTGACAACTTGAAAGTAGTGACTTTACTTGGCATTTAATCTACCAAATTCTCCAACAGATTTTCCTGTACCCAAATTGCATTTGGAACTGAGCTTAGACATGTGGTAATTTCTACTCCGTCGGATGATCTCTTAGATCTACAACTGATTTGACCTATCACTTCAGTTGGTTGAATTCACCGCCAACCCTAACTGCCTAGATCATTCACACCGGGGCTGCTGGGGTTGGGAAAGCTTTGCAGCAGTAAACCCGACCCTTGCCGGTTTAGCTTCTCCCTTATGAGGGTTGCTGGTTACCAATGTTGTGCCTGTAAATTTGTAGAGGTATTATCCATATATGTTTTTTTCTAATCGTATCTACTAGATTTCCTCTGGTAGGCTGCATTCACGAATAGTGTTTATCCTACTCCATTCTGCAAAAATGCTCACCACAGAAAGAATTCTCTCTTCACACCAAATGATGCCTTCTGGAATCACTTCATCTCTCCTCTATCCGGTATAATCTTTGTCATTTGTGCAAATTCTTGTTTTTTTTTGAGTTAATGGTTCAACCCCAAATCTCTGCTATGAGGTTAATCCCTATTTTGTTTTTGTTTATCTGTTTGCAGATGTAAAGGTCCAGCTTCCAAAGGGAATTCCTTAAGGTATATCAACATTAACCTTTCCTTCCTCTATCATTTACTTTTTTTTGACTAAATTTTTCTTTCCGGCATTAGCATTCTCAAAATTTTTCTAAGTCTAGCCGTGACATATATATATTGTTCTATGCAGGTATACGACAGGTATTGATTTCTCAGTCAATTTTTTTGCTGCCATGGTTGCTGGGTATCGATGAACTCTTCGTTGTTTTCCGTGAACCCTCTGTGCAGGTACTGTTAACATTTCCAACCCTACACCATGGTTGTTGTCACGTCTATTCGTATATTGATACTGCATTCCGCATGCATGCCATACACTTAGATTAGAATAGGTTCAGAGCTTAAATGTTTTTAGGGAAAATTTTCCATAATTCCTATCTCAACTCATCTTCTGAGGCTTAGGGGTTTTTACACCATACCATGTGATAATTTCCCTTTATTATTTTTCCTTTATGTTATTTACAATGGCACTGTGAAAAACTTTTTGAGATTTATTCTTTTTTTAAAGGACTTATATCATCACTACGGAAGGAAGTTTGGGACAGTTCCTCCTAACGCTGCTATGCGTATGAGATTTACCCCTTTGTCATATATTCAAGAAAAAAACTACTTAACACAGTTCCTTATCTAGTTTATTTATCGGAGTATAATTTGTAAAATTCTAATGTGAATATTCATGTAGTTACTACCTTATTTTTTTACTTCTCGGTATATTTCTGTGATAGTTTTGATTCAGCTTCTGTTGCATGCTATAATCTATTTATTTATTTAAGAAATCGACAAAACTGATGCTCTTTTCACGTTTTTTCATAAATGAAATTTTACCACGAACGTTCTGTAATACTGAGCCTTCGAACTCTGTATCTTAGACCAATTTCTCCTTACATTTTCTTTTTCTATGCCATGCTAGTAATTTCTGAATAATGTATGGTTGGGTTTATAATGTAGATAAAGTGGGTAGTATTTTTACCTTCGTAATTATGTTCTACATAATTAGAGTATTGTTCCGTTATTTATTGCTTTCTCTCTTATGCCAATTCTGCCAATTTCAACTATTGAAATTTTCCCCCTGTACTTCTAAACATAGGGTTTCATGAGAAGGCTCTCTTGTTTATTGATATTGGAATTTCTGGCTGTGGACTAAATGATAAATTATAGTTCCTTTATAAGATTAATTAATTTATTTTTTATGTGAAAGTTCCATCCTTACCGAGAAGAATAAATACTAGCATTCTTTCCTGTTTAGCTCTATTTCCTTCTGATTTTCTTCTGGTTATATAAGGAACTATGTCTGGACCATTTGTTCATGTAATACCATAGGAAGCAAAGTACAACTTTCACAGAATCTTCATCAGAGGAATCTGTGATAACAGTTCTCCGCAAATTATTTCTGTCAATAGTACTTGTTTTCTTGACTGTTCTATATATATATATATTAAAACTAGAAAAATAATTCCTCATGCATAAAATTTTATCCTATAACCAGAGAATTAAAATTTCCATACTTTACTACTGCTAAATATCTCTCTGTGTTAATCAAACAACTCTTAATAAAAAGAATTAAGGTACTTATCTGTCTCAAATACTCAGACTGCTATGATTTCTTCCCTACCACGAGTGGGGCTATTACGTCCTACAACTCTCCCTCATGCTCCAAGTTCGAGCTTTACAGTTGATAGAATTTTTTAGAAGAGAGCTCTGGACAATTTGGTCCAATCTCCAATTCCAACAATCTCAGAAAACTTCTGAAGTATCCCACTGGTTAGCACTAGTTCTAGAATATCTATCCAGAATTTCTTTTGTTTCTCATTCATCGAATAGAACCCCAAACCTTATGAGGATTATGTTTTTATCCTCAAAGGTGGGTAATTGTTTGAACTTTTTCTGTTGAACCAACTCTCAATCTTGAAATATTTTATTTACCATCAGTATTTTACTTTATGGAACAAATTCCATAATAAATCTTTTTCATTAACCAAAATTAAATTTCTGTTCAAAATATCTTTTTTTTTTAACAAAATAATAGTAAATATTTAAATTTCCTAACAATGTCTTAACCATAGTTTTAAATGATTAAACCAATGGTTACAAAGTTACAAATATTTAATATGCATTATATAATTATATATAAATTTAATAGTAATTAATTAAGTTATATTTTGTATAATTTTATAGTTTAATGATAAATTAAAAAATTTAATTAAAAATTAAAAAAAATATATATATATATATATATATATATATATATAGAATTAGAATCGGAAATTAATAAATTAGTTTAGTTATTAATAAGTTAACAACTTAAAAAAATATAATCAAATGTAATTAAATTAGTTAATTAAAATAATTTTCTATTAAGGAATATTCATTTTAGTGGTTTGGTTTTCTCAACTATGTGAGTTGAAGTTTTTAAAGATATATCATGGGCATGGCTTATGGATACCACATGCCCAAAAATCATCTGAAGTTTCACTATCAAAATAATACTTACAATATAACAAGAATTGTAGTGCCAATTAGACTGAAATGTCAATTTTTTATTTTTTTTTGGTTTAGCACGTAATTCTTCATGTACTCACTCTTATCTTTTACATGATGTGAGAGGATTTCAAATATTGGAGATATAGTAATTTGCTAGATGCATCAACTTAATTTTGTGACCTTCTTCTCCTATTGATCTTTCTCATTAAGATCAAATTATATTGTTATCTAAGGAGTGTAACTTTATATGATAAAGTGACTTAGAAAATTAATACATAAAATAGTAATAATTTTCCAATATTTAATATGTATTATATAAATTTATATAAATTCAATAGTAATTAATTAAATTATATTTGGTATAATATAGTTTAATAATAAATTAAAAAAATTAGTTAAATTTTTTAATATATATATATATATATATATATATATATATATATATAGAAATAGAATTAGAAATTAATAAATTAGTTTAGTTATTAATAAGTTAACAACTTAAAAAATATATATATAATCAAATGTAATTAAATTAGTTGATTAAAATAATTTTCTATTAAGGAATACTCATTTGTGGTTTGGTTTTCGCAATTATGTGCGTTCAAATTTCTAAGGATATGTTGTTGTTGGCTTATTTGTGACATATATGAAATAGTTACTTGTTGTAATAGTGAGAAAAACTCTTTTGAAGTTATTAATTTTCTAAAAATTTAAAATTAGAAAAACACAATTAATTTACTGATTTTTATGGACAATGTAGTTGACTCCAAATATCTATAATAATGTTGAAAACGATATGAAAAATTGTATAATGCTTTTAAATAAACTTAAACACATCTTAAAAAAATTTATATTCTCACAAATGAGAAAAATCAACTTAACTTTTAGCGTTCAACTATTAAAATATAAAATAAATAAAATAATAAATATTTATAAACAACGATGTTAATAGTCTTTTAAAACTTCACATGTAAAACTCTATACCACACTATAAATGATCAAATTAACTTCACATTATGACCAGTGCTAGTAATTTTGTGTAAATCTTCATAATTTTTTTTGTAAAATAGACATTTCAAAGAGAGACCCAAAGCAACCAGTTACCTCATTCTAAACCAACCATAAAATATCAATCTCACATTGAAATTATAATTTTGTATACCTTTAAATAAACAGATATGCCTTTTTTTTTTTCAATACACTACATAAAAACAAAAATCAAACTATTCATACATACTGGATGGTCAAGTGCCTAATATCAAAGGCTATATAGAGTTTCCCTCTCGTTCAAGCTAAGTCAGACCCTCCAAAGATAGAATCTAGTCTTCTAGACTTGCTTCAGGATCTTCAGAATCAGCTGCAACATATCAAGATCACTCAGTATCAGGCAACTGATCGAATCAGCAGATTGGATGATCGAGTAGGCCGTATGGAGAAGCAGCTCTAGTAGTTGCAGCAAGTTGATATGCTTGGGTCTACAGTGAAAGACCTAGCTCCAGTTTCCTCATCAGATGGCTAGTTGTTTTCCTTATTCTGCTTTTTGATGCACTTATTAGTCATATATGAACTCCCTTTATTTCATAAGTATGTTGATACTTCAGTAATAGGACAGATAGCTCATGTGGCTTATAGACGGATGAAACAATTCCAATTTTGGTTTTCTTTTCATGCTTTGAGGTGGCCAACAGACCTGGTTTCCTAGGCCACAGACTGAATTTTATATTTTGTAGCCTGTCTTATATTTATAAATAGAAAATAGTGCGGCCCCACCAAATTTACAAAAAAAAAAAAAAAATCAAAAACATTGGAGACAGGTTAGAGTGCTGGAAATTTTGTGTAAATCCGTGGAAAAACTAGCTAGCCTCAAAGAGGTTTATTTTTGCGGCATCAGATGGGACAATAACTTGAACCCGACTGACTGTGTGAAGCCTCGAACCCGACTGACTAAGTGAAGCTATATGACATGGACCAACATTTTCGCCATTTTGGCATGTGACTCACCGAAATTAACTCCGTAATTATGATGTGGACTCCATGGCGACTATCTATTTAATTTATCATTTACGATGTATCTAATTTATTATTTAGATAAAAATATATAATTTATCATTTATTTAAAAAGTGTCTATTTATCTAATTTATTATTTATTTAAAAATTAAAATTTAAAAAATGCTAAATAATAATTAAATTAAAGAATAAACAAAACCTTTTATACAAAACTAAATGCTAGTTTTGTTGCAGATAAACCACAATATGCAACATTCAACAAAATTGGCTGCACATTATGTAATTTTTAACAAATTTGTAGCACATAAGGGGAAAAATACTCTTCTTGTGCTTCCTACAGGTTTATTGTTCAACAAAAACAACCAACCATTACGTTAAAACTATGAGAAAAATGCCCATAAAAACAAAAAAAAACTTATGCTTCAAAAATTTCCATTCGTCCCAGATGGATCACAATATTCTAAGTTCAAAGTTCAACAAAATTGACTGCACATATTTTTTTTTTTTAAATAGTATAAATATGTTGTTTTCAGCACAAAAAGACAACACATTTGAAATTCAAAGAAGAAATTAGCCTGAGAGGATAAAAACTCTTCATCACAAGTTCGAATCGAATCCTTTTTAGTTAGAATTTTATAAAATCACGGAATGAGTGAAAATTAGCTAGATCAAGAACAAGAACTTGGAGAGTGGGAAAAGGACAAGAACCTAGTGGGAAAAGAATAAGAACTTAGAGCGTGGGAATTTTTTTTCGGATCCATGTGTCGAGAGTCATAGGGATATTGAGTTAATGAAATCATAGGATGTTAGATTGAGTTTGCTACGGAGAAACCAGGTTCCAACGTCCATTGATAAGTTACCATCTCGAAGTTAAAGAAGTTGAAATTACAAAGTTATCTATACTATGTTTATTGTTTATAATTATTTTTATATCAAAAATTTTAAATCTACACTATGTTTGTCTAAAAGGTTTTACGTTTTCTGGGTAAATTATAGATAGATATATTTTAAAATTTGGTTGTTCTTGTGAGATATAAGTTAAATATATATAGCGGCTTCGGATTTGCGGCTTTGGCTCTGTAGTTTTCTCTCTGTTGCGGATTGCCAGAATTCCATCAACTACAAAGTCAGGCTTTTAATTATGTTGATGCGTTCCGGTTTTGCTGCATCATTGTCTCTCTCCCCGGGGCTTTCAGATTTGGTTTCAGATGCAGATGTAGCTCTTCCCAGCCGGCTTTTGGAATCGATTTCAAATTTGGATGCAACTCTTACCAACCGCATCGCCCTCATTGGTGGATTCGATAGGAACTATGATAATAATTTAATTCTTCGAATCGCACATCTCTGCGACTTCGGCTCTGCGGTTTTATTCTGAGAAAGCCATGGAATTGTTAGCATGATCAGATATTCATAAGAATATAATTAATTGCTATCTGAAATCTGGAATTGAAGTGCGAAGTCCTATAAAAAGTTTTATTGAAGAAGTGCGAGGGTCCTGTTTATAATAGTCTGGAACTGTTGCAGCGAAACTGTTGAAAGTATAGAAGTGTATGTTATTTTTTCCGTAGGGTTCGATAGCATCTCTTCCGCAATATGGCTCCCAGCTTTGCCAAGATAATTGTCGGCCCAGTTCCGTCCGCCTCTGAGAGTCAAGCCCCTGCCCATATGGTCAGTGAAGCCCCACCTCCCACTGTGCAGGTGGTCAAGGCCTCACTGGATGAGGCCTTAAAGTTTTTTGAAAGTGCCTTAATCTGCCAGTTCAATGGCTTTTGGCCACGACTGAAAACTCTCCACAGTTGGATCTCGGAGGTATGGAAGCCTATCATTTCTAATGAAATTAATATCTACCCCTATGTTAAGGGTTTCTTTATAGTAGATTTTGAAAACTCTGAAAGAAGACAATGCATTTAAGATTCTGACCCTTGGTTCTGGCGAAACTCGGGCCTATTCATGAAGCCATGGAACCCATCATTCGATCCCTCAACAAAAATCATAACCTCAACACTAGTTTGGGTCAGATTTCCAAACCTACCTTTGCATCTCTAAAACCTCTCCTCGCTAAAAGCCATTGGAAATGCAATTGAGAAATTTTATTACACGTGCCCAGAAATAGAGGAATATGTCAGAAACACCTATGCACGCATCTGTGTAGAAATGGACTTCAGCACCGGTTTCCCAGCTGAAATAATCCTAACAAGAAAATACTATGTATGGAACCAAAAACTTGTCTATGAAAGTGTCCTCTTCAGATGTCGATGCTACTTTGAGATAAGCCATCTAGCCAAAAATTGCCTAAAAGTCTCCCACAAAAATTTTGCTAGAAAAAATCACCATAGATCTACATGGTGGGAAGGAGCACAAAAGGAACATTGCACTGTCATCAAGGAAGAATACTCTCCAAAAAACTCTAAATTGCAAGAAATCAGGCAAGAAAGAAACAACCCTCAAGACAAGCAGGGGGAAAGCCCCGCCCAACAAGAAAAAACCGAACTCGAGAGCCCCTCAAGCATCAACAATTATGCAGATTCGAATACTGCAAAAAAGAAATATTCATTTAGTAGCAAAGCATATCTCCCATATCTCGAAGATAAGACACCAGTGTCCCAAGAATCAGAAGAGATGAAGGAGTTGCAAGATAAAGGAAGTTGGAAGACCGTAAAGAAGAAAAAGAAAGCTACAACACTAATCTCGCCAAGAAAGACAAGAACCCGGACAATTAAGAACTAAGAAAATTATAGGTCCAATAGACCAAAGTCTGGTCTCAGTGGACGTTAACCACCACCACCACCATCATCATCATCATCATCATATATATATATATATATATAACTATTTTAATTTATTATTAATATTTTTTTTTTTTTTACTATAATTTAATTAATTTATTAAAATTCATTACCATTTCATGCTTTTAAATAAAATTTTGTGATTTTTAAAACAGTTATGTATTTTTTTTAAATGTGAGATGATCCATAACCTTCGATTTGTCAGTTTGCACAAATTTCACATTACTTCCATTACTAATTAAGCTATCTCTTAGACTTAAAATAATTGGACAAGTCTCCAAAGGTGGAGGAATCACTAGGATGGTCAAAAGTGGTACAAAAAAAAAAAAAATCTGTAACGTCCTTGAATTATGAAGGAATGAAAGGTCCTACTAAGCTTTATATATATATATATATAGTCCATTTTCACTTAATTATTAATGAGTTTATCCTATTATATTTTTTATGAATAAATTTATTTGTTTTGATTATTAAAATCTGAAACATGTTAAGTAATAATATTTATTAATTTTGAACTTGTTAATTAATATATCTATTATAAAAGTAATTTAGATATTATGAAATAATTAAGTTACATTTTAATTAATGAATGGTTAATAATATTTAAAAAAAAATCAAATCCATATATGAAACAAAAAAATTAATTTCCAAAGACTTGCATAAATTTTGGTGGGTAGAAACCACTCAAAACTATGCACATTTACATTTTTACTACTACTTATTAAGTTTGCACATTTATAATTTTGCTCTTACTTATTAAAGTGTTGAAGAAAAATAAATAATGGTGGGCATTAACAACTCCTAGTAAGTGTATTTATTTACATCTTCTTGTTATATTTTTTGTGTGTAACTACTTGCTTAAATTATGGTGAGTAGTAATTGATTATAAATATGTTATCTAAGTGAGTATGAACTATTTTCAAGGATTTTAATTTTTGGGTGCTTCCTAAGATGCTTAACAATTAAAAAATCTAAAAGTATCTAAAAATCATAGCATAAATATTGCAATTGTATCCTTGGTGGTTTCCTATGATGCTTAACAATAAAAAATCTAAAAGTATCTAAAACTCATGACATATATATTCCAACGTTATCCAAAAATTATGGTAGAAAAATTTGAGAGGGTTATCCACATGACATTATGTTGTGCAAAGGATGCAATAAAAATCATTACATAATAAGACCTTAACCAATCATATTATAGATAAATAATTTTAAATATTAATAAAAAATATTAAAATTCAATCCATAATGTTAAATTACAGGGAAGCTACAATTTTTTTTGGTAAACAAATTTACCCAATCAAAAGAGAATCTATGATACCATGTCTCCCACAAGTATAATAAAAATGACAGAAATAACATAACTACTTTTGAGATAAATCTCAACCTTTGATTTATGACTACTACTAAAAATATTTAAATCCATACCATCTATATAATAAATATTTATAATTAGATTAAAATTTTGGAAGCCAAAATAAAAACAATAATAATAGTAATAATCTATTTTAATATAAAAAAATTGATTGCTAAAAGTAATCATTATTATGGTTAATCATCTTTCATAATGGTTCATTTCACTTGAGAATGACTCGTAATATTCAACAATGGTTAACCATGTTAAACCTTGATTGACTATGGTTGAATATGGATGATTGTGGTCGACTATGGTTGATCATGTTTAACCATTCCTAACCATAGTTGATCTAACCACCCTCCCACCCTCTTAAGCATCTTGGGATATGGAAGAGGCTACTCGTTTGATTTGATCTCCAAGGCTTTTTATGAACATGGAGCTACAACCACCTCATTTTTGAAGTTTAGAAAATTTAATTCTGATATCACCTTTGTGTTCAACTCATCGAGTGATTTTTGATGATATAAATTTTATATAGATAAGAACCTTGGATTAGAAGTTATGCACGTTATAGTTTTGGCCTATGAAAAAAGTTCATGTCATCATATGGGTGCCACATGGTACCCACATGACCTTTAGTTGGCCCGTGTGACATTGGCATGCCATCAACATGGGGTTGATGTATATTATGTTGTAATGGGTCAGGTTCACATAGCATTTTAAACATGGTTTATTGTGTAAGGTTGATATTGTCGACCATGGTGAAGCTCTAGATCCATAACACGCCAAATAAAAAATGTACTAGTTGCTTCTTCCTTGTAAGAAGTCCATGATATTTCTAGTGATCTAATAGCCCTCGAGTCTGATGGGCCTAACATTGGCACCTATTGCATTGGATCAACTTCACCTCCCCCCACTCTCCTCATACTATGAAATATTTTGATGTCGATTACTAAGAGTCAGTGGGGTCCACCCCTAATCCATGTCACCTTGTATCGATGCCTTGGCTCGTTAGCTTACTTAGCCCTTCAACAAACCAGTGACCCAATGGTAGGCTTCCCTTCTACAAGGTTTCATCGTTGGATTGGAACTTTCGCCATCAGATCGCCCCTTCCCATGTGAATAAAACCTAAAAAAAATTGGGGTCTAGGGGTTTGGTTGTCTGACGGAAAGGTTCCATAGGGTTGGTTCCGTTATCAAATTGACCTTTTCACCATAAAATAAACTCTTTTCAGGTGAATAGTCCACAACATAATTGGCCTTGGTGGCCAGGTCATTTTATAGGAAAAACTCCACTATATTGATTTCACCATCAGATCAACCCTTATGCCATTGATTCAGACTGTACCACATGCAATGTGCATTAGCCGTTATGTCCTCCAATAAAATGACCAATGCTGAAAAGTTAAATGTTGAAGTGGATGTGTTTGAAAACTTGAAACTCGTAAGTATTGTAGTGAATTACCCAGTTCAAGCATTCATTAAACCATAGACATATAAGGTAGCTTGTAAATATTGAGCATAGTGAACTTCGGGTATTTATTCCTGAATATACAAAGCTATGCAATAGTCATAAGCACAAATAGAAATATCATAGTTCATAATCTAGTATGCATGAATACTTATACTTATTTGTGTATGTTAATATGGCTAGCAACTAAAGGATGGGTTTCCACTCTCCATATAACCATAGGACATCTATACCATAGCTTTCTTGCACCTGCCCAACCCTGAGATGAATCCAAATTCTGAGGAGATTCTCATTGCTTTCTTAGGGAAAACTCACACTAATGGTTGGTAAACACTCAAGAGATGGATTCCATTGTCTAGGTGGCTTATAAAATTCCATCTAGTTGTAAGTACTGCAATGAATCACTTACTCCTATGAGTTCAATCACAATGCTTCACCCAAGGTCCAAATGGGGTATTACTTAGCATAGGAGATTGAATCTACTATCTAGGTGTTTTTTCAGTTGTATTTTCATAGAAAGTGCCATAGAGTTATCTATTCCACTATCTAGGTGGCTTATCACCTTTCCAACAAGCACCAAAGTGAATCATTACTCCCTATCCAGGTGGTTTATCAGCTATACAACAAACCCCATAGTGAGTCGGTCATCCACTGAGCCTCCCAGTGATCGCTCGGGCATAGAAGCATAGTCCAACAATCTCAAACACAATATTATAGGGAATAACACAAAAAATATTTGAGCATAGGGATCAATGACAAACTCCAACATTATTCAGTCTTCCTTGTGTTATCTCTAGTATCTCCTTGCACTCTGCTACCAACATCAAAGGGATTTTCCAAATCTACAAAGAGATAATTCACACCAAGAGAATTGTGTATTTGTCCTCTCTCTCGATTTTTGTTCTCCCTGTGCATCCTCTTGCATATACTACGCCTCGGCCTTTTGTTCTTCGTTGTTTCTAGGTTTTTTTCCCTCTCCTGTATACACGAGGGGGAGGTAGATGGGCACGATCCTGCGTCCACACTGCCCAATCCCATCTCATTATTACTTGTAAGTGAAATTAGTGGATTGGCTAACAACCAAAATTTTAAATTTCATGTGGGCATTAGGGGAATTTTGAGGTTAAAATGGGCCTCCTAAGGAAAATGTACAATCAAAATTCACTTTATGAGAACCAATCACATTTTAGGGGATGACATCATCCCTAATGGTTGAGGTGGCATTTCTTGAGTTAAAGGTACTTACTTGTCACATTCTCAATGGTGGATAAAAACTCATGGTTAACCATGGTAGTGCTCTAAGTACTTTTAAAGTCATAAAGTAAAGTACTCATAACAAATGTCATTTCATACTTTTTTAATAAAATATTATTATTGTCATTTCATATTTTTTTGAAAGAAACAATGCATATCCCTACACAATCTTAATGTATTTGCACACTTTTCAATAAATATTATATTTATATATTTTCAAATATTTATTTATAATCAAATCAATTCAATATGTAATATAAAATTCATACATAAAACAATATATTATATTATATTATTTTTATATAGTATATTAATTACATGTTATTATATAATGTAAATAATATAAATTTTAATTATAGCATATTATATAATTAAGAATTTAAGGATTTACATTTATATTTTATTTTAATTTATTTAAGTACAAAGTACAAATGCATTAGTTGTGCAATGATAATGTTTTTTTCTTGAAAAGTTCATTATTATTTATAGTCACATCAATACAATTATTTTATTAATTTTATTTGGTACAATTTTTTAATTGAATTTAACCATGGTTACATGGATTTTGGTGCAAAAAGTGAATTTCAAATTCATAAATATTATTTTATTGATTTAGCTATTATTTTATTATTTCCTTAGGAGGCCCATATTAGACCTCAAAATTCCCCTTATGGTGGATCTAGGGAAATTTTTAGGGGTTAATATTCATAGGTGGGCTAATATTCCATGCATTTTCGAAAAAAACAATCATCAATCTATATTTTTTCTAAAAATTATTGGCATAAATTTTATAGTATAAAATTATTTTACCTTAGAAATTTCCAAAATTTTATAGATACTATATAACATAATTAGAAATTTGAATAATTGTACAGAATAATTTCCAAGCATTTTACAATTTTCCTATTAAGGACTACTAATATTTTCCAAGGTCTCTAAAGTTTAAAATAAATTTCCATCCTTCAAATTTTCCCTCGTTGTCTTAGTTATTTGAGGCATGCAACCTGCCTTCTTGTTAAGCAATGGATCCATGGTGCCTCTCCCTTCAAGAAAGAATTAGATTAATATTTTATTTTCAAGTGTTAGCAACTTTAGTTTCACCCAGGTGTGGCTCTCACGCTAGTAGTACAAATTTATATTTAGAACCATCATCCATAAACTGCCGTGGATATTCCACTAGACAATTCGTCACAATAGATCTAATAATAATATATTAAAATACATAAATTTTACATTATTACAGTTTAATTAAAATTCTAGATTTGTACACTTAACTGTAATTAGTGAATACATGTGAATGGAAATTATGGAGAAAAATAGATAACTACAAAATAAACTCACACACACACATATAAGACATAATATATGCTCTCTCGGAAACCTTTTTAGGAGAAAACCAATCTGGAAGGTGAGACTTATTTACTCTCTTTCTTTTTCTCGAAAATGTGGCTGCAGGTACAAAGAACTAATGCATGTGGCTTGTAGAATGCTATAATTCATAGATCCTATTTGTGTCCTATACCTCCCACCTCTCTTGGCTATCTTTTCTTAGCTATGGAACAAAATTTTCTCGAAAGAACAGAATGCTTCTTCCTCCTAGTGGCTTGGTTATAAGAAAACTGATAGCCTACTAGTGGCTAATTTTTACTACATCAAGTCTTAACTAGAGTTACAATGTTGACTCTTCTAAAGTATTTTACATAATAATCACATGGCTAGCCCATTTTCCATGAATAATGGGGCTAACGCGACATCCTCTCGAACTATATGTGTGAAAACAAGAAGGTCAAATTCTAAGTGGCATAACTTTTACATACAGACTTTGAATGATATGCTTATTGCGCCATTGGAAATATCTTTGTGTGCAAAAAAACATGAAATGATTCAAACCTAAAGCATAAATTTTTTACCCCCAAAAATGTTGTTTGATGCCTCAAAATTCTCCCGGAAGGTTTTAGACATTGTTTTTCCCAACTAGGTCCCACCGGTAAAAACGGTCCCGTGAGATGATTCCTCCACTTTTTCCACTCCGAATGCATCGATATGGATGAAAAAAATATAATGATCCAATTCAGATCAAACCATGGGGGTGAAATAAAAGGATTGTTACAAAACCTACCCGTTAAGGGAAAACTATCCTCGATGTTCTATGAAAAAAAAAAGATAAAAATGAGCTTTATAATTTATAGCTCTTATGTCAGAGACATTTTCCATGTCCTCAGTTTCCAGTTCAAGAGGTGTCATTTGTAATTCGTGGCCTAGTCATTTATAGATTTTTGGGATTTTAGCACGTTCCTGACTAATTGTCCAATGATTCAAAAGGTGTCCATAGGGAATATATTCAACTCATGATCTTCTTGGACACACCTAATGCATCAGGTTCTAGTGTCAGCATAATGGCCTTCTCCCTAGGATTTACAGTGTTAGTAATTAAATAATAGAGCAATGGAACACACAAAATATTGTGGAAACACAAACACATAAAATCATAAAACAAGAGACACACAAATATACGTGGTTCACCCAACTTGGGCTGCATACATGTAGAAACAACCAATCCTTCAGTTTACATTATCCAACAGAATAAAGGGATACAATCTACAAAAAATTTGTTGTAACTTCCACTTCTCTCTCACACAATCTCGTCTTTTTTTCTCAAATAGGATAATAATACATAGTTTCAATACAATTCCCATATATAATTTGAGGGTTTCCGTAGGGAACAAAACCTTAAATTAACATAAATTATACCATTATATTTTTTTCATAATGAATGACCCAGATTGACAATGAAATTACAATATTTTACAAGGAAACATTTCTCTAAATTTTTCTTTCGGGGGTGCTTCTGTTCAACATCCGCTTTTCGCCCGGGGGGTGGGGGGGGGCATGGGGGTGTGGTAGAATGCCTCCAACCCCTCTAGCAACAATAGTGAGGGGCATTAGAGGAAATTTCAGCCTAAAAGTGCCCATGAAATTTTCATGTAATTTCCATGTCATAATATGTAAACTAATCAAAATGCTTTAAATTTAAAAAGAGGTACATGTAAATATTTTGGAGGGAAAAGAAGAAAAACTACTTTTAATTGTATTTTTGGCTTATCTCCTTATAGTTTTACTCAAATTTCAAGTTTAGATACTCATTAGATGTGGAATTAAATTCCACATCCAATGAGTACCCATTATGCATACTTTTGAGAGGACCCACGTTGATAAAAATTGCAGATACATTAAAAAAGAATGTTTGAACATGTTTTTTAATGTATCTACAATTTTTATCAATGTGGATCCTCTCAAAAGTATGCATAATGGGTACTCATTGGATGTGGAATTTAATTTTGCATCTAATGAGTGTCTAAACTTTAAAATTGAGTAAACATATAAGGAGACAAGCTGGAAATACAATTAAAAAAAGTAGTCTTTTTGTTTTCCCTCCAAAATTCATAACTCTTATTTTATTATTTAGCTAATATTTTATTATTTTACCTTAGGAGGCCACTTTTAGGTTGAAATTTCCTCTAATGTAAATCCCCACACACTCTCACGTTAGGTAATAGGATTGAAACACAGTCGAAGAAAGACCTTTGAATTAGGAAGATAATCAGGCTCCACACCCAACATTCACCTCCACCATGGTTCCGCTATGCTATTTTGATATTAATTTATAAACATCAGCATCTATCTTTCCTGGATGGGTCATCATCTTACCTATATGACAATAATACAATTTTCATTAGATTAATCATAATAAAAACAAATCACTATTCACCCTCTTTTTTGTTTTCATTTCCCAAAATAAGTTGAATTTCTAACATTTAAGGTTTTTAAATCAATACTTAACTTTATGGTTATTCTTTACCTCCTTTTCCTCCATAGGTAACAATTACAACTTATTGTCTGCATTAAACATACCCTCTTCTACTCACATCCCAGTGATCTTGTGATGCATTTCTTCTCCCATCAACTACATACCCTTCAAAGGCTAGGAAAACCACATCCTCAAGAATCCACCTTTCCCAGGGCTCTCCTACATGGGATTATTGAAGAAATTGTGAGTCTTATATTCAAGTGCCTTTCTGGCATGCCCTAATATATTTCTCATGGTTTCTTATAAATAAGTTCCTTTCTAGTGTGCTCCACTACATTGCTCATGGAGTCTTATAGCCAAGGTGCCTTTTATGACTTGCTCCCAATAAAGTGTCACAAGGTTGCAATGTGACCATATTGGCCTGGTTCTCGTGTTATTTTCTTAATTATTTTACCTATGTCACATCATTATCTTCCCATGAGATACTCGAAAAATTTCAAATCTAAATTTTAATTTCCCACATTTGCTTCATTCATAAGCCAAGTCTAGAAAAAATGAGACTTTTAGCTATGATGTTGGGACACTTTGAAGGTGGTGATATTCTATCTTGGTGGCTTCTATATTACACCCCATTCCAACACTCTACCTCCAATTTCAACTTTTAATCAATCAAATAGTTGTAATGTTCATACATACAAAATTTACATCATATCCTGAAGTGACTACAAAATTTTTACTTGCATAATAATTCTATCACTTTAAATTGATTTCAAATAGATTGAAATGAAACTATTACTGCATTTATATTTGCATCACAATTATTATAATTATTTCACAATGCAACCAAATATTTATTTCAGCAACCCAAAAGGTCAAAACTAAGAAACACATAAAAAACTCAGAAACAGGTTATTCCTTCTCTTCTAAGAACTATTTTCGTCTGTATGGATTCTCTCTTTAAAAACACATATCTCTAAATTCATGAGAAATTTAATTTTATACTTTGCTTTGTAGGCATCACATATATGCTAGTAATATTTTTACACTTAAGGCTTCATGTATTTACCATATCCCTTCTTGGGAATCCATGCAATACATGTAATAATTTGGAAATAAAAAATCTCAAATTCCAACCAAAGGAATTATTACCCAATTCCTTTCCTTTACCCTTTTACCCTTGCTTGTTATTTCCCCTATTGACTTGAGTAGCATCATAAGCATTCTCAGCTAAAATTATTTTCAAGGAGTTTAGTTGAAATTTTATTATACTCGATGTTGAAACATTCAATAATCTATGAAATGATCTCAACCTCACATATTAGTAACAACCCTATCATTTTATTTTTTTAGATATGTTTCAGTGAAATTTCATAAATACATTTTCAATAAGTATCCAGTTTACACATTTAAACAATGTCTTCATTCATGCACCAAAACCTGTGCATATTCATCTTGAAATTCAAGTTCCATATTTATTCATATGTTGTTATTTATAGAGTTAATTTTAGGACTCTATTGTTTTCCATTATTCATAGAACGAATCTCATAAGCATAAGAATACATACACTAATTTCTTTCATGTGGCAGTTAATAACAAGAGATCACGTTTTCACACTTTCCATATGAAAATTCCATACACCATGAATTAATTAGGTAAGATTATTTTTTTACCCAAACCAAACAAATATTAGTTTCTATTTACTCACCATCCATGCATTCATGTTATATTCATAAGTAAAATTGACTAGCCAAGCACAATTTTTGGTTAAGGGAAACTCCCTTCTTAAGTTATTTTATCAAAAGTGACTTCACTATCCATATAGTTTATCTAAATCTAGTCAAGGCCTTCATGATTGATCCTTTATCCACATTTACCGTCTAATGCAATTATGCAAGAAATACTTCCAAACGCATTAGGAATATCATCACATGAATAAACATAACAATTATATTAAACACAAGATCAATTTTCTCAAATTTTCAGCAGGCTCATTACCTAATTGTCTTTCTTGTAACAATGATTGGATCCCTCCCCATTGAACTCCTATGCATATCAGTTGCCTCAATGCACATATATTTTTAGCAATTAATTTATGCATGCGCTATGAAATCTCAATTTCATAGCCACTTCAATATTATTAAATTTCAATTCCATCATGTCACTTATATATTTGGATATTTGCAACAAACCAAATATTCATATACGTATAGTGCTTTGTAATTCAGTGTAAAAATTGGTTTTACCTATTCAAAATATTCCCTGTATATTTATATCAAAAAAGGAACTTAACATACTATGCTATGAAAAAAAAAATTAATCATTCCTAAGGTCTGTAGCAACCTTAAATTTCCAAAATATTTCGAAAAGGTTCAAGAGGAACGTTACCACTTGCATTCTTATGCAAGTAGATCACCTTAGCTATCCTTCTCATTAATTAATAAATCTCACAATATTGTCATATATCTTTCCATTATATTAGAGATCTTTTTGGGATTCTCCCTCATTTCTGTTCACCTCACTACCAATGGTGGGTGATTTAGCCTTCTTAAATTATCCAGATGCAGTCGATTCCTAGAAATATCTACTACCATTGCTAGGGATTCTTATTTCTATTGTAACTATCTCCAGTACACTTATGTATGTTTTTTTTCATTGAGGTAGTCTCTTGGACATAGAAAATTTCAGAGCTCTCATGCTACTTATAAGGGAAGTAGCAAAGAAAATGTTCCTTTTTGTAGCATTGACATTTCAAAGTCTTCTTCTTTGATTTACATTTTTCTACATTATTGGTTGTTGGTTCATGTGTCAAGAGTTTAAATGGGCTATCCTTATTTATTTATTGGTTAGGGAATTCATGTAATAGGTTTTCTCCCCAACTCCAACGTTTAAATGGCCTTTCCTTCTGTCAAATCTTATGGGGGTTCACCTTTGTTTCTATCTTCTCATAGAAATTTTTTTCCTTTCGAATGAGGTCATCAAATGCCTTGGGCTCCTAATAATTTATCTTATCTTGAAATGGCCTTAGAAATCCATTGAAAAAACATTGTATGTTCATTTTTTCATCTTTGAGAAATGACATATATTCCAGTAGTGTTATGAACTTATTATAATAGTCATGCATGGTGAGGTATCACATTCTTAGTTCATGGAATTCCTTGATCTTGTCATTATGATACCCTTATATATCTTCAGTGGTTGGCCCATGTTGCAACAAATTTTGCAAGCATGAAAGGCTTTGAAGCAACATCGTGTTTATCTTTGTCTTCTCTTCTTGTTTTATAATGATTCTTTCTTTATCATGTTTGCAAATCCTCAAATAAACTCTCTATATTCTATGGGTATCCATTCCATTAGGGGAATTTAATCCGACCTCTTTCTAATTGAGTATTATTCTTACTCATGATGGGTTCAATTCATACATTATCATACCATTATGTTGCTCATTCTTGCTCATTACTGGTTTGGCCCAATCTCCAAGGTATGTTATGAATATGGGGTTACAACCATCTCATTTTTCAAGTTTGGAAAATTTAAATAGTATACCACGTTTGCATTAAAATCGTTGAGGGTTTTTTGATGATATAAATTTATCTAAATCGTAATCCTGGATTATAGGTTATGCTCATTAGAAATTATGGCATATTAAAGAGGCCATGTCAACACAAGAGTGCCATGTGGTACGAACTTGGCCTCCACCTAGCCCATGTGGCACTACCAAAAGATCAATTAGGGGTCATGTGTACCATGTTTCCACGTGTCATATTCACATAATGAATTAAAATGGTTTGTTGTGCAAGGTTGAGGTTGTCGACCATAGTGGAGCCCCTAGATCCATGTTACGCTAGATCAGAAATATCCCAACTCCTCCTTCCTCTCACGAAGTCCATGCTATTTTTCAGTGGTCTTATGGCCATTGAGTTTGATTGGCCCACCCTTGGCACCTCATACATTGTATGGAATTCACCTTACCCCATTCTCATACAATGAAATATTATGATGCTGGTGGCTAAGAGTCGGTGGGGTCCACCCTTGAGCCATGTCACATTAGATTGGATCCTTAGCTCTTTAGCCTACTTGACTCTTGAACAGCCTGATGACCTGATGGTATGGTTCCCTCCATATTTTTTTTGTCAAATCAAAATTCCTGCCATCAAATTGGCCCTGAATAGATCACAAACATATTTGAAGTCGAGTGGTCTCGTCATCTAGTGGAAAGGTTCCATTGGGTTGATACGACTATTAAATAATACTTTTTATCTAATTATATAGTGGTAGTCTGTTACCTATTCCACTTGGACTCCCATCATTATTTCCTTTCAGTTTCTTATTTTTCAACACCATTTCCTATTTCAAGATTTTTCTATTTTTGGCAGTTTTTGGGTCCTAAACTCCTGGAGCCATTTTGAGGCCCTAAAAATGTTTTTTGGGGAAACGCGAAAATGAGAGTCATTGAATAAAATTTGCAGTCAATTTTTTTTGTCCTCAAATAAGCCTTTCTAAGGGATATCATATGCACCAAACGAAGACCATATGCCAAAGTTACAACCTCAGGAATTTAACGTTCCAACTAACCCCATTGAGGCTCATACCTTTTGGCGCATCATCTCCTAGGGTTAGGTTTTTGGATGTTTAGGATTTGTCACTATTTATTTATGAGAAAAAGTACCCTGAGCTGCATTTTAACATAATTTAAAAGGCATGTAGCCACCACATCTCTTCTCAGAGATAAGTTATCATCACTTGAGATATTTTGTTTCATTTATACATGTAATCCTTTTTCAACATTTTTTATTTATTAATTGAAGTTATGTTTCACTATATATTTGTTTTTTTGTTTAAATATGTATTTATTTTCATTGATTCATAAATATATATCAGTGGTATCATAGTGTTCTACTCTTTCCCTATTTTTCTATGCATGTCCCCAACGAGGACATTTTATAACGAGTTGGGACTTGAACTGGTTGAACCCTTGCAAGACTTGATTTTCTAACCCCGACAACTTCGCATGGCAGAAAAAAATAAAGATAATGGAGCAGGAGATCCTTTCAATTTTTTTCTCGAAGAGGAGCTTGAGGAGAAAAGGAATGAGATTATTGATAATTTTCGCTAGATGATTTAACAAATACAAGTGGGCAAAGCATCTTCATCCAGTAGTCACTTCGAAGACACCGCCCCCATTATGGTACAAGTTAACTTTGAAATTCCTATATTTTATGGCCACATAGACATAGAAGCTCTAGATAGATGTTTAAATATGCGAGAAGGATATATTTCAGTACATAATTTTTCCGGTAGGGAAAATATTACTTTTCCACTCCTCAAGGTTATTCCCCATGTCAAGGACTAGTGGGAAAATTACTGTGAGAAGAGGGAAGAGGAGGAACCCTCACTAATTTCAGTCATGCCCTCTTCAAATTCTTTCCAAGATGCTATCAAAGAACAATATTATCCTATCCGGAGATATAAATACAAGAACATAAAATGGACCACACTACAACAGGAAAGGGACTAAGACATGCTAGAATTCATGAATATTTTTCATACTCTCTACACAAAGTTGGATATGAAAGAATCTGAGTGGCATCTGGTACTTAAGTAACATGGCTAAATGCACAAATACATATAGGAAAAATGGATCTCCTAGTCATCTCCTCGCTTGGCGTAGTGTACTGTTATGATGTCACGATCAAGCAAGAATTTAAATAGAATAATCAAGGCTTTGGATCTTTGAATAAAAAATGCGGAAAATGAACCTCCAACTTGTAAAAAAAAAGATAGATACAAGGTGGATGAAACTAGGAAAACCCATCAAAGCCACAAGAAAAGAATAGCACGAAAAAGACATAAAAGGACCCAAGAAATTTGTGTGAGTTCCATAAGAGCCCCACTCACAACAAAAATGAGCGTTGCACAAATAAGTCATTATTGGTTGACCTAAAAGCCTCAAAGCGAAATTCATGTTCTAACTTTGAGATATAACCCAACAAGGGGAAGAAAATTAGTGATACCAAACCCAGTGCCACCATTACCACCACCAAGGCATAAAACATTGATCTTGACGATCCATAGGAGGGGGATCATATCTCCCACTCACAAATGTGGTTGAAGGGTTCATTGGTGCAATTCGTTATCAATAGTGGGAGCCAAAAGAAACTCATCTCAAAGGAGGTCACTAAGCAGTTGGGAATTCCAATAACACCATGCCCACAACCATACACCATCAGATGGCTCCAACAAGGTTGATATCTTTGTGTTAGCTAGTAGTGCCACCTTCCAGTGCCACCTTCCATACAACATCAAGCTCTTCAGAGTAAAGGTACTATGTAATGTTGCTCCCCTTGAAGTACGTGATGATAGGACAACCATAATTTTGGAAGCAACATGTTATGTGTGAGTCCAGACCTTGTACTATTATTATTAATTTGGGAAGAAAACTATACATAATACCAAATGTAGCCCCACCTACCGCTATTTCTTTGATCTTTGTTAAGAAATGGAGTAAGATCGTCTCCTAGACTGATAATTTTTTTTCTTCTTGATTCACTTTCAAAGTAAGGGGAAGATCGTGACCACATCCATGGCCCACAACAAGGGTTCCTCTACACAACAAAGCCAAGATCATAAGGTTTTGAAAGTGTACTAGAACATATTCTCCTCACCCACATGGGTACCCTGGCACTATCAGGTCAAGCATTCAATCGATTTGAACCTTGAAGCACCTCTACCTAATGGGCCAATTGTTGGCTCAAAAGGGTCTCGACCCAAGTTTATAGTTAGATTCAAACCAGAAAAACCCTTTATTACCAGCCATTTCAGCAACAACATGCTGTGCAGATCACAATCTCACCCGAGGAAATATTGGGGGATGTCAGAACCAGGTTTTTGCATCCAGAGGGATACTAAAGTTTGGATCTATTTCTAAACTTCTACTTATGCTTATTTGGAACTGCGTGGATGCATTTACCTACTTTAATAGTTTATATTTCATTCATCAAATAATACTTATGCACATTGCACCTTTATCAATAAAACACAAAAGAAAGCATATAAATAACTTCGCAACAGTGATAATTATAAAATACAATGTTCAAACAAAGAGGCATCTTCAAAACTCATCTTCTTTTATTAGGATAAATCTCTTCGATACATATACTTTCTCTGACCCACGCACACAACTGTAGGTGGTCTGCGCACAAAGTTGTAGACTCTTCAAGGCCTCCATGCACATAGGTGGGAGCCTTCCCTTAAGACCCAAAACAGACTAAAGAAAGATAATCCAAGTGCTTGTGCTCATCAACTATTACAACTTATATGACTTCGACTCAATATTACATTTCCTTATATAGCATTTACATCATACAAAACCATGGTACACATACCATGGGAGGACAAAAACTAACAAATAAACCTGAACCCTTTACAAAATGAGGGCTTCGACCTGCCCCAAATCCCCAAACCTCCATGCGGTAGATTTATCTTCGCTCAACCACGCACTTTGCTTCCTCAAAATGCAGATTCTTTGAATCAAAATTGCACCAATTTGGGTCATGCTCAACAGGTTGCCAACACTCACATGTGAATTTTCCCGAGTCACTCAGCTGGTGTGCCTAAAACTTGTCTAGAATGTCGGTGTATGTTTTTTCAATGGTTGTATTCTGCCGCTACCGCATCTCTTTAAGCTTCCCATCTATTTTTTGACATAACTAGATGACCTTTTCCTACCATGGTTGAGTCTACATGATCATCAAATGCTCTTTCCTTTGCAAATCCTCAATCGTGCTTTGCAGATTTTTTTCCTTCAGTGATCCTTGGGAGCCTCTGCGTAGGTGCTAAGGTCCTCATAGTGACCTAGATCTCATCCAAGTACTTTTCTTTTTCCTAGAATTCATTCTAAATACTAGGTATGTTTGGATCCTCTTATAGTGAGGTCCAAATCTCCATTATATCATCTAACAATTTCCACAGTCCTTTACTGTGGTGGAGATACCTTCCAAGGTGGTCTTACGGTCAAATTCCCTCTGCTCTCATACCTCCAGCGGTGTGGTTGGATGCAACCTTATTGGAAACTCTGTGATCTGCATCTGGTACTCAAACTTCATATTTTCCATTTTTTTCTTGGACTCCTTGATTGTGAGGGTGAGCTTTGCAACCTTCTCTACTGAGGATTCCTCTGCGCAGACCTTGATCTCTGAAATCTCGCTGCAATTATTGCCTATGACATATTCTAGCCGCTTTTGTTGTTGTCGCTCCTCATCCCTTTCCTTGATTTCCCGATCCAGTTCCTTCATTATATTTTTTTTGTCTTATTTGACTTCATCGTTAGCCTGCAACATGCGAAGTTCGTGCCCCTTTAGTTCTTCAATGATCTCTTGATGGAATTCATGTAGTGTTCAGGTGGGTAGCATGACGATTCCCCAACCTTTGTCATGTTCTATGTCTTTGGCTATGTCAAACTGAACCGCTCCACCAGGTACCTGCAAAATTTGAACATTCAAATTTTCCAATAGGTGCTTTGGCTACGTCGGTTGGCTTAATTGTGCTAATTGAATGAATGTTTGTTCCTGTGGTCTTGTGTGTGCCAACACCTTAAGCTCCTACATTCCCTATTTTAACTATGTCAGTACTTCTTTGTACTGATCTTCAATCATGTTCCATGTCTCTTAGGTGATGTGCAACACCTTATCACCAATTTCATTGATGTCTCCTTCAGTGAGGATCATTGGCTCTTCGTGCATAGATTTATCTAGCTTGTGCTTCTTCCACGCAACTGGCGTAGATGTTGTAGGGACCCATTTCCTAAAAATATATGGGGACTCCTCCTATTATCTATCACTTGGAGGGTCCTAACCACCCTAATTTGTTCCTCCACTTGCTGTGTCATCCTTTCCTACTTCTTTTTCTGTCTTTTCTTATTTGTGTACCTTTTCCACTGGTTCTTGCATGTTTTGTCTCAGTGCCTCTAGTGGGCGGAGCCAACCAGTCAATTGGTCAGTTCCTTGTGATCTGCACAATGTCCAGTTCAGTAACCAAGTATGTAAAAAGGTAACATAATTCATCTATATCCTTTCATGCCCTGATGTACACTCTATGAAAATCAGATTTGAATTCTGCAACTCCCCAATAATATTCAAAAAATGTTGGTGACAGTATGGGACGCTGACTCACCACTGTCCGCAGATTCATATCCATAACCACCCAAAATGTTTTATTCTCCATGGCATGCTTCGTTTCCTTAGTAAAAAAGAGCGAGATATACCTCGTAGCTTTACATACATTTGGGTCCATAGTAAGGAATTATGACCCTTTTGGTTCCTTCCAAGCCATCATTGCAATGATCAACAAAAACCATGCATAATGGAATGTCTTCCCTTCCTCTTGTGTTTTGTGGAAGTCATCTAAAAATTATTTGCATAGGTAGAAAACCCAGTTATATTGGACCCCTTTACTGCAATCTGCAGCCAAAGAAACCAACATTGCAGATAAGGTTCGGGGCGCACCAGTTGAGTGACTCTGGACGAGTCACATGTGAGTGTTGGGGGCGTGTTGTGCATGGCCTAACTTGGTCCATTTTGGGTCAAAATATTCTGCAACTTGAGGAGTGGAGTGCACGGAATAATGAAGCTAGGTCTACCACGCGAAGTTTGGGCGCTTTGGGGTGGGTTGAAGCCCCTTATTTTTAAATGGTTTCTTGGTTTTAGTGTATTATTTTTTCCTCCCATGGTATGTGGACCATGGTTTTGAGTTGATGTAAATGCTATATAAAAAATTTAATGTTGTGCTGAAGTAGTCCATGAATTGTTAATGAGCATGGATTGTTAAATATCCATATTTCTATGTTTTGGGCCAATGGAAGGCTCCACAACTGTGTGCGTGGAGGCCTTGAAGAGTTTGCAACTTTGTGCGCATACCACTTGTCGCTGTGTGTACAGGTCAAAGAAAATATATGTATCGAAGAGACATATCCTAATAAGAGAAGAATATTTTTGAACACATCTATGGGTTTATACATTCTATTTGCTTATTATTTGTGTTGCAAAGTTATTTCTATGCTTTTATTGTGTTTTAATGATAAAGGCACAATGCGCATAAGCATTGGATGATGAATGAAGTATAATATGTTAAAGTAGGTAAATGAATCTGCGCAGTCCCAAATAAGCATAAGTTAAGTAGTAGATCCACACTCCAATATCCCTCTGGATGTAGAAACCTATTTCTAACATCCCCCATTATTTCCTCGCATGAGACTATGATATGCGCACCAGGTCATTGCCAAAAGGGTCAGTGATAAAGGTTTTTTTTGGTGCACATCTAACTCTAAACCTCGGTTGAGACCCCTTTGATCCAACACCAATATATCACCACTCTCTTTTGGAAAATGATGAAATCAAGCAGGAAATCGAGGAGTTGCTACAAAAATGGCTTATCCGACCAAGTTACCCGCCTTTTGGGAGCCCAATATTACTCACACAAAATAAATATGGGACGTGGAGGCTTTGTATTAATTATCAGGCACCGAATAAAATAAATTTCATTAATAGATACCCAGTCCCACAGATTGATAACCCAATCCCACATATTGATGACCTTCTTGAACAACTGAAGGGGGATAAGTGCCTCAACAATATTGATTTGATGTTTGGCTATCACCAAGGTTCAATAGAACCCACAGATGTATGGAAGAATGCATTCAAATCTAAGGAGGTCCTCCTTTGAGTGGTTGGTAATTCCCTTTAGGTTGAAAAATGACCCTACAAATTTTATGAGAATGATGGATGAAATATTGTAGTATTTAACCAAATCCTTAGTGGTTGTATATGTTATCACTCTGCAAATTTCTCCAGGCTAAACAGAGAAATCCCATAGGTAACCACAAACCTCTTTTGGACTAGAATCTAGCCATTTTGGCCTAGAGAGGGATCTCTCTATAGGGTTCTTCAGTATATTAAACAACTGAATATTTCATATTTTAGGGTAGCTCATAGGGATAGGAGAAAATGATTTTTTTTTTTTAATTTTAAAGGTTTTTATGGCAGAGTGACAGAGACATGCATTAACATGCATTGGGTATCCTTGTTCAGACCATCTTTAGTGATTAAAATGGGATAGTGAGAAATTATTTATCAAGGGAAAGATAATCAACATTTGGGATCTTTAAAATCAGTTGGAGTATATGGCGAAGAAAAACAATAATAAATTCCACTAAGAATAAATAATATATGGATGAATGTTCTACTCAAGCTTCAAATGAAAGACATAAACATTATTCGAAAGGAAAAAAGAGCATCGATATTAGATGAAATGTGCATTCATTGACCTCTTTCAAATGATAAATACAGTTGATTTGTGAATAAATGAAAAGAGAATATGAATAACTGAATCCAAAGGACACATGAGAACATAGTAAACACATCGCTGAAATAATTGGTACAAGAATCCTTGGAAAAATAGCTCAAGTCTTCTTCATTATCACTGAATGAAAATTGTTGCATACACTAAGATATGTCTCATGTATTTGTTGATTGACCTTTTCTCCTAGTTTATGATGGTCTTAAATACATTATTACATAACAATATCACTGAAAAATAAATTTCATGTCTTCATCCATCCAATGGATTGAATCAAACCAAGTTTCAACAACATACCGTTTTTTAACTAAGTAAAACTAAATAAAAGTAACCTTAAAGACTACAACACCTGTCTTTTGAGAAAAAACATAAAATAATGTATTATTATCCACCTTACCCTATATAGATAATGACCTTATCCCTCATGACCTTATCCTTCTCGGTCCTGACATCAAAGTTCTGGATTCAAAATAAAAATGTAAACAACATGGAAGTGGTGTTGCACAACAATTCCAAGTTGGCTCACACCCCTGTAAGACAGAGGGAAAACTGGATGATGGAAAGTGATGACCAAGTGGCTGAGGTGGAGAGGGACCCATCCTATGTGTTCTTTTGCATGTACAAACTCCAAAACTACTCAATCCCACCTTTGTGCAACAAATGCACAACAAGAATTTAAACCTGTAGTTGAGCTATGATTTCCTGCTCCAAACAAAACCAAGATCCAAAATTGATCATTTGAGCCTTATTTTACCCCCATTAGAATCCAAAATTATAAAATTTATCCATGCTTCTCCTCATTTACAAACCAAATTCCAAAAAGTTCATAATTCTGTATGCAGAAATTGCGAAAATGGGTCTCCAAGGGACACGTGTAGCTCCCAAAAGGTAATGCCTAGGTAAACCACAAGATAGTGTTTTGTAGATGAACTTGTCTTGGAGATAAACCTCTCTCATTTTCTTCACATGATTCCCTAGATCTTCAGAAAAAGTTCTCCAACATCATGACTAAAATAGTAAATTTCAGTCTGAAAAATAAGCCTTAAAGATGCTTTTGAATCTCCAACTCTATGACACTTGTGTGAATACTGAAGGAGAATTTTTTTTCTTTGGTATATTATTGAGAAAAAAAACTCTTTCTTCTTTTTTAAATCAGACTCAATTTTTTCAAAAGAAGATTTTAAAAATGATGTCTAAAATAGTCAATTTTGCAAAAAAATCGTAGCAAGTCCAAGTAGCACTCCATGGTTGATATGGTTGCACACCTACTCTTGAAAAATGAATCAAATGGATAGGCTGGAAATGTCTTTGTGATGTTGTATAACTCTTGAAGTAGGCTATCCAGTGCTTTCAAACATCCTAGATGGTTGATACCCACTTGCGCAGAAGATGTGGAACAGACTCTGAAATTCAAATTTGAAATCGATTTTTTATGATTCAAACTGATTGAGGAGCATAATTATCACCTAAATACACATTATAACACCTTTTCCATGCTTTTAGAACTACAAAACTCCCACAGTTCACCAAAATGAAGGACCTTTGCAACTTGCGCAACAAATGGGTAGAAAATGTTTGTCTAAGCTTGCAACACACTTCTTCGGCCTTTAAATTTTCTTTAGAGCTAGTATCAACTTCGAATGGGGTAATAATGAGAGACTTCTCAACAAATTTGAAATATTTGTACCACCCAAAGCCTCCTTTTGGAATGATAATATATCACTTGATGATGTAAAGGATGTGATGAGAGGGGAACTTTTTGCAATAATGAAAAGGAAATGACACATTTAACCAATAAATGACTCTTAAAACTAACTCTTATGATGGAAATGACTTCAAAAGTATGACCTATGTTGACCAGATCCCATGACATGACCCCTCTACACTTCCATAATGAATCATTTTCCATACAAACCTTTAGACTATGACACATAGTGACTCATAGGCTAATAATTGACAAACAAACCTCCAAAATTAAATAATAAGATAAGAAAAAACCTTGATTCCTAGACTATAGGAACCTAACATTAGCTTCAATGGGGATGGAAACCTCCTATTGAGGTTCCAAGAATGTCATAGACTAGTATCCTAATTAGATCATTGAGAAATGGAGTCGACATAAAAACTAAAAATTAGCAAAATGACTGACTTGAATTTGACCTTACATATGTCAGAAGATCACTAAAACCTTAGGGTCTTCTCCTCGAGCTTCAAGTTCTGA
This sequence comes from Pinus albicaulis, assembly GCA_034641835.2. Taxonomy (NCBI): domain Eukaryota; kingdom Viridiplantae; phylum Streptophyta; class Pinopsida; order Pinales; family Pinaceae; genus Pinus; species Pinus albicaulis. The sequence continues at coordinate 993,403,930 of CM076571.1, forward strand.
TGATGGTCACCCACACCTGCAATACTGAAAAATAAAAACAAACTACCAAGGCCAGCTATTGGAAATTGAAACATCGTTGAAAAAGATGCTCAGAGGGATGAGCTTATTCAGATAATCACTTTAACTGATCCACAAGCTGCTTGATTCGGAAAAGTAAAATAACCAATGTAACCATGCAAGCATATGTCAACTTACTTGAATTATACTAGCACTTTCCTTGAGCAGGCTGAAAAATAAGAGAATGGCAACTCAAATTGTAACTGAAACTAATAACCATAATCCATAAGTACAAGAACATCCATCTTCCTTGATTACTGCAAAAAATTAGCAAAAGGCTCTTGGAGATCATGAATTCCTTCATTCAGTTGATCCTTCTCAAATTTTAATGCAAAAATTTGTTCTTTCCTCTCATCCAGATTAGAGACAAGGTTTGTATGTTCTTTAAAATCTTCAACTAAGGTAGCCACATATTGAATAGGAAAATTGTCTACATCCACGATGTCTTGAACAACCTGATCTTGTTCATTATTTCCTTGCAACTCTGGGTAATTATTTTCATAATATTTTTCATGAGATGAAAACTGAGAAAATGATTGAAATGAAGAAAAAACTGATCTACTATCCTTATCCATTTCTTGGCAATTTGAAAACTGCTGAAAATTTTCATCAAGCTCATGAAGACAAACCCATTGTACTAATTCATTAATCTCAGGAGAATGAACATGAAAATTTACCTCAATTTACTTATTAGTTTCATCTTCATCTAATGAAAAAATTAATTCGTGCTGGGAATCCACATGAATATCAAGGAAATTTTCCTTATAATTTACCATTTCCTTCTATTTCTTAAAACAATTCTCACACTTTTGTTCACAAAAAGAATGACAACAATGCTACAAATTTTCATCAATATTAGAAGACAGAATATGACTATCATCATTAAAATTCTGCTCAGTTTCATTTTCATCCAAGAGAGAGGCTACCATTTATTCTTGGTGATGAAAATGATTTTCATGAAGGGCCTCTAAAATTTCCTCATCCATGAACTCATTATCTTCATACAAGCTTTCCAATTTCTCGATGAAACTATCATAATTTCCAGATAAATTTTTAACCTACAATAAATATGGATAAGATTATTTAAAATTTTCAAATAATATTGTATGAAAAATCTTTAAAGAACATAAAATAGTAGTTCATAATTGTTCATACCATGACCTTGACTTTCCTTCCAAAGTAGCCATGAATATCTTTATACATTTCAACTTTAAGCCTCCGTGAATGCATAGGAAATTTGGTAAGATGTAAATAACATCATCACCATTCTCATCTTTGAACTTTGGAAAATATGATTACCAATATATAAAAGGCACATGATTTGGAAAACCTGGAATGTGACCTCATTTCATGGGAGAATACCTCACATGTGAATTCATTTTTGGCTAATAGAGTTTCCAGTAAAGCTCTGATTTCTAGATATTGTTGCCATTGGATTCTTTGGATCAAGTTGCAAACTGATTGGAGTCACCAGGTGAATGGTTTAGCCTTTATATATCTGACTATTTTCCACCATCAACAATCAGATCTGGAAATTTGATAATATTTCCCGAAGAAGATGAAATCTTTCATTCCCTGGCAATGGCCCCACTATGTTAGCACCCTATAATTAACCTCTAGGGTGCAAAAAGAGAAATCCCCGAGGTAACCAAAAACCTCTTTTGGACTAGAATATAGCCTTTGTGACCTAGAGAGGGATCTCTTTATAGGGGTTTTCAGTCAATTAAACTACTGAATCTTTCATATTTTAGGCTAGCTCTTAGGGACACGAGAAATTGATTTGTTTTAAATTTTAAAGGTTTTGATGGTAGAGTGATAGAGACATGCATTAATATGCATTGTGCATCCTTGTTCATACCATATTTAATGATTAAAGCGAAATAGTGAGAAATTATTTATCAAGGGCAAGATAGCAAACATTTCAGATCTTTAAAAGTAGTTTTATTATATGGCGAAGAAAAACAATAATACATTCCACTAAGCATAAATCATCTAGGGATGAGTTTTATACTCAACTTCAGATGAAGTACATATATATTATTTGAAAGGAAAACAAAGCATCGATATTAGATGAAATTTGCATTCATTGACCTCTTTCAAATGATAAATACATTATAATTATGAATAATGGAAAAGCAAATATGAATAAATAAATCTAAATTACACATGAGAACATAGTAAAACACATCACCAAAATAATTGACACAAGAATCCTTGGAAAAACAACTCAATTGAATGAAAATTGATGCATACACTAAGATATGTCTCTTATGTTTTTCGTTTAACCTTTTCTCCTAGTTCTGATGGTCTTAAATACATTTTTACCTAATAAGATCACTAACCAGACACATTTCATGTCTTCATCCATCCAGTGGATTGGATCAAACCAAGTTTCAACAACATATTTTTTTTTAACCAAGAAAAAATTAAATAAAAGTAACCTTAACAACTGCAACATCAGTATTTTGAGAAAAAACATAAAATATTGTATTCTTATCCATCTAACCCTATCTATATAATTACCTTATCCCTGATAATGTTACCCTTCTTAGTCATGACATCAAATTTCTAGATTAAAAATAAAAATGTTAACAACAAGGAACTAGTGTTGTGCAACAATTCCAAGTTGGCACGCACCCAGTAACATTGAGGGACAAATGGATGATGGAAGGTAATGACTAGGTGGCAGAGATGGAGAGGGACCCATCCTACATGTTCTTTCGCATGTACAAGATCTAAAACTACTCAATCCCACCTTTGCGTAGCAAATGCACAACAAGAATTTAAACATATAGTTGAGCTATGATTTCCCACTCCAAACAAAACCAAGATCCACAACTGATCATTTGAGCCTCATTTTACCCCCATCATCATCCAAAATTACAAAATTTATCCATGAATCTCCTCATTTACAAATCGAATTCCAGAATTTTTAGAATTTTGTTAGCAAAAATTGCGAAAATGGGTCTCCAAGTGACACATGTAGCTCTCAAATGGTAACACCTGTGTAAAAAATGAGATACATTTTTGTATATGAAATTTTCTTCAAGATAAACTGCCCTCATTTTTTCAAATTATTCCTCATCTCCTTAGAAAATATCCCCAACTATCATGGCTAAAACAATAAATTTCATAGTCTGAAAGCTAAGCCTTAAAGATGCATTAAATATCCCACTATATAACACATGTGTGAATAATGAAGGAGGTTTTTGTTCTTTGGTATGTGATTGAGAAAACCCTCTTTCAATTTTTTAAAAATTAGGCTCCATTTGTTCATATGAAGCTTTTGAAAATGACATCTAAAACAATCAATTTTGCAGCAAATTCGTAGAAAGTCCAAGTAGTCCTCCATGGTTGATATGGTGGCACACCTCCTTTGGAAAAATGGATAAAATGGGTAATATTTAAATGACTATTTGATGGTGTATAAATCTTGAAGTAGTATATCCAATTCTTTTAGACCTCCTAGATGGCTGATACCCACTTGCACAATAGACTTTGAATCATTGAATGAAAATTGATGCATACAATAAGATATGTCTCCTATATTTTTCGTTTAACATTGTCTTCTAGTTATGATGGTATTAAATAAATTTTTACATAATAATATCACTAACTGAACAAATTTCATGTCTTCATCCATCCATTGGATTGAATCAAACCAAGTTTCAACAACATACTGCTTTTTAACCAAGAAAAACTAAATAAAAGTATCCTTAACAACTGCAACATCAGTATTTTGAGAAAAAACATAACATATTGTATTCTAATCCATCTAACCCTATCTAGATAATGATCTTATCCCTGATGATGTTATCCTTCTCAGTCATGAGATCAAAGTTCTGGATTCAAAATAAAAATGTTAACAACAAGGAACTAGTGTTGTGCAGCAATTCCAAGTTGGCACCACCCGTGTAACATTGAGGGACAAATGGCTGATGGAAGGTAATGACTAGGTGGCTGATATGGAGAGGGACCCATCCTACATGTTCTTTTGCATGTACGGGATCTAGAACTACTCAATCCCACCTTTGTGCAACAAATGCACAACAAGAAGTTAAACATATAGTTGAGATATTCTTTCCTGTTAAAAACAAAACCAAGATCCACAACTGATCATTTGAGCCTCATTTTACCCCCAGCAACATACAAAATTAAAAAATTTATCCATGAATCTCCTCATTTACAAAATCAATTCCAGAAATTTCATAATTTTGTTAGCAGAAATTGCGAAAATGGGTCTCCAAGTGACACATGTTGCTCTCAAATGGTAACACCTATGTAAAAACTAAGATATATTTTTGTATATGAAATTTTCTTGGAGATAAACCGCCCTACTTTTTTCAAATTATTCCCCATCTCCGTAGAAACTGTCCCCAACAATCGTAACTAAAAAAATAAATTTCATAGTCTGAAAGCTAGGGCTTAAAGAAGCATTAAATATCCCACTATATAACACGTGTGAATAATGAAGGAGGTTTTTGTTCTTTGGTATGCGATTGAGAAAATCCTCTTTCAATTTTTCAAAATTAGGCTCCATTTGGTCATATGAAGCTTTTGAAAACGACATCTAAAACAATCAATTTTGCAACAAATTCATAGCAAGTCCGAGTAGTCCTCCATGGTTGATATGGTTGCACACCTCCTTTGGAAAAATGGATAAAATGGGTAATATTTAAATGATTATGTGATGGTGTATAACTCTTGAAGTAGTCTATCCAATTCTTTATTCCTCCTAGATGGCTAATACCCACTTGCACAGTAGACTTTGAACTTCATATTTGAAATTGTTTTTCTCTGCTTCAAGGTGTTTGAGGAGCATACTTATCACCTACATACAACTTATAACACCTTCTCCATTATTTCAGAACTACAAAAACCCCACACTTCACAAAAATGAGGGACCTTTGCAACTTGTGCAACAAATGGGTAACAAATGTTTTTCTGAGCCTGCAACTCACTTCTTTAGCCTTTAAATTTTCTTCAGAGCTAGTATCAGCTTCAAATGGGGTAATAATGAGAGAATTCTCAACAAATATTAAATATTCTTACAAGTCAAAGCCTCCTTTTCGAATGATAATAGGCCACTTGATGATGTAAAGGATGCGATGAGAGGGGCACTTTTTGCAATAATGAAAAGGACATGACACATGTAACCAATAAATGACTCTTCAAACTAACTCTTATGATGGACATGACTTCAGCAAACTAACCTATGATGACCAACTCCCATGACAAGACCCCTCTATAATTCCATAATGACTCCTTTTCCATACAACCTTTTAGACTATGACACATAATGACTCATAGGCTAAAATTGACAAACAAACATCCAAAATGAAATAGTAAGATAAGAAAACACCTCGATTCCTAGATTATAGGACCCTGACGATATATTTAGATGACGTCCTCATCTTTAGCAAGAGTTTGATATAGCACTTGCAACATATTCAAAAGGCTTTTCAAACCCTATGGCAGGACAAACTGTGTGCCAACTTGGTGAAATTATCCTTTACCATGAACTAGGTCCAATGCTTGGGCTACATAATTGATATGTAAGGTGTGCAAGAGGATCCAACTAATATCCAAGTTCATTTGGGATTGGCTAGCCCCGATGATTCTAACATAGTTGCATGAATTTCTTGGACTTGGTAAAATATATCGAAGGATCGTGTTGGGGTTCTCTCATATCACTTGGCCTCTGAGTCAACTTACCAAGGGCAAAGTGAAAGATTCTATTTTCTGTCTTAGTCACAACAGGAGGAATTCATTGAGTTGAAACACCGCCTTTTCTCTGCACCATTCCTCACATTTCTAGACCTAAAATAACCATTTAAAGTTGAGGCAAACACCTTCGACTATGCTATTGGTGTGGTTCTCACCTTGCAAGGGCATCCAACGACCTATCATAGTGAGACACTCTCTGATATTATTCAAAAATACCCCACCTATGATAAGGAGATGCATTCCATCATGCATGGTTGTTGACAATGGGGACATTACATTTTGGAGAAGGAGACAATAATCCACAAAGGTCACTAAACATCTCAGTTTATGTAGACATAAGAAAAGTTTCAAAATTATTGCCATAAAAAATGGTCTACATATCTACAACAATTCCACATGAACATTAAATACAAGAAAGGTGGATCCAATAACATTGTAGATTGCATTAGTCATCCCATGGTTGTAGAATTGACCATTGTTATCAACTCTTGTGGGCACGAGACTTCTAGATGAATCAAGATATACAAAAGTGATCCAAAATTGACCGCCACATACCAAATGTTGATGGATGACAAGCAAGTTCAAGGCTTCCACCTCCAAGAGGCATTGTTATGATACCTGGGACAACTTTTTTTTAGGTAGGTGTACTATAGTCGAGTTGAAGGAAAATTTTTTTTGGAGAAAAAAGTGGAAGTATTGCATAAGTATTTGATGCAGGAGCATCCTGCTAAATTGTCATTTTGTATTTGAGTGATTTAGGGGGTGATGTTTTTTTTTAATGATTTTATAAATTATGTACATTTTAAATAAATTAAGAGGAAATTCTGAGTATGAATTTTATTGTAAATATTCTCTTATAATTGAGAATATGAAAGGAGTTGGGTTGTATAGATATATTATGGATTATGAACTTCTTAAATAGAAATTAGTTGAGTGAAATGAGGGATAAGCTATTTTAGGACTTGGTTGAGTCATTTGTGGAGGAAATCATGGATTCACATTAATCCACAATTATGTATAACTACGAGGTTTGTATGAGGATGGAGGATATATATATAGATATGGAATAGGACAGAAAAGAAAAAAAAGAGCATAGAGTAGGAATGGTGTGATAGTGTGAAGAGTTGTAAAAGCGAGAGCCGAGAGGCCCAAAAATGTAATATTCGGCAAGGAAGGGTTTGAATCTGTAGTTTTCTTGTTATTATTATAAGAAAGTATTTTATTTGTGTTTGGCTCTCTGTTCGGTTATTGGCTTAACCTCTGTTACACAATGTATACACTAAATATTTGTGGTAGACACCATCATCGAGTTGCAGGTGCAGGGAAATATTGACCAGAATCGATTTAAAGTAGGAAATGTCGATCTTAAACAGCCCACGTGGCGAGCTGCTATTACACTCAACTGAAATCGCTTTTCACAATGGTTATGTTGAGTCTTAACTGTTTGCAGGGTGAACTTCTTCGCTGCGATGTATGTTAATTTTTAAATGTTGGCTAATTTGAAGATTATACAAAGTATCATTTAATATTCAAAGAACTAGTGGCCTCTAGTTTTTCCACGCGCATTCTGATTTGTTGCAATGCCTGCATAATTTTTGGTATCGGAGCCCTGCAATCGTGAAGGTGAGCCTACAGTCGTGAAGGTTATGGTTTCCATTGTCGAGGTGTCCCTCAAATAGAGGTGAAGTTTGATATTGATGCAAATGGTATTCTTTCAGTCGATGTTGTGGACAAAGGCACTAGAAAGAAGCAGAATATAACAATTACTAGCGTCAGCACTTTGCCAACTTATGAATTTGAAAAATTGTGAAAGAGGCTGAGATATTTTCAAAAGAAGACAAAGAAAAGAGAGAAGCTATTGATACAAAGAATCAAGCTGATTTTTTCATCTATGAGACTGAGAAGAAGTTGAAGGAACTCGGTGATAAGGTACCCACGGAAGTCAAGGAGAAGGTGGAAGCTTAGTCTAAGTGGAACTTTGTTGCGTGATTACATTGCTTTGTATGGATAATGTGTAAGTTTCTGGAGAAGTTAGTGTTATCATTCGATGAGGAGAATGATCTTGGATCTGTGCTCTGCGACCTGTATGTCTGATTGGAGCGGCCTGATTGGAGCATCATGGATCTGTTGCTACTTCCCTTTGCAAGATATATTGCCTAAGCGTGCTAGGAAAATTGACCTATAGAATTATGTGTCTGAGAGTAAGTGTATCTGTAGACTTCCATCAGAGTGCGCAGTGGAAGCGTCGTGGTTGAGAATTCTTGCACGTAGAGAAAATGAGTGGTGATTTGTTGCTAATCTGTTGGAGGCGCAGCGGAGTCCTGGAATTTTTGCTGCGTATGTATTGAAGTATGGTTGTTGTGTTATTCGATCCATCATGAGCACTGGTTGTCGGCACCGTGTGTGTCGATGTTAGCATCAATGCTATTCAAAAGCACTCGACTCAAGGAAGTTTCAAAATATGCGATACGATGTGCGTGTATGTTAAGGATCTAATTGCAAGAAGGTTTGTAGGTGGATTTGCAAAGACATTTGTCACACCTTTGGAATGTACCAAGCTTATTTTTCATACAAGGCATGGATGCTATATGAGACGGGAGAGTTGAGTGCCATCGTGGAGTCGTAGCAATTATTTATTGCACGAAATATCTTGTCAGTTCAGGAAAAATTTTGCAAGCCAATATCGGGTATGAGAGAAGATCCATCAAGTATGTATTGTCTCTGTGTGTGATTATAAATCTATGATTGTATGATCATCTATGTTTTTCGATGAATTTCACTGCCAGCACCAAATGGTAAATTGAATTGGTATGTGATTGCTTATTTTGGGAGCTGTTGAGTAATTCTGGTACTGGAACAAGGATTGCTAACATCGGTAGCTTCTAGAGGCCTACCATATGTTGTGAAGAATTCCACTTTAAGTGAGTTCCTGAGTGTGAAGGGCAGAAAAAATGTCGATCTCCGCTCTTTAAATGCACAACATAGTTCAACAATCATCCAGCTGCATCTGAGAAGTAGAAAATTCAGAATTTTGTTAGTAGAAATTGCGAAAATGGGTCTCCAAGTGACACATGTAGCTCTCAAATGGTAACACCTATGTAAAAATTGAGATATATTTTTTTATATGAAATTTTCTTGGAGATAAACCATCCTCATTTTTTCAAATTATTCCCCATCTCCTTAGAAACTATCCCCAACAATCATGGCTAAAACAATAAATTTCATAGTCTGAAAGCTAGGCCTTAAAGATGCATTAAATATCCCACTATATAACACATGTGTGAATAATGAAGGAGGTTTTTTTTCTTTGGTATGTGATTGAGAAAACCCTCTTTCAATTTTTTTAAAATTAGACTCCATTTTTTCATATGAAGCTTTTGAAAACGACATCTAAAACAGTCAATTTTGCAGCAAATTTGTAGCAAGTCCAAGTAGTCCTCCATGGTTGATATGGTGGCACACCTCCTTTGGAAAAATGGATAAAATGGGTAAAATTTAAATGACTATGTGATGGTGTATAACTCTTGAAGTAATCTATCCAATTCTTTTAGACCTCCTAGATGGCTGATACCCACTTGCACAGTAGACTTTGAATCATTGAATGAAAATTGATGCATACACTAAGATATGTCTCCTATATTTTTTGTTTAACCTTGTCTCGTAGTTATGATGGTCTTAAATACATTTTTACATAATAATATCACTAACCAAACACATTTCATGCCTTCATCCATCCAGTTGATTGAATCAAACCAAGTTTCAACAACATACTGGTTTTTAACCAAGAAAAACTAAAAAAAAGTAACCTTAACAACTGCAACATCAGTCTTTTGAGAAAAAAAATAAAATATTGTATTCTTATCCATATAACCCTATCTAGATAATTACCTTATCCCTGATGATGTTATCCTTCTCGATCATGAGATTAAAGTTCTGGATTCAAAATAAAAATGTTAACGAGGAACTAGTGTTGTGTTGCAATTTCAAGTTGGCACCACCTGTGTAACATTGAGGGAAAAATGGATGATGGAAGGTAATGAATAGGTGGCTGAGATGGAGAGGGAGCCATCCTAAATTTTCTTTTGCATGTACGGGATCTAGAACTACTCAATCCCACCTTTGCGCATCAAATGCACAACAAGAAGTTAAACATATAATTGAGCTATTCTTTCCCGCTCCAAACAAAACCAAGATCCACAACTGATCGTTTGAGCCTCATTTTACCCCCAACAACATCCAAAATTACAAAATTTATCCATGAATCTCCTCATTTACAAACTTAATTCCAAAAATTTCAGAATTTTGTTAGCAGAAATTGCAAAAATGGGTCTCCAAGCGACACATGTAGCTCTCAAATGGTAACACCTGTGTAAAAACTAAGATAGATTTTTGTATATGAAATTTTCTTGGAGATAAACCGCCCTAATTTTTTCAAATTATTCCCCATCTCCTTAGAAACTATCCACAACAATCATAACTAAAACAATAAATTTCATAGTCTGAAAGCTAGGCCTTAAAGATGCATTAAATATCCCACTATATAACACGTGTGAATAAATATGGAGGTTTTTTTTCTTTGTTATGTGATTGAGAAAATCCTCTTTCAATTTTTTGAAATTAGGCTCCATTTGGTCATATGAAGCTTTTGAAAACAACATCTAAAACAATCAATTTTGCAGCAAATTCGTAGCAAGTCCAAGTGATCCTCCATGGTTGATATGGTTGCACACCTCCTTTGGAAAAATGGATAAAATGGGTAATATTTAAATGACTATGTGATGCTGTATAAATCTTGAAGTAGTCTATCCGATTCTTTATTCCTCCTAGATGGCTGATACCCACTTCCATAGTAAACTCTGAACTTCATATTTGAAATTGTTTTTCTCTGCTTCAAGCTGATTGAGGAGCATACTTATCACCTAAATACAACTTATAACACCTTCTCCATGCTTTCAGAACTACAAAAGCCCCACACTTCACCAAAATGAGGGACCTTTGCAACTTGCGCAACAAATGGGTAACAAATGTTTGTCTGAGCCTGCAACTCACTTCTTTAGCCTTTAAATTTTATTCAGAGCTAGTATCAAATTCAAATGGGGTAATAATGAGAGAATTCTCAACAAATATTAAATGTTCGTACTAGTCAAAGCCTCCTTTTGGAATGATAATAGGCCACTTGATTATGTAAAGTATATGATGAGAGGGGCACTTTTTGCAATAATGAAACGGAAATGACACATGTAACCAATAACTGACTCTTCAAACTAACTCTTATGATGGACTTGACTTCAGCAAACTGACCTATGATGACCAGCTCCCATGACAAGACCCCTCTACAGTTCCATAATGACTCATTTTCCATACAACCTTTTAGAGTATGACACATAATGACTCATAAGCTAAAATTGACAAACAATCATCCAAAATGAAATAGTAATATAAGAAAACACCTCAATTCCTAGTCTATAGGACCCTAAAAATATATTTAGATGACGTCCTCATCTTTAGCAAGAGTTTTCTATAGCACTTAAAACATATTAAAAAAAAATTTCAAACCCTATGGCAGGACAAACTATGTGCCAACTTGGTGAAATTATCCTTTACCATGAACTAGGTCCAATGCTTGGGCTACATAATTGATGAGTAAGGTGTGCAAGTGGATCTAGCTAATATCCAAGTTCATTTGGGATTGGCTAGCCCCAATGATTCTAACAGTGTTGCATGAATTTCTTGGACTTGGTAAAAAAAAATATCGAAGGTTCTTGTTGGGGTTCTCTCATATCACTTGGCCTCTGATTCAACTTACCAAGGGAAGAGTGAAAGATTTTTTTTTTTTGTCTTAGTCACAATAGGAGGAATTCATTGAGTTGAAACACCGCCTTTTCTCTGCGCCATTCCTCACATTGATAGACCTACACTAACCATTTAAAATTGATGAAAATTCCTCCGACTATGCTATTAGTGTAGTTCTCACCTTGCAAGGGCATCCAACGGCTTATCACAATGAGACACTCTCTGATATTATTCAAAAATACCCCACCTACGATAAGGAGATGTATTCCATCATGCATGGTTTTTGACAATGGAGAGATCACATTTTGGAGAAGGAGACAATAATCCACAAAGATCACTAAACATCTGATTTTATGTAGACATAAGAAAAGTTTCAAAATTATTTCCATAAAAAATGGTCTACATATCTACAACAATTCCATTTCAACATTAAATACAAGAAAGGTGGAGCCAATAACATTGTATATTGCATTTAAGTTATCCCATGGTTGTGGCATTGACCATTGTTATCAACTCTTGTGGGAACGAGACTTCTAGATGAATCAAGATATACAAAAGTGATCCAAAATTGACCACCACATACCAAATGTTGATGGATGACAAGCAAGTTCAAGGCTTCCACCTCCAAGAGGCATTGTTATGATACCTGGGACACCTTTATGTTCCTTCAAGTGAGCATGCTAAAATAATTTGGTAGGCGTACTATAGTCAAGTTGAAGGAAACTTTGGTTTGGATAAAACAGTGGAAGTATTGCATAAGTATTTGATGCAGGAGCATCCTGCTAAATTGTCATTTTGTATTTGAGTGATTTAGGGGGTGATGTTTTTTTTAATTATTTTATAAATTATGTACATTTTAAATAAATTAAGAGGAAAATTTGAGTGTGAAGTTTATTGTAAATATTCTCTTATAATTGACAATATGAAAGGAGTTGGGTTGTATAGATATATTATGGATTATGAACTTCTTAAATAGAAATTAGTTGAGTCAAAGGAGGGATAAGATATTTTAGGATTTGGTTGAGTCATTTGTGGAGGAAATCATGGATTCACATTAATCCACAATTATGTATAACTATGAGGTTTGTATGAGGATGGAGGATATAAATATAGAGATGGAATAGGATAGAAAAGAAAAAAGAGAGCTTAGAGTAGGAATGGTGTGATAGTGTGAAGAGTTGTAAAGGCGAGAGCTAAGAGACCCACAAATGAAATATTTTTTAAAGAAGGGTTTGAATCTGTAGTTTTCTTGTTATTATTATAAGCAAGTATTTTAGTTGTGTTCGACTCTCTATTCGGTTATTGGCTTAACCTCTGTTACATAATGTATACACTAAATATTTGTGGTAGACACCATCATCGAGTTGCAGGTGCAGGGAAATATTGACCAGAATCGATTTAAAGTAGGAAATGTCAATCTTAAACAGCCTATGTGGAGAGATGCTATTATGCTCAGCTGAAAATGCTTTTGACAATAGTTATGTTGACTGTTAACTGTTTGTAGGGTGAACTTCTTGGCTGTGATGTATGTTAATTTTTAAATGGTGGCTAATTTTAAGATTATACAAAGTATCATTTAATATTCAAAGAACTGGTACTCTCTATTTTTTCTGCGCGCATTCTGATTTGTTGCAATTCCTGCATCATTTTTGGTATCGGAGCCCTGCATTCATGAAGGTGAGCTTGCAGTCGTGAAGTTTCTGGCTTCCATTGTCGAGGTGTCCCTAAAATAGAGGTGAAGTTTGATATTGATGAAAACAATATTCTTTCAGTCGCTGTTGTGGACAAAGGCACTAGAAAGAAGCAGAATATAATAATTATTGGCGTCAACACTTTGACAACTTATGAGGTTGAAAAATGGTGAAAGAGGATGAGATATTTTCAAAAGAAGACAAAGAAAAGAGAGAAGCTATTGATACAAATAATTAAGCCCATTCTATCGTCTATCAGACTAAGAAGCAGTTGAAGGTGTTAGGGTCCTGTGATTTGGCATATTGGCAAGCCAAGTGACAGGGTAACATCAAACCAAATTTGGAGCCCAAGGACCTAGCCTTCCTGGACTCAGAGAGGGCTCTCTCTATTTGTGCAAGGGATGTAGATTTGTTTGCTTCTTATGTATCTGATTCTAGGCTAGTTGTTAAGTATGTTTTTAGTTTGTTTTAGGGTTTAAGGGAGGAACTGATCAAAGGATAAATAGATAAAAATATTGTCAGATCAACTGGGATATGGGGTTGAAAAGGTCGAGAATGCCTCAAATGGTGGACAAGGTATATTTGCAGGGCCGATTTGGTCGAGGTAAAATGGATACTTTAGGTGGAGTAAAATGAGATGGTCACTAGGTTTGTGAAGGAAAAAGAGGTTTAAGCATAAATAGTTTTACAACAGACATCCATGTGGTAGGGCTAACCATTAATCACTATAAATGAAACTTCAAACTGATAGATGCATAAAATAAACATTTAGGCAATACATAGAAGTATAAGACCCTCTAACTTTGGGAAAATCACCTTCATACTTTGGGGAAAACAAACAAGACAAAACAATAATTCAATCTATGAAGAGGGAACTCCTAAACATCATATTTGAGCTATCGGGAACTTTGAACTAAGATTGCAGAGCATGGGCAAAGGGCAAGATCGAAACAAGACCTCTTTGGTTTAACTAGGACAATCAAACATTTAGAGAAAGGTTTCAGTGATGGGGTTTTGGTTAGCTATGAGTAAGCAAGGCATATCGTGAATCATACTAGATAGCATACATAATAACCATTAATGAAATTGATAACAAGTTCTTAGGGTATCAAAGAGCATTTAATGATTCTTTGACATAACTAAGAAAGAAGAAAAACATAGAAGTTGTAATGAATCAGGAAACTTGAGGTGCCTCCATGGGCATGTCTCAAATCTATTCTTTACTAACCTACAGCAAGCAAGGAGCATGAAAACACGTATGATAAACTAAGGAAACATAACAGATAAGGAACACTATACCATTTACCAAGTCATGGAATCCTACAAATAGTCCTCTTCCACCATCCAAGTCACACAAGAAATTATCCACTTCATGAGACAAAGTATTTCTTCAAAGCTTGTAATACCATGTATTGCTATATAACATCAAGTTCAGCCTCTTATTAAAATGAATCCTCTTGGAATATATAGGCCAAAGAGGAGGAAACCCAACCAAGGCAACTAGAAGGCCATTGGCCAAAAACAAATATCTAAACTTGTCCTTGAGGCTTTGCAAAGCCCAAGGCACAAAAATATCCTCTAAAATATCTTAAAAGGCTAAAAATGGAAATAAAATTGACTTTTCATAACTGAAAATGGCTAAAAAAAGGCTTAACGCACATTTGAATGAGCATCTTCAGAAATATGCCTTTCTTGCCAAAATGCTACAGGAGCGTAGCAGCAGAAAACTTCCTGTCTTGCAAAGGACCTTTGAGGGACTTCCCGATGTCTAAGCGAGGCCCGTGATGGCTCGTTGGAAAGCCCTGGATGTATAATTTTTGGAACTACTTGATTTTTCCCAAAATGATGTTGGGAAGTCTGTAAAAAACTGAACTGAGTGAAAAAAAACCAGAAAAGTAGCCCTTACTGATATGTGAGGCAGAAAGTGAAAAAATGACTGATTTTTGCCTCTTTGGGGGACCAAGACACCTCCTTTGGATATGAAAATTTGTGAGTAGCTGCCCCCAAATTTAATCCATCCAAAAAAATTACTTTCATGAGTTGATGATACTTCTAGCACCCATGGCATCACCTAGATAAATGTGCAATTATGGCCAAAAAACACAAAAAACAAAATCATGTCAAAATTTGCTCAATATTGGCGAAAAATCCCCTTATGGGTTCTTAGAAGCATGTAAGGAAGTTGAGGCCAATATTTCAAGCCTAGATATGCGTTTCTCCACTTTTTCTACCAGGCACCTCTTTCGGGCAGTTTTGAGCCTTTCTTGAGCAAGTTTGAGCTTTCTTCGGGAAAATTGGTTCAATTTCTTGTAATGCCTGGTCATCTTCCTCTACAGATCCATGTATCTATTTGCTTTCTCTAATTTATCCTACAAATGCTTGTTGGCACTTTCAAGCCATGATTCTTTATCATTTTCTATTCCTTGGGCGAGCAATTGTGTGAGAGGATAAGATCGAACAAGGGCTGCTTCTTCTTCCTTCTTTCTCTCCAAAGATTTCCTAAGACCCATAGTCCTAGGCCTCTTTCTCATTGGCTACTCTTCTTCTTCAGTATCATCAAATTTTCCCATACACTCTTCAAGCTTGATTTGTGCTTTGTAGGCATCCATTTGGTATTTGAAAGCCCAAGCCTCATAAACTGCCATTTGACCACTCATTTGTTTATTTTGCATTTTTAGAACATGTATGAGGTCCTTTGACCTTTCTAGACCTGCTTCTAAGTCATGAATTTGGACTTCTCTCTTTTACAAAAGAGCCTCAAGAATTCTAGCTTCATCATCTCTATCATCACTGTCTATCTGTATGATGTCAAACTCCCTTTCCTTTTCATGACTACTCTCTTATTGTTCATCTTTTTCTTTACCCTTGCCTTGGATAGACTTCTTGGTCCTTTTACTCTTTAGCAATTCAAAAATACTCTTCTTATGCAGTTTTCCTCTACTTCTTAGTGCTCCTGTGACATTTCTAGTTACTGCTAGAGTGATCTTCTTCTTTGCAGATCTAGTGTTTCTAGGCTTCACCACTTTTGGAGGAAGAGTCATGGCCCCTTGCCTAGGAGAGGCAGCTAGCACATGCTCTGGAGAATTCTCTTCATGGTCCCTGTTTTTACTGCCTTCTTTAGATTCCTCATCACTTGCTTCCTGGTCCATGATTTGTTTTTGGCTGCCCTTAGGACTGTTTTGATATTTTTACTCCATGCTACCCCCTTCAGAATGCTCACTGTCTTGTGTTTGCTTGTCATCATCATTGCTTGCTTGAGGGCTATTATGTTCTTAATTAGTATCTCCTTGGGGACTGTTTTGTTCCTCACCTTCACTATTTTCTTCATGACTGTCATGTTCCTCCCCTTCACTATGCTGGCTGCCACTTTGTTTTCTTTTATGGATGCTATGCTCGCTATCATTTGGTTCATTCTCACTGTCATGTTTAGATTTTTCACTTTGTCCTTCATCACAACTTGTTTGCTTCTTGTAACTTTGCTCTTTATCATCACTATGCTTGGAATTCTCCTTTTCACTTTCAATCATAGGGGGTTTTTTCCTTTTAGGAGTGGATTGACTAGAAGAGGGAGAGACATGATGAGTGGATGGTGAGGAAGGCACATGAGATGGGCCATGAGATGAAGAAGCCATAGCAAAATCGGGATGGGAGATGAAGGATTCCCAAGAAACTCCCTTTTTCTCAAGTTAATGGAGTATGATGATCTTGATAAGGGAATGATGAAACAAACAAGCTTGTTGTTGAGCGGAGGGCTTCTTTTGGATAGTAGAAGCCATCTTGTCAATGCTTTTGTAGAGGAAGAAAGGGAGGTTTAAAAGCTGGGTCCTGGTGAAGTGCATCAACAGTCAGATGTGATATGAATAGACTCTAGAGTATCTCCCTTCACATGTAAAGTATCTCATGATCACCTTCATGAGAGGTGCATAACTATTCAATAGACGAGAAAAGGGGAAGATGGCTTTGCCTTCATTTTGGTAAGCAGGTTTCAGAAAAGGCTTGTAGTGATCCAGGTTCAAATAGTCTTGCTTGAACCATTTCTCACCAAGATAGGGGATCTTGGTGGCTTTTGATATTTCTTTAGGATTGAGAATAAAATCAAGGCCTATTATGTGAACTTGTCCTTCTTGCAGCCTTAGAGCAAACAAATGTGTCAAAGGAGGGTGATTTTTTACCTCTTGAAATCTTTGGCAAAAATCAAGGCACCCCACTTCCTGAAAATTGAAAAGAACCGAAGGGGATTCATTCACCTCCTGAGTTGTAATAGGCTCAAAACTATTGTGATATCCACTCCTGTTATCCTTCTTTGGAGGCATTTTTTCTTCTGATACCCTTCACCAACTTACCAAAACAATACCTTGAAATGTACTGAAAAATAGGTCCCTTCTTTGAGCACTGATTTTCTCTTTAGTTGGCAAACAAGTATTTGTTAAATGAAAAAAAATTTACTTTTCTAGCACTGTGTTTTGAGCAAAGAGGCCTTTAATAATATCTATTTGGGGTATTTTGAAGACAAGTCCCCTTTTGTTTTCGACACTAAAACTCTTTCCCTTCAATCACTGTTTAAGAGACCCTTTTAAACAGATAACAAGCCCTTCCTCCCTTAATTTACTATCTTCCTTTGTCTCTAAGTAAATAGGGCACTCCTGAAAACCAACTAGGTTTCTCCTTTTGAAATCATTGTTATCCTTCTTTCCTAGGCTAGCAGATAATCTATTTGATGAAGATCAGTTTCTTTTCCCCTTTTAGCACACAATGCTTGGCTTTCTCTGTAAAATTGTGACTATACTTTTACAAACTCAAAACAACAAATATCCTTTTAAAACTGCGAATAAGCCTTTCTTCCTTTATCATTGTTTCTCTGTTTCTTATTGAAAATGATAGTTTTAAGAGCAACTGTGTTTTTATTAAGGCTGGCACACAAAAACCTATGACCTTGAGGACATGTTCTGTTTACTTTTAGCACACAATGTTTGGCCTCTCATTTTCTCCTATGGAGGCTTGACAAACAGGTCCTTTACAAATTAAAAGATATCTAGCCCTTTTTTTACTGATCTTTTTCTTCAGAATTTGTGATTTTCAGACATATCTTTAAATCAAAACTTCTGGATAAAACATAAAAATACCTCTTTGTATGTGCTCCTTGTGAAAAATTTTGGTCTTCAACACCTTTGGTGGCATTTTTCTCTTTGCTACAGCTCTTTTTAGTAGTGTCCCGGGCAAACAAAACTTACGTTCAGAAGTGGGCCGGGCACCGGGCCGTTTAGAGGTGGCCCGGGCGAGGTGATATTGGGCCGTGATTTTTCTGAGGCAATCAAGGCTAGTCAAGGAGGCTGGCCAACTTGTGCAGAGTTTGTTGGGCTAGAAGGAGTAAAATGTCACAAGTTTGGCATGAAAAAACAAAAGCATGAGTGATATATAGGCTGGGAGGATGAGGGCGTCGTGTTCAGGAGTGGCCCAGGCGGTGGGCTGTTCAGGGATGGCCCGGGCCGTTCAGAAATGGACTATGCAGAGAGTGATAATGAGAAGTGTAAGGGAAGGATATGAAAAATGGGAATGGTAGGGGTGCAAAGCAGGTGAGAGGAGCTCTTTCAATAGCTCGAGCGCTTGTATAAAGGCAAAAATTTCATGGGCGTCGCGTTTAGGTTGGGTGTTGGGCCAGGCAGGCCTGAACGGGAAGAACACGCTGTGTTCAGATGGGCGCCTGGCCCTAGGCACAAGCGTTCCATGCAACCACATAGGCATGCCGCGCCTTTAACAAATTTGTATGCTGGAACTCTACAGGCGCGCCGTGCGTTCAACAAACCTTGAATGATCACTTGAACGCGTTTCTTCTTCCCTACAAAGTTTGCAACATGGAAAATTATATGCTATGCTCAGGTTTTATACTTGAGGATGGTTTTTAAACGCTGTTTCCTGCTTTGTTAAGTTAAAAAATGAAAACATCCCCTTTTTCCTTTGTAGCCCTTTTAAAAAAAATGGCTTTGTGCCTTTGTTCATTCAAAAAGGAGATGATCATAAAAAACATTAATGCAGCCTCTTGACACCATTGTGTGAATCCCCACTATTTTATGAAGTGAAGAGGCCTTTAAAAACTGTGTTTGTCTCTGCTTGTTTACAAAAAACTCTACTGCAACCATCTTAAAACCATAATGCAACTCCACTTGTTTATGAGGTTAAGGAGGTCTTATCAAATTGGTCTTCTAATTTCTTATAAAGGAGGTCCTTAAAACATGATTTGACCTTATGCTGGTTTACATAAAGGAGGCCTCTAAAACAAAAATTTATCTTTATAAGACACTGCTACATTTTCCTTTCGAAGGAGATATTTTAAATTTGAAACTGGAACTTATCCTCTGATTGAAAACCTTTCATAATGTAAACTATCTGTGTCCACTAAGACTCTGTCTCTTATCATTTGATGGAGGCACCCTTTGACTGAATGTGAATTATGGTTTCATCACCTTTAACCCTTTGAATGAGCTGATTCATAGTGTAATCATTTGGAGAGCTGGCCCTCTGCTTTTTGTGAAGGAGGCCATTTTTGAAGTCTCTCAAACCAACTGTCTTCTTTCGCATGTGACTTTTCTTGTGGTAAGTTTCCTTGTATCAAAATAATTGTGAATCTTTTTAAGAGTGAATTACATAATTGGTAAATGATAAGGGCTTCCTATTAAGCACTTTGGACTAACCCTTTCTCTTTACTGTGTATACACCTTCCATTTGTTCTGAAGAAAATCCTTGAAAATGTGATCACTTATGCTCATTTAGAATCATGGTTAGACCCTTAACTTCATGATGAAATATGCCTTCAATCAATGAAAGTTCATCTATCTTAATAATGTTCCCACTGTCTTTTAAATGATCTGAAAAATTAACTCTTGGTGCTTGCCCTTTTATTCATCATTTGGAGGGAGTATCTTCGATAAACCATAACGGATTTGTTTAAAAACAAGAATTCCCTTTTTCACATACATCATCTGGGTGGATGATTCTTTATACCATTTTTACAGAAGTCACTTTAAAACCAAGCTTGGTCTACCACTTTATCATTGGATGAGGCTGCTTTAAATAAAAACTATAACCTCTGATTCATCCTCTGAAGAAGGGTTTTATAAACATAAGAGCAGAGGCTTTTTAGGACCATCATGTCACTTCTTTTCTTTTGATGTGAAATAGGCCCTTAACTTATAAAATTTCATTTTTTTTCCCACTATTACTCAACTGGTCTTACCAACAGAGACTTTATCAAACACAACATTGAACCTGGGTGATGCATCCACTGTTCATCTTTGGAGGAGGTGGTGCAAAACAACATCCTGAAGCTACTTAAAAACATGCTAACCCTCTACTTGTCTATGAAGGAGGTCACAACAATGTTTTTCTAACCCTCTACTTATCATTGAAGGAGGTTATCATCATTGTGTTTCTAACCCTCTACTTGTCATTGAAGGAGGTTATATTAAACACAGGATCTTCATCTATTTTAATCACTGTAACTTGCTTTGTATGTTTTCTTGAAGAATGTCAATAGGAAACAAAGTAAAATTTAACATTTATCGTTTGATAAAATCACTTGAACCTAATGTCCTCTTGCTTTATGAGGCCTTGTTTGAGATGTATATCTTTTTTTGCAAAATATCAATGTGAACATAAGACCAGAATAAATGTGATTTGTATATGGAGAGTGTTTGCTGCTAGACATCATTGAGATATCTTTTCCCTTGACTGTGTTTTCAGAGGTATATTGAAATTGCCTTTGACTAATTTTTCACATCACAGGTTCAAAGTAACATAAGAAGCAACTGTCTTCTTATGCCCTACATGATGATACCCTTTGGAAAGATTATGAAGCAACACTTTTGGAGGTGATTATGGAGCACTGCTAATCAACATTACTTAGTCCTTGTTATTCATTTGACTTGATGAGTGATCTCTGTTCTTTAGGCATCCTTTGGATTTAAAACCATGTATATTAGCTGCTATTTACTTACTGTACTTTACTTTCTTTGATGGCAAACTAAGTCAGCATGAAGGACCTTTTGAAAATTTTCCTTTTTCCCTCCTTTTCACACTGATCATCATTCAATTACACCCCTGCAGAGATGTAAAAAACAGATGCTTTTGAACCTTGGAGATCTCTTTTGGTGTTTCATGGACATTATGCTTGATCTAAGAATATTTCTTCGGACAATGACAAACCTTCTCTTTTCCTGATTTGTATCTTTGTTGAACTTCTTCTGAAATGAGACAAAGTGACCCCTTAGTGGTGTGCAACCTATGGATAGAACAATGCTTTCTTTGCAGAATAGGGAAATATTTAAGGCTGACTGGTACTAGACACGGGATTTTTGGCTTAGGATATCTTAGCCAAGGAAAAACTCCCTAAACACCACTATCTAACTTAGAGACAACTTTCACAGATTCTGAGTGTTTTCTCAGGCATGATCATATTTTCATATGACAATATGATCAGGGATAGAAGAGCAGACACTTTGTCAAATGTTGGACAGTGAATTGCATGAGAAACAAAGGAAAAATGATACAGAGAAACCAAGATAAGATAGCTATAGACAGGGATACTTTACTGAAACAAGATAGAACTTGAAAACTGAAGATTGTTCTCATCATAGACTGACAGGGAGGGGTAGGAGGACAAAAATTTGTTTGGGGTATTTTCTAGATGAAAAATTGACAGATTGAGATTAGCTTCTAGAAAACTTAGCTAAGGGATCTAGTCATCAACAACATGTAAAAAATACTGATGACTAACAGAAGGAACAAAGTGATAGGGTACCCGCGGAAGTCAAGGACAAGGTGGAAGCTTAGTTTGAGTGGAGATTTGTTGGGTGATTGCATTGATTTGTGTGGAGAATGTGTAAGTTTCTGGAGAATTCTATGCTATCATCCAGCGAGGAGTGTGATCTTGGACCTGTGCTCTGCGACCTATATGTATGATTGGAGTGGTCTGATCGGAGCGTCATGGATCTACTACTACTGCCCTTTGCAAGATCTATTGCCCAAGCATGCTAGGAAAATCGATCTGTAGGCTTCTGTGTGTGAGAGTAAGTGTTTCTGTAGACTTCCATCAAAGTGCGTAGCGGATTCGTCGTGGTTGAGAATTATTGCACGCAGAGAAAATGAGTGGTGATGTGTTGCTGATCTGTTGGGGGTGCAGCGGAGCGATGGAATTTTTGCTGCGTATGTATTGAAGTATGATTTTTGTGTTACTTGATCCATCATGAGCACTGGTCGTTGGAACCATGTGTGGTGATGTTAGCATCACTGCTATTCAGAAGCACTCGACTCAAGGAAGTTTTGCAATATGCGATATGATGCCTATGTATGTTAAGGATCTAATTGCAGGAAGGTTTGTAGGTGGATTTTCAAAGACAACTGTTGCACCTTTGGAATGTACAAAGCTTATTTTTTAGACAAGGCATGGATTGTACATGAGATGGGAGAGCCAAGTGCCATCGTGAAGTTGTAGCAGTTATTTGTTGCACGAAATATCTTGTCAGTTCAGGAAAAATTTTCCAAGCTAATATCGGGTATGAGAGAAGATCCATCAAGTATGTATTGTCTCTGTGTGTGATTATATATCTATGATTTTATGAGCATCTCTGTTTTTGGATGAATGTCACTACCAGTGCCAAATGGTAAATGGAATGTGTATGTGATTTCTTATTTGGGAGCTGTTGAGTAATTTCAGTACTGGAACAAGGATTGATAACATCGGTAGCTTCTAGAGGCCTGCCATATGTTGTGAAGAATTCCACTTGAAGTGCGTTCTTGAGTGAGAAGGGCAGGACAAATTTCAATCTTTGCTCTTTAAATGCACAACTCAGTTCAACAATTATCCAGCTGCATCCGAGAAGTATATTTGGGGTTTGAAATGCATCGATGAAGGGCACACAAATATTCACAGTAACAAGAACGACATAGCTCGAATAGGAATTTGTGCAGGATGACTGCTAATATAAGCTAAAGAGGAATGAAATCCCAAGAGTTGAAAATTGCAAAGAAAAGGTTTATTAAATAACTTGAAGGGAACGTAAGGTATGAAAATTCATTTCAAAAAGGCATTTTAAATGGTGAAAATTAAATGGTTTATTTTATTTTCATCATAAAATAAATCTTGGGAAAAGTGGAAATTATTCTATGATTATGGTGTTGTAGGTCACCAAGTGGATTGTATTTCTATTGTTTAAGTATCATGTGAGTAAAAGAAAGTGATAATGGGAGATGATATAATTAATGACCTATGATATTATCATATAATAAGAATGGAGTATGAGAGAGAATTGCTGGAGTGAAGATTTTACATGATGAGAATGTATTAAGGGTGGATATTAATTTATATATTGCATAGCTTGAATTAGAGTCAAAATATCCACTATTGTAAGTAGGTCAAGATTTGAAGTCAAATAATATTCAGGTATTGTTATGTAAAAGGTGTATTTTTCATCCATTGATGTAAAAGTTAAGATTATGGAGTCAAAAGAGTCTTAAATCAAGTCAAAGGTTTGAATTGGGTGCATGATCGACGGAGCCCGATACCCAAAGAATTTGGTCATTGTAACGCAAGAAATACTACAGTTGTTTTTTACAGCAAAGAGGAGCAATAGAGTTGCCCAGAATATGATTCCAAGACAGAGAATCAAAATATGCCAAGAGGACAAGTGCAGGAAGAGAGCTTGCATTTTTGGATGGAAAGTATGAAGGCTTGCTGAAAAGGGGATTGAATGAAATCCACAAGTGAATAGATGAAGTTCAAAAAGGAGGAAAAAATGACTATTGATAGTCATTTACGAGGTTCTGAGAAAGACCACAACAGAAGAAAGAAGAAGGAAGATGCCAAGGCAAATGGCAATGGAAATAGTTGATCGATGAAGAATATGAGAAGGAGAAGGCTAAGATAATAGTTCATCTTGAGTTATTGATGGAATTTTTGCAAAGAAATATGAAATACCAGAGACATGGTTGGACCATGAAGAAGAAAGTGAAATGGTAGAGATTACAGGTAAAGAGGAATCAACAGGTAAATATGCAGTTAACAGAAAATATGAGAAATCTCGATCAGATGATGAATGTGCAATTGAGATGTGAAGAACTAAGAGAAGCTAAGTTGCAAATGGAAGTTTCCATTTGTGGACCAGAATAGGGTGAAATTTTGGGTGAAGAGGTTAATGAGAAAGATCTCATGGACTATTGGAATAGTTCAGAACAATTTGAAGGTATGTTGACAAGGGAAGCAGATGAGGCTATGAAGCCTTGTATTTTTAAATCTCATAGTTTGTGTGTGTTTGTAGGATGTGCAGAAGATGATGGACAGTCTGATAAAACTGTCACAAAGATGAATGAAGCTCTTGAGGTGAATTATAATGGAGAATGCCTTTTGGAGGAGGAGGGTACTAATTTATTGCAGCGGAAAGAATTCATAGATGAATTTATGTTTGGTGTAAGATAGCCGCTTGAAGTTGTTATGGAGCAGAATCATAATGAAAATGTCATAGTGATATTCCAAGGAGGTAAACAAGTGAATTTTTTTAATGAAATTGATGAAGGAATTTTGCAATGTGATGATACAGAAAATATGATAACTCAGAAGGATTTCCAGAAGAAGAATGAAACTGGGAATGAAGGTTGTGATGAAATGCTGGAAATATTTCACATGGAAATAGAGTTCTTGGAAAGATGGCTCAAGGAACCTGAAGGAGAAGTGAAGCTTGCAGAACCTGATACAGAAGAGATTGCAGTTACCGTACATGATAAGGATGAAATGTCTCTAAATTTTATAGAATTAAGTGAATGCTTTGACTCTTCAAATAATAATTTGGCTGTAGGTATAGAAGGAAAGATTAATAAATATGACGTTTAAATAAAATCAATTGAACATAAATTATTTGAAGATGAGATGAAAGATCGGGAGCAGCAAGAAAGTTATGTCCTTAGAGACATAAAGGAAACAGAAGTATTAATTTAGCAGGATAAAGATGAAAGCAGCCAACAATTCAAAAAAGGATCTGCTGAAGTCCAGAGAGTCCATGATGGGAGATTGGTGCTTGAAGCATCAAAAGAGGTCGAAAGGTTTTGTATTTTTAAAACTAATAATTTGTTGATGAATGCAGGTACATCACCGGATGAGAAATTTGTTACTATTGGGGCAATCAATGACTATAATTGTGATCAATAAGAAGTTCTTGATTATTCTTGATTACCGAAAGTTGAGTGTTTAGCGTAGTTGGAGAAGGAAGCAACAGAAA
Organism: Pinus albicaulis; assembly: GCA_034641835.2. Lineage (NCBI taxonomy): Eukaryota > Viridiplantae > Streptophyta > Pinopsida > Pinales > Pinaceae > Pinus > Pinus albicaulis. The sequence continues at coordinate 993,429,461 of CM076571.1, forward strand.
AAGAGCCAGAGGCCGAAGAATATAAGACCAGAGAAATTTAACAGAAAGAGGAGAAGGCACTACAGAAAACATCAATCGTATTGATGTAATTGACAAAGAGGAATTACTCCGAGGAATTGGCGAAAGAAATTGTTGTAAAGACCGATGGAATCTGATTGACAGAGTGAGTGATGTTGATGATGGTGAGATTTTTGATTTAGCTCTTGTTAAATTCAAGGCTACCGAGTCAGCTGATAAACCTATGAGTGTTGATGTAAAGCTAGTTCGAGATTCTTTCAAAGCCTGGAGACTAGAAGAATGGGTATCAGCATTTCAACACAAGTATTTATTTTTTGAAATAAAGATGATGTGGTATGGAAAAGCGGGAGTTACATTCAATAGTGTTTTGAAAATACTATTCTGGGAAGTCTGTTAAAAATTACAAAATGGAGTCGATACTTTAAAACACCAATGGAAAAATAGAGTTTGGAATCTTGGAGGTACAAGTCATTGAGACTTGTGGTTGTCGCATTATTATAGAAAAGTGACAAACCTCATAGATAGGAGTCTATGTAACCTTTTCTACATGGGGAGTCTGATGCAGGAGCATCCTGCTAAATTGTCATTTTGTATTTGAGTGATTTAGTGGGTGATGTTTTTTTTAATTGTTTTATAAATTATGTACATTTTAAATAAATTAAGAGGAAAATCTGAGAGTGAGGTTTATTGTAAATATTCTCTTATAATTGAGAATATGAGAGGATTTGGGTTGTATAGATATCTTAGGGATTATGAACTTCTTAAATAGAAATTTGTTGAGTCAAAGGAGGGATAAGCTATTTTAGGATTTGGTTGAGTCATTTGTGGAGGAAATCATGGATTCACATTAATCCACAATTATGTATAAATATGAGCTTTGTATGAGGATGGAGGATATAGATATAAATATTGAATAGGACAGAAAAGAAAAAAAGAGTGTAGAGTAGGAATGGTGTGATAGTGTGAAGAGTTGTAAAGGCGAGAGCCGAGAGGCCCACAAATTTAATATTCGGCAAAGAAGGGTTTGAATATGTAGTTTTCTTGTTATATTATAAGAACGTATTTTATTTGTGTTCGGTTCTCTGTTTAGTTATTTCTTAACCTCTGTTACACAATGTATACACTAAATATTTGTGGTAGACACCATCATTGAGTTGCAGGTGCAGGGAAATATTGACCAGAATCGATTTAAAGTAGGAAATGTCGATCTTAAACAGCCCACATGGAGAGTTGCTATTATGCTCAGCTGAAATCTCTTTTCACAATAGTTATGTTGAGTCTTAACTGTTTGCAGGGTGAACTTCTTGGCTGCGATGTATGATAATTTTTAAATGGTGGCTAATTTGAAGATTATACAAAGTATCATTTAATATTCAAAGAACTGGTGGTCTCTATTTTTTCCACGTGCATTCTGATTTGTTGCAGTGCCTACATCAATATTTGTATTGACCAAAAATCCAACATGATGTTGTAAAATTTTATAGATCCTGCACTTCATGTGCCATCACCAAGGTAACCATTAAGAATCAATGCATGTACACTCCTCTGCCTACTCCTAGTCAACCATGGGAATCCATATCCATGGATTATATTCTTGGCCTTCCTTATACCAAGAATGATAATGATTGTGTATTTGTGGTCATTGATAGATTTTATAAGAGGGCCAAATTGGCTTCTTGCAAGAAGAGTATCGCAACAGAAGATTGTTAAAGTCCTGAATTTTTCTAATTTTGTACAAACTTTTTACCACTACTGCCATATTTTCATAATAATTTTGCTATATTTGCAAGCTACCATGTCACTTCGGTCATGCTTAGACACATTAAAAGGTATAATTTATTCATGGTTTATAATTTATGGCTTCTTTGTGAAAATTAGTGAAAGAATTCCTATAGCTACTTAAATGAATAAATTTCGTAAACTAGAAATTCTACAGCTCATTCCATGGTTATATAGGTTTCACCGAGCTAGAAGGTGAAAAATAGATATGGATAAATTCCAAATGTTGAGTATATGGATAAACACCTATTACACCTACTTGCCAGATCACAGGGCATGAGAAGTTGGCTGGTCAAACTAAAAGTCAGCTCTAGTTCCAACAGTCTATCCATGCAGAGAGTTTAAAGGTGATCAAAGTCATCAACAAATGAGCGTGGAATTGAACGTGAAAAGCTTGGATCCAAAGAAGAGCATGCATCAAAACAAAATATTCTCATGAATTTATCTTATCGTAGAAAATCATGAGAAACATACTTTCTATTGTCATTTGAACATCTAGATGTCATTTGAAATACTATTTTCTCAGCTAGAATGTCTTCGAAATTTTTAGATTAGAATGTTATAAATTTCTTTCCAAGAAAAGATAATAATAAGTTTGGATATAGTTTGTAATTGCTGCACAAATTCAAGACTATGCTTTTAATATAATCATCATATTTTTTTATTATGGTCGGAATGTGTTCTTGATTTAATCTGATGATCTAAGTTTAGACTGCACTCAAGCTTGACACGAAGGCCCCCTGAAGAGTTTGTGAGACTGTATTTCTATTTAATTTCTTTTACCAAGCATTAGTTTCATTTTGCTTTGATTTCTAAATTATTTTTATTGCTTCATTTCACTCCATTAAGCATTAGTCTCTTACTCTGTTATGAAGTAGGTTGAGAGCTCATTTAAAAGATAAAGACACTAAAACATATTTCCGTTCTAAGTTGTTTACTTGAATTGATAGCTTTGTATCATATTTAATGTTACTTTGGATTGGTTCTAGTTGAAATGTCACACACTAGTAATCTTATTAAGACTTGAATTTCCTTCCCAAGTTGATTTCAAACTGATGAACAACATAGATTTCCATTATTTCCATTAGCATAATATTTCAACTTGCATTATTAGTGTAGTATTTCAATTCTTCCCATTAGTATATAATTTTAATTATTCTCCTTAAAATAGAATTTCAAGTTCATTTATTAGAATAGGATTTTGATCTGGCTCAATATCATAAGTTTGATTTTTCATTTTTCTCTTTATAATAGAATTTCAGTTCAATTCTTAGCATAATTGTTTGGATTCTTTGCTTATCATTGTTATTTCAAAATTCTTTGAAAGAACATATGTGTTCATTTAACAAGAATGAATTTCGAGCAATTGCATTTTCCATTTCACTTTATATTTTAAACACTTCAAAAAAAAAAATCTTCCTAGTAGATATGGTGCACATATATTTCATAAGAATATGATCCATGAGTTTCACAATTTAATGACGTAATTTAACTATCAGTTAAATTACCCAAAATTTTGGTGTCATTTCGAGGGAATTGTATATAGGATTTGATTTTTGATTTGCATATCATATTAGATGAATTCATTTTCTATATGTATAATTAAAATCTTATTAAAATTATTTAGGATGCATGTATAGAGAACGATATTCTAGGGGTATATTAGTAAGTTGAAGTAGAGGAAATAGTTTAATACCAACATCACCAAACACCCCTTCTATACCACATAGTACCACACCATCCATGGACACTCTCATTCCATCTATAGCAAGTACAAATAAACTTCCTGAAGTACATAGGTTAGAAATTTAGCCTAGGGATTCACTATCCTCGTCTAAAAAAGTTGTAGTTGAAGAACCTACATCCCCTACTGAAGGACTCATATTTCTCTCTTCAACAATTAAACAACTCTTAGGATAGGAGTTAGAAGTGCTTAGTGAAGAATAGGAAAACATTTTTCTTGGCATACCATTAGTAGAAGAACTAGAGGAAGAAGTAGACAACCCTATTGGTGAACCTTATATTAGCTATGAGGAATCTACAATGACAGGAGAAGGGGAAGGAGAAGTAGACAATGGAGATGGTGAACTAAGTATTAGTAGAGGAAGAGGTAGAGGAGAAAATAGAGGAGGTTGAGGTGGTAGAAGTGGAAGGGGAGATGATGTATATTTTCATGAAGAGGGTCCTTATGGGTTTCCTATTTTAGATACGGATACCACTGATACCATGAAATATATCTCACCATCCATCCTTCCTAACTTTCATGGATTAAGAATTGAGGATCCTGAAACATTTCGTGTTGAGTTTGAAGTATTATGCAGATCATATGATTATCTACATAATACTAAAAAATTGATATTATTTCTAGCCACTCTAAAACATGGATCCCTTAAATGGTTCATATGTCTAGGAACACATTCTATCACAACATGCGATGATATAAAAAGAATATTCCTAGAAAAATATAAAAATAATTGTACAGAAACCTTGAAGATATGGTGGAAAGGTTTGCCTACAATATCAAAAGTGCTAAAATGCACACATTAGATGAAAAAACACTAAAAACGCTTTTGCTGAAAGCCATAAGAGATGAGTGGATTGATAATCTAAATTTAATGGGAAAAGGGGATTTCTCCCAATTGTCATTTAATGAAATTTATGAGTCGTGAAAATACATTGCAAGAGGTAAGGAAAAATATGATAAGAAACCAATAGATCTAGTCATGTCAAGAGTAAGCAAATATGCATCTTCAACAATAAGTAGAGAAAAATTAGGAAATTTAATTGACAACTTTAAAACATATATCCTTGGAGATAGTAGGGAACAACTCGATACTTTAAAGATACAAAAAAAGCATAAAGTCAAGAATGTTGCATCATACATGTTTTATCCTTGGTGTAGGAAAAATAATGATTTACGAGAATAACCTATTGATAGTGTTGAAATATGCGTTATATGTGCAGAAAATAATGATACAAAACAATGTCCCTCAATACCTAAGCTTAAGGTTGTTTTCCAAGATGAATCTAGAACAAGTCAACCTGAATCACTTTGTTTTGTTTCTCCTAAGAGACCTTGGTAACATAGACACATAGGTATAGTACAAGATCCCAATACACAATATCAATTATATTCACAACCATAAAGGAATTGGAATGCACCCATGCCTTGGAAAACTTGACCATATCAACCCCAAAAACCCATCTTGGTCAAAAGGTTGGAAAAATTACTATGGTAGGAACCATCACTATCCTCAATTCCAATAACCATACCCTCAATACCAACCTCATTAATATACCCCTCAATATTCACAACCCACTCAACAACAATTCCGACCCCAATTGGCTACAGGTCAACCACTTCCCTTTCCATCCACTCTGTTTCCTCAAAAATCCAATCAAATACCTTCCCAACCACTTCCATATTCAAATAATAAAGCTTCTCAAGAACCCATCTATAATGTTTAGGGTCAAAATTTTCAAGCTTGTATGATATCCCTCTAGGTCTAAATGATGTCCAACTTTGATCTAGTAGGGTTTTTCAAAATATCCACCAATTGTCATCCAAAAATACAAGGAGGATAAAACTCCTGAAAAAGAGGTATATATTGATCAAGTAAAAACTCCTCCAAAGGAAGATGTTCCTACACAATTAGGAGAAAACCAAATAAACTCAAATCCTACAATTCCTCTAATATAACAACCTTTTGTTTCCTTACAAAGTACCCCTTTTCCTAAAAGGCTTCAAATCGATAAGGGAATAGAAAGGAAAAGTATTCTACTTGAATATAATATGGTATATGAATTGAAAAATATTTTCATCAAAATTCCTTTACTTCAAGCTATAAAGGAAATACCCATTTTTGAAAAATAAATAAAGAGGATGTGCATTAGAAAAACAAGAATAAAGAGGAAAGACATTAAAAATATTCAATTGGTAGGAAAAATTGCAGATATTATGTGGGGAACCAATAGTTAAAAAATATTTAGATCCAAGTAGCCCTATCATAAAATTTCATATCAATGGTACTGAGATCCCAAACACTTCTATTAATTTAGGAGCAATAATTAATATCATGAATAAGAAAACAATGGATCAATAAAATCTTCCTAATCTTCAATATACCTCAAATATTTTTCAACTAGAAGATATATTTGTTATCAAACCGGATGATATATTAGAAGATGTATCTGTATATTTAGATTCATGGGAGTATCCTATTGATTTTATGATTTTAACTCCCAAGAATAATTTAGAAGGCCACCCATTCATCCTTGGTTAACCTTGGCTAGATAGAACTGATGAATTTATAAGTTGTAGATCTGGTGATATGTATATTTCTTATGGAAATTCCACTAAGAGATTCACATTATATCCGCTACAAAAACAATAACTCAAATAGAAAGTGAAGTTTGGATTGATGATGATAACAAAGACTTTGAAGATATTCAACCTATATTTACTTTTCCATGAATAGATGAGGATTAATTGATAATATTGTTGAATAATATTGATTCTTATTCATGTTGTGAACAAGATCAAAGTTTTCAAGAACAATGTAATATTGAATATTTATCATCTAGACAATCCAAAGTAGCTTTACATTCTATGGAAAATTTTGCAATTATTTAGTATATTTTTTTCCAAGCGAAACATTAAACATTAATAATAACTTTGAAGAATTTCAAAAGAAACAATTGATAAATATGCTACAAAAGTATTCATCTGCATATGTGTGGGAGTATATTTCCATGAAGGAAATTGATCCTAATACATGTACACATTACATTTACATTTAAGAAAATGTCAAACGAGTGAAACAACCTCAGAGAAGGATGAATTCCAGTTTGAGAGAAATTGTTAAGGAATAATTACAAAATTTGTGTAATGCGAGTTTCATTTACCTGATATCATGTAGTCAATGGGTCTCACCTTTAGTGGTTTTTCCTAAAAAGAACGGGAAGTGGATAGTGTGCAAAGAACTTTCTTGGGAAAAGAAGGAATAATTTTTTTTTCATTTTTTGAGGGATTTTTTAGGTGGCGAGTTTGCAGATGAAATATGAAACTTTTGGTGAAAAAACTACAAAAAAAATTAACAGATCTAGATTCCTTGCAAAAAAATACCCAAATTAAAAAAGAAGGCTGAATTAGAGTCCAGATGTGGGAAATATCACTAATTTAAAATCAGTTGTGTTACAAAATTTTTACTGATGACTATTCATAGACGTTAGCTCTCCTATCAATTTTTTAGATTTTAAGCAAAATTTTAGAAAACTAATTGCATATTGAAGCTCCTCTTGAAAAAACATCCAATATAAAAAAACAAATGAGGGAGATATTGCTGATTTAAAATTGGTTATTTTTTCAGAACTTTTGTGACGGCGGGATAGTTGCAACATGAAGATGAGTTTCCAAAGTGTCCACATAGGGATTTTAATCACATGGGAAGATGTAGAATGATCATTATCTTTCCAAAAATAGGTTATAATAACTATTTTTAGTTATATTGAGCGATTTATGACCATTTTAAATTATTTTTATATATGGAGCAACATTAGGAGTGAGCTCCATTCCGAGACGTGCCCTTCCACCCCACTTTAGTAGGAACCTACTTAATAGTCATTAGTTTCAGCATAGCAGCATACTACATGGGTTCTTTGGAGACGTTACTTCCCACCCCAGGCTATGTGGGCACCTGCTACTTTATCAACAGTCAACATCATGGTTATTGGTCAACCACACAAAATCCTTGTCATAAAAGTCCATTTTCTAGGATGCACATTTCTAGTATCATAGTTGGTCACAAGAATTACAGGGTATTTCTATCCTCGGATGTTCGTTTTTCATGGTTATGGGCCATCCATAAACCCACACTTCTTCGAAGTCCATTTGCTAGGCCGCATACTATGAGTATCATAGTTGGTCACAAGAATTACAAGGTATCTCTCTCTTGAGATCTTCGTTCATCACAGTTATGGTTTAACCACACAAAACCCTTATCTTTAGTGGCTTTCATATTCAACACATGATTCTCAGGAGGTAACTTCATGCATTGGGGACCATTGCTTCTTAAGGAGGGAGGAATGATCAGAATGGAAAGTGGCATCTACCCATGGTATTAATTCACCCATGGTATTTATCCACACATGGTATTCATCCACCCATAGAATCTAACCAGGGTATTGTAAGTTACATCTACCCATGGTATTGTAAGTGGCATCTATCCATGGTATTCATTCACCTAGGTTATTTACCTACCAATGGAATTTACCCGTGGTATTATAACTAAAAAATAATATAAGTAATAAGTCACATTTTGTAAAAGGACATATTTTCCACCACAATGTAGCTTTTACAGTTATTATCTATTTTAATAAAAAAAAACTTTACAGTTTTGTTTACTAGATGTTTTTTTTTTTTTTTTTTTCCTGGAATTTCAAATTTTCAAATCTTGGGGGGTCTCCCCCTAAGATCCAGATCAAGATGTGTTCGAGAGGATGAAGTACCAGATATATTAAAAGCTTACCATGATAAACCATATGGAGGATTCTTTGCTGATAAAAGAACTATATACAAAATCCTTTTTTGGGGATATTAGTGGCGTTCTTTTTTATATGTGCCAAGAAATATGTAAAAAGATGTTATAACTTCCATGGAATATGAAAACCCATTCCATCAGATGAAATCCTCTATAACCTCAAGTACTAATAGATCCTTTTGAAAAATGGGCTATAGAATTTTTTGGTCCAATCAATGTTCCATCTAAACAAAATAGGTATATTATTGTTTGTACATATTATGTTACACGATGGGTAGAAACTAAGACACTTCCTTTTTCTACTGAAAATATTGTAGTTACATTTATTTTTGAGAATATTTTCACTTATTTTGGTGTCTCAAGGGAAATTGTGACAGATCAAGGTGTTCAATTCACATCCAAGTTGGTGAAAATGATTATGGAATAATATCATATCAAAAATCATAATTCCACTCCATATCATGAAGAATCCAATGGGAAAGTGGAATATACCAACAAGGTACTTGAAGAAATCCTCACCAAGAATATACATTTGCACATACGAGATTGGGAAAAGAGGCTTCCGGAGGAAGTTTCGACATATTGCATCACATGGAGAAACACTACTATACAACTCCTTATGAGCTTGGCTATGGGAAGCAAGTCTTGCTTCCAATTGAATTCTAGGTGGAAACTTTTAGAATATCATCAAAGTTAGGCCTTGATCTATATGAAGCTCAAAAAAAATATTGGTACAATTGAATGAGCTAGATGAGATCCGAAAAGATGCCATACAAAGAAAAAACATAATATAGAAACAAAGAATCATGTGGCATGACAAATTCATCAAAGTCAAGAAATTAAAGCGAGGCAACTAGGCTCTTATTTTTTATTCTAAGTTCAAGTATTTTCAAGGAAAATTCCAGACACATTGGGTTGGTCCCTATGTAATAAATATTATTTTTTTATAATGGAGCAGTTAGAATTAGGACTATTGATGAAGAAAATGTCACCTTCCTTGTTAATGGACATAGGTTATAGTTATATCATAAGCCCTTAACAAGAGAAGAATTTGTCAAACATTTTTAAGATAATTCTGATTTGAAGTTAGTAAGAAAGGAAGATTTTTTTCCCTTATCATTTAAAGAATTGTAATTTCTTTTTATTCTTAAAAATAAGAAAAAAATAAAAAATAAAAATAAAATAAATATAATAATAAAAACAAAATTTAAAAAAAAAGAGAGAAAAAATAAAATAAAAGAATAGGTATGAAAACTAGCATTGCTAGCATTTTTTAACAGAAAATGTTAGCTGAAAATGAATGGGTCCTTGGTAGCTTAGATTTTCATATTGCAATTCTTATTTCATCACAGTCTTCCTTTTAAAGTCTAATAAATGTTTTGGAGACCTGTTTTTCTTTTTTTAAGAGAAATCTCCAATAAGTTGTAACAGTGTCAAAAATAGTGATCAAAGGTCATCAATATCATCAATGTCAATACGGATCGACCACATTAACAACAACAAATTTTCAAGGAAATGATTAAATTGAGGAAGTAGCTACAAAATTTGCAATATTCTCTAGCTCATTTCAAATTTTGTAGCCAATGATGAACCTACAAATCCATAAAAATTTCAAGGTTCCAAAATCATTCCCAAACTGCAAAAAATACAAGATATCAATATTAAATGGTATGTTATAGGTTAAATTATTTTTCATTAAAGGAACAATAAAATTATGAGTCTATTAAATAATAATGATATATATTTTATAATGATGAGAGAAATTATGACTTGATTTACACTATTATCTCAATACTCAAACTCATATCCTAATTCATCATGTTAAATCGTCTCTGAATCATTTGAAATCCTGATGGTCCTGAAGGGAGTTCCATCCACAATGCTTAAATCCAAATGGAATAACATGTTACTTGTACTCCAGAAGTTCCTCACTTGTGAAGGTAGGTATGAAAAGCTCCTTTTCTACCATGAAAGTTTGTTAATGAATTTTGTCAAAGGAAAATAATTAGATATTCCCTATTATTTGATGTGGATTTTGAAGAAAATGGCCTCTAAAATCCACATATATTTTATAAATATTGATAGAGCTCTGTATCACCATGGTTTGATGAAAATTTTGGTTGAAGCACATTTGAAGTCTATTGGTGATAATTGGCAAGGATATCTAGTTATAAATCACTTTATAGAAATCTTAGAAGAAGAAGAACTACCAAAAACTAAAAGGAGTCGAAGAAAATCTCAAATTCCTAATCTTGAAGTTGTTATAGAAGAAAATGAGGGTTTGATATTCAACAAACCAGAAAAAATAAGAATTTCACCAGAGGAAATAGAGGATGATACTCCACTTAGTAATTTTTTGAAAAAAATAAAAAAAATAAAATAAGAAGCAAGATGTTAGAAGAAATAAAGTTTTCTAGAATATTGTGAAACCTGAGGAAGTTCCAAAGAAATTACAGAGGCAAGGCAGAAAGAAGAGAAGTATGACAAAGGCAATGGAATCTAAGAAAAACTTAAGGAGAATAAAGAAACTTTCCAAGCATTAAACTGAGCCAACATAACAAAACCCTCCAGAGATTATTGATCTTGAGGAAGAAGATGATGTTAACATAGGAGCAGTGACCGAGTAATCATAATATTAGAGCCCAAAAATAAAAACTCCCGAAGTTGATCTGACCCAACAGGAATTCTATGAATACTTGGAGACGTTAGAACAAAGAGCACAAAAGAAGAAAAATATCACGAGGAGATTCCAAAAGAACTTGCATATAATGATGTTCCTAAAATTAATTTCCAAGCACATACTACTAATTTTCAAGAAGAACAAGATATTGTTCATATTCTCAAACAAAAAATTTATCATTTAGAGATATTGAACAAACATATAAGAGAAGATAATCAAAATGGTCAAGCCATATAATGAAATTTTAAAGGTAAAAAAATGACATGATGTTGTTAAGGATGTGTTATTGGTACAAGAAGAACAAAATTCTCAAAGAAAAAAACAATGGGATCAACAATAATATCAAAGGGCTATAAGGTGTTGGCATTACGGCGTAATATGTTGTCCTTGAGGGCAACCTACTCGATGAGTTTCCTTTTGATAGCAACCTATTTGTTGAAGATGTAAAATTGATGCATCTACAAGCCAGTTCAGATTTGATAGAGAAAGGAATTCTAGGCAGTGACAGAGGAATGATGAATGTAAAGTTTCAATAATTATATGCAGGTTTGATGAAGGGAACCCGCATATAACCACAGTTTCAATGAAGCCAAGTAGATTATACATCTAGAATTAGTGCATATGCAGTTTTTGTGAAGAAAAGTATCATGTACACATGGGTACAAATAAGCAAAGTCATGTATGATTTGGCACACTATTTTTTAACAATACTAAGGGTATTTACCATGGTATTAGCCCACAATATTGAGTGCACTAATTACTATTTGATCCCATCCAAGATTATCATTGACACTTGTGTGGTTTTGGCTCATGGTATTGGCTAAGGCCCAAACTATATAAGGAGGAGAAGATCATAGTGCAAGATAGTGCATGTGTATGGGTATTGAATGAATATTTCACTCTAAAGTATATATGCATATAATGGGATATAATCCATAGTTAGATATAATATTATGATGCACTCATAAATACAATAATTGATCAGGCTATCTAGAACTCAAATGACTATGTATTTGCATGATCTGTTTATCAGTTGTTTAGATCTGGGGTCTGGAACATGATTACTGAAGTAAAGGGTATGATATGAGTTAATATGTAGTTTTGAAGTGCTGCACAGTCCTGTAATATTTACAGATCTATGAGCAGGTTCATCACAGTGAAGTCTTGTCTACATGCAGGCTAGGCTTATCAATATCGCGTATATATTTAGAGAGAATACTGAGATCTTTATGCAGGTTAGTTTCGTAATAAGTGCATATAGTTGTAGAGTGGTATTATGGAAGCCATGTATGAAAGCTAGGGTTTTGCTGAAGAATGATGAAGGAAATGTCTAATCAGTTTTGCTTTGTTTTTCTGTTGTCTGTCAATGATGTATTCATATACATCTAGGTTGTTTGAGTACTGATTATGCTGCTAGTTGATTGTGTATAAATATTAGTGATTGATTGATTATTGATGTTGAGTGCATAAAGGAAGGGTTTATACTTATAAAAGACTGATCAATTAGATCAATGCTGCAGTATTTATGTTGTCTTTCAATGATGTATTCATGTTAGTCTGGGTTTTAGTAACAATGTATGAAGTTGAAATTGAGTAGTTAAAAAGGATACTTGATGTTGCTAATTGTATGTGGGTTCAGAGATCTATAACCTATTAGAATATTTCATAATATCTCTATCCAATTCTGTGACTGATTTAGAGTAAAAATTTTAAGAACTTAGTATATTGAGATCTACACGCAGGTTTCTCTACAGAAAAGTGTGTATACATGCGGGTTGCCTTAAGTGAAGTAGCATATACATTTTTTTTTATGAATGATCAGGGTTGCAGTTTATTCAGTGTGTTGATGTAGTAGTCTGGGTTCAGTTCTTATATTATGGTTACAATGATCTCACTATTCTATATGAATTGAGTTGATGATTAGTTAAGTGATTGTTTTCTTCAATGGTTGGTTCAATATTCGAGTAATTGATGATTTTTTGGTTCAGTGCTTGTTCTCAGGAATTGGATGAATATTTTGGGTACAATAATCAGTTTTTGTCTTGATTTTTGGCTTATCTGATGTTAAAATTTTTATCATGGAAAATGTGATGAAAATAGGCCTACAAGTTGTGATGTATGGAAGCTGGTGGATCCAGTGTGAAAATTTATGAAACGTGGTCTACAATGGTTCTGAGTGTTGAAGCCTTCAGTGTGGAAGTCGAAGCTTCCTGCTAGTAGGAGCTGGTGATCAGATCAGGGGGTGGTAGCTCCCTTCCAGTAGTGACTGGTAAATGAGAGCAGGGGGTCAAAGCTCCCTTCTAGTGGTAGCTGGTAAACGAGATCAGGGGGTTGGAGCTCCCTTCCAGTAGTAGCTGGAGAGTGAGAGAAGGTTGTAGCCTTCTGCAGGTGGGTGCCTACATGTTGGTATGAGTCTGTGCTAGTACAACATTGTAAGTAGTTTTCTATATAATAAATATTGAAGATAGAGATGACAACAACAATGGTTTTCTCCCGACTTGGGTTTCCACCTTAAATCTTCGCGTTCATGTGTGATGCCTTTGTGTGATGATTTATTTTGTTATTACTGCACATGTTTACTACTTAAATGTCTGATGCATAGCTGATGATATGGGCTCAATAAAGTTTTTGAATTTTTATCTAAACATTAAGTTATTTGGGTATACGTGTGTTTCCTTTACGATAGACACGTGCATACACTAGTTGGAATAATTAGGGCCGCATATAGAAATCAGCAATGAAAATTAAAATATCATGATTCTTGTAAATACCGATTCACCTCCCCCTCTCAGTGTTTTTCCCAAAAATTGGTATCAGAGCTGGTCCTTCTATAGAATCTTGATTGCTTGAAGGAGATTTGTCACAATGGGAAGGAAGCAAAATGAGAAGGCTACTTAAAGGAAGAAGATATCTCAGAAAACATGTGCAACAAAAAATGAAGAAGATAAAACATGTATTGATTGTTGTTCTTTTGATTCACTTCCTTGTTCATGCAATGTTGAATATGAAAGTGAAATTAATGTTATGGATCTAGAAGAAAAAATTTCTAAACTCAAAAACGAAGTTGAAGATCAACAGATTCTATTTAATGAGAAATAACGTATCTACAAAGATGTGATTACTAGATTGAATAATCAGTTACAAGAAAGAAACTCAATTAAGAAGCTAAACAAAGAACAGATAGACTAGTGTAAAAAGCTACAGGATGAAGTAATTAATCACAGTGAAGGAGTTGAAGCAGAAATCATCTCTCTCAAACCAGATCTGGAAAAAACAAATACGAAGAATGAAGAACTTGTACAAACATTTGAAGAACAAGAAAATGGGATGAAAGAAGAGATTCCAAAATTGAATGAAAAAGTAGTAGAAGGAAAGGGTCTAAGAAAGTATGAAGAAGAAATGTGAAATATTAGAGGTTGAGGTAAACATTTTAAAAGGTAAATTAGAAGAAAAGGATAAACACTTGAGGTTTCAAGATAGTACTAAGATTCTGGATAATATTCTTAGTAGAAAAAGGTATCCTTCTATTAAATTTTGTCTTGGTTTTCATGAATTTGGTAAAGGAGCATCTAGTTCACAAGACAATGTTAAATATTCAAAGGATATCAATAAAAAACCTGAAGTGTTTAAAGAAACAAAAGGTCAACCGACAATCATCAATTCTCAAAGGAAATCATTCACTCCCAATTATAGAAGTATCACTCGATTCTGTCCTTTGATCATTAATGTTGAATGCTTTGTATGTCATAATTATGGACATGTTGCAGCCAATTGTAGAAGAATATTTTTTCGGTCGCAGACAAATAGACACTACACAGAAATATCATCAAATCCTAGGTACTCAGGTTTCTTTAAGGGTTATTGTTTTTCATGCAACAAATTTGGACATAAAGCTACTGATTGCAACATAAGGAACATGAGGAAAACTTATTATTATTCCTCTGCTCCCTTTTCTAGTCACATAATATGTTATGCTTGTAATAAGTTTGGGCATGTAGAAAAGGAATGCAGGAATAGATCAATAAATCACCAAAGACGACATGGAAGATGAACAAATGATATCATAAGGCCGAAGAAATATAGATCCACCAACATTAATGTTAATAAGAAAAAATAAGAAGAGATAAGATGTGGTATTACTCTCTGTGCATTTAAAAATGAGGATGAATGGTGCATAAACAACAGATGTTCTCATCACATGACTGGTGATAAGAGTAAGATGGAGTCTCTTAAGAAAAATAAATATGGTAAGCTTATTCTTTCAAATGATGCTCCAGCAAAAGTATTGGGAAAAGGTAGAGCCATAATTAACAAAAATATAATCGCAGTTGATACCTTATTATTTCAAGGCCTAAAACAAAACATATTAAGTGTAGGCCAAATGGCAGATAAAGGAAATGTAATTGTGTTAACATCAACTAAATGCAAGGGCATGGGCGAAGAAAATGGAGAGTTCATAGCAAAGGGGTACATAAATGATGATAAATTATATGTGTTTAAAGACCTGGCCTCTCATAGATATGAGGAGGATTTAAAC
This sequence comes from Pinus albicaulis, assembly GCA_034641835.2. NCBI lineage: Eukaryota > Viridiplantae > Streptophyta > Pinopsida > Pinales > Pinaceae > Pinus > Pinus albicaulis. The sequence continues at coordinate 993,445,014 of CM076571.1, forward strand.
TCAGAATGAAATAATAAAATGACCATTGCAGTCCATCATTCTTGAAAGAATAATGTTATCAATAACTGCACTGTTTAAAGGACGGTTTGGTAATTCTAGTTGTTTACTTTTCTGATAGTGCATCTGATGTGACATAAAAATATAGGTACAATTTGTACAAGTTCAGTGGGATATGAAGATGTGAAATTATTAGTATTTCACTTCCTATACGCGGGTTTCATGAACTAAATATGCATATATAAGTGAGTTCCTTTGGAGATAGTTGTGTATGTTTTTCTCTGATAGAAAATCAGTGAGACAGACTTAAAACTAGATTCTGATATGCTCTTGTCAGTTATGATTTAATTTTCTTGGTCTAATGTTGATGGTTACAGTATGCTGATTTGGTATTAAGTTATGATTATCTGATTTATGAATATTCTTTGCTGAATGAGTTGATATGGTCAGTCTTAACTATGAACATATAGCACAGGTTCAAGGGGATCATTAGCCTAAATACTAATGATGCATTGTTGGCATTATGTTTTCTCAAATGGTAGTTCGAATGATGTTATCATGATACATGGATTTCTTATGATGAGATTATGGATGAGCCTTGATCACATTTTGCAGAAGATTATATTTATTTTCGCATGTGGATTTGATGCAAGACGAATGATTCAGATATGAGGAAAGAACATGCAGATCTTGTTGTTGATGACTTCTATCATGAATGATGCATATTGTACTTGATTCATACACATGTTACATCGTGATTATGAAAATGGAATAAATCTAAAACATGAAGACCTTGATGACAATAGATCACAAGGATGATTGGTTGATACATATTGATTATTGATGAAGTGGTTTTGGTATCATAATTATTCTTGGCAAGAATATGATGTTGCTACAAAGATACTGAAGAATTGGTTATTGATGTGCTTATACTGTTGGATGATACTTGAAGACATGACTACATTGTCTTATCTTACAAATTGGTTTTAACATATATTCTTGATATAATTCTATGGTGTTTACTCATGCTATATGATGCTTCACTACTCTATCTTATTTCATGATGGTATACTTGGTTCCCACATATGTTTCTACAAAGGGAAAAGGGAAATTTCACTTTGATGAAGACAAGATATTGAGTTAATAGATGATCTCTATGGAAAGTTATTCTGATGATGAAATTGTAGACCTAGTCACAGGTTAATGATATTGAAATTTACCCATCTTGTTGCTAACAAATATGGTTTGATGCTGATGGGTACAACTACGGTTATTATTTTCAAGCTGCATTTTCTTATTTGATATCTATATTCTTGATGAAGATGCTTTGATGAGTTGGTTGTTGAAAATGTTCAGGATTCACATGTTTAGGAGGAGCATTAGTCATGCTATGTATAATGCACTATTAGCATTCAGTTGGTTGTTGAAGTATGTTCGATGATATCTCTCCATCGAGATCCTTTGGTCTTTGTTATAATGTCATATTTGTAATTTGATGTAAGGGCCATGTTGAGACCTATGATGTAAATATTTTCATATTCAGTCATGCATGGAATTTTTCAAAAATGTAAACCCTCTTGGTTGCGTAGTTAATTCAAATATGTAACCCCACTTGGTTGGGTGATTGATGTATGTATGCATCCTTTGTGATAGGAAAGATTCTAGCATCATGTATTTTAGTACAAATCTATTTTGAGCCTTCAACATGTCTTCGGGTGGAGTATGGTACATATAGTGCAACGCAACAGGAAAAGAGAAGCATTGTTTCATCATCAATCTGCCCTTTTCCCTTTATGTCAAAGGGGAAGAGTAACTTGGTGTTTGAATAATACTTATGATTGATGTGTCTATCAGGTATCTATAAGTTGTGGTGATCAAACACCAACATGGTTTCCATCAAGTCCAAAGGGGGAGATATTGGTGGCATTATGATGTAATATGTTTTCCTTGATGGCAACCTACTCGATGAGTTTCCTTTTGATAGAAACCTATTTGTTGAAGATGGAAAATTGATGTATTTACAAGCCAATTCATAGGTGACAGAGAAAGAAATTCCAGTCATTGACAGAGGAATGATATGGGTAAAGTTTCAAGAATTATACATAGGCTTGATGAAGGAAACCCACGTATACCTACAGTTTCAATGAAGCCAAGTCGAGTATACATCCAGAATTAGTGTATACGCAGTTTTTGTGAAGAAAAGTTGCGTGTACACGCGGGGTACAAAGAAGGAAAGTTGTGTATGAGTTGGCGCACTACTTTTTAATAATACAAAGGGTCTTTACCATGGTATTATCCCATAATATTGAGCATGGTAATGGATATTTGATCCCATCCAAGAATACCACCAGAACTTGTGTGGTTTTCGCTCATGGTATTGGCTAAGGCTCAAACTATATAAGGAAAATAATATAATAGTGCAAGATGTGCATGTGTATGGGTATTGAATGAATACTTCACTCTGAAGTATATCTACATGGAATGGGCTATAAGCAATAGTTAGATCTGATATTTTGATGCACTCATAAAAACAATAATGGACCAGGCTATCTAGACCTGAAATGACTATGTATTTACATGATCTGTTTATGAGTTCCTTAGATTTGTGGTCTGGCACATGATTTATGAAGTAAAGGGTATGCTCTGGGTTAATATGTAGTTTTGAAGTGCTACGCAAGCCTGTAAAATTTACAGATATATATATGCAGGTTTGTCATGGTGAATTCTCATCTACACACAAGTTCGGCTTATCAACAACGTGTATATATTTAGAGAAAATACTAAAATCTATACGTAGGTTGGTTTCGTAAGAAGTGTGTACAGTCGCATAGTGGTATTATGGAAGCCGTGTATGCAATCTAGGGTTTTGCTGAAGAATTTTGAAGGAAATTTCTGATCAATTTTGCTATGTTTTTATGTTTTCTGTCAATTATGTCTTCATATAGATCTGGGTTGTTTGAGTAGTGATTATGCTATTAGTTGATTGTGTATACAGATCAATGATTGATAAATTTTTGATGTTGCGTGCATAAAGGAAGGTTTTTTTCTTATAAATGACTAATCAATCAGATGAGTGTTGCAGTATTTCTGTTGTCTGTCAATGATGTCTTCATGTTGATCTGGGCTTTAGTGAAAATGTCTGAAGTTGAAATAGAGTAGTTGAAAAGGATGCTTGATGCTTCTAGATGTATGTGGGTTCAGAGATCTGTAACCTATCAGAATATTTCAAAATACCTCTATCCATTTCTGTGACTGATTCAGAGTAACAGTTTTAAGAACTTAGTATATTGTGATCTTCACTCAGGTTTCTCTACAGAAAGGCACGTATACACTCGGGTTTCCTTATGTGAAGTAGCGGATACATTTTTTTATTATGAATGATCATGGTTTTAGTTGAATGAGTGTGTTGATGCAGTAGTCTGGGTTTAGTTCTGATATTCTAGTTACAGTGATATCATTGTTCTGTATGAATTGAGTTGGTGATTGGTTAAGTGAATGTTTTCTTCAATGGTTGGTTCAGTATTCGAGTGATTGGTAATTTTTTCGTTCAGTGGTTTTTTTCAGGATTTGGATGAATATTTTGGGTAGAGTAATCAGTTTCTATATTGATATTTGGCTTATCTGATGTTAAAAGGTTCAACATGGATAATGTGATGAAAATAGGCCTATAAGTTATGATGTATTGAAGGCAGTGGATCCAATGTGAAAATTTATGAAACGTGGTCTGTAGTGGTTTTGAGGGTTGAATCCTTCAGTGTGGAAGTCAAAGCTTCCTGCCAATAGGAGCTCGTGATCGGATTGGGGGGTTGTAGCTGCCTTTTAGTAGTGGCTAGTAAATGAGAGCAGGGGGTCGAAGCTCCCTTCCAATGGTAGCTAGTAAACAAGATCAGGGGGTTGGAGCTCCCTTCCAGTAGTAGTTGGAGAACGAGAGAAGGTTGCAGCCTTCTACAAGTGGGTTCCTGCGTGATGGTTTGAGTCTGCACCAGTACAACATTGTAAGCAGTTCTCTCCCGAATTGGGTTTCCACCTTAAATATTGGTGTTCATGTGTGATACATTTGTGTGATGATTTATTCTTTTATTACTGCACATGTTTACTGCTTAAATTTCTAATGCATAACTGATGATCTGGGCTAAGTAAATTTTCTGAAGATTTATCTGAATATTAAGCTATTTGGGTATAGGCATGTTTCCTTTACGACAAACGCATGCATACGCTCGTTGGAATAATTAGGGTCACGCATAGAAATCAATAATGAAATGTAAAAGATTGTGATTCTTGTAAAAACTAGAAATACATCAACCAACATGGACGTGTTAGTTCAAGCCTCAGAAATGGCACAATAACAAGGTTTTTTATTCAATTTTTACATTTCGGTGCATGAGGACATGCGCGACATCCTTAACGTGGGGGAACATTGAAGTACTGAATTGTCCTTGTATTTTGAAACCTTTTTACCACTACTTCCATCTTTTCATAATAATTTTTCTATATTTCCAAGCTACCAAGTCACTTCATTCATGCTCAGACAAATTGAAAGGTTTCATTTATTTATCGCTTATAATTTATTTTTGCTCCGTGAAAATTAATGAAAACATTCCTATAGCTACTGAAATGAATAAATTCCACATCTAACTAGAAATTTTGCATCTCAATCCATGGTTAGATAGGCTTCCCCGAGCCAGAAGGTGAACAAGGTAAATGGATAAATAGAAAATGTTGAATATATGGGTAACCACCTATTACGCTAATTGCGAGATCTTAGATCATGCGAAATTGGTTATTCAAACTAAAAGTCAACACTTTCTCCAATAGTCTATCCATGTGAAAATTTTAAAGGCGATCAAAGTCATCAACAAGAGAGCATGGAATTAAATGAGAAAATCTTGGATCTAGAGCAGAGGATGCGTCAAAACAAATATTCTCATGATTTTCTCTTATCAGAGAAAATCATGAGAAGCATGTTTTTTATGATCATTTTAACATCTAGATGTCATTTGAAATACTAGTTTCTCGGCTTGAATGTATTCAAATCTGTTGAATTATGATGTTATAAATTTATTTTCAAGTAAAGATAGTAATAAGTTTAGATATATTTTGTAATTGTTGCACAAATTCAAAACTCTATTTTTAATATAATCATCTTATTGTTCATTATGTTGCGAATGCATTCTTGAGTTAATATTTTGATATGATTGTCTACCATGCTCAACCTCGATAGAAGGGCCACCTGAAGAGTTTCTAAGATTGTATTTCTATTTCGTTTCTTTTACCAGGTATTAGTTTCATTTTGATTAGATTTATGTATTGGTTTTATTGCTTCATTTCACTCCATTAAGAAATAGTAGGCTTACTTTATGATGCAGTAGGTTGAGCACTGATTTAAAAGATAAAAAAACTAAAACATATCTCTTTTCTCAGTGGTTCACTTGAATTGATAGCTTAGTCTCAGATTTAATGTTATTTTGTATTGGTTCTAGTTGCAATGGAATACACTAATAATCTTAGTAAGAATTTAATTTCCTTTCCAATTTGATTTCAAACTAATGAATAACATAGATTTCCATTCTGGCCATTAGCATAATATTTCAATTTTGTCTATTAGTGTAGTATTTCGATTCTACCCATTAGTATATAATTTCAGCTATGCTCCTTAAAATAATGTTTCAAGTTCATTTATTAGAATAGGATTTCGATTTGATTCAATAGCATAAGTTTGATTTTTTGTTCTTCTCTTTAAAATAGAATTTAAATTTAGTTATTAGCTTAACTTTTTGGATTCTTCGCTTGACATAGTTATTTTAAATGTGTTCAATAAATAACATCTGTGTTGATTTAACAAAAAATTACTAGATTACTAAAATTTTACATTTTAGTTTAGATTTAGAACACAATCAAAAATAGTCTTCCTAGCATATAGAGTGCACATACACTTCATAAGAATATGATCCCCGAGTTTGACAATTTAATGATGCAATTTATCTATTTATTAAATTACCCAACAAAGACACTGCCAAGCTCTTGTTAAAATGAGTTTGGGTACATTTTCGTATCCCATAGACCATTATATCAAACCAGTATAAAATTTTATTAAACACATTCTGATCAAAATTCTTGTTTTTGTCGGACACCAAGATAACCAATTCAACTACATTCCATCCCCAAACTAATGGCGATGAAGAGTTTGTCAAGAATGTTATGTGTAAATTCTCTTCTACAGACAAAAGGGAACTCCCTAGATATAGTGGTATGATCTAGAAACAACAAGGGAAAAAATATCTATGTTTTCCTTAGATAAATCAAAACATGGAAGAAATACCAACCCGGAATCTGTAGTAAGCCCTCCTCTTCTCCTTGCTTGGAAACTCCAACTCTAGCTCCAAGTGTTATAAATGGAACTTGAAAAATGACTAAAACAAGTAAGAGAACTACAATATCCACATATCATAAAACAATGTCTCTAATAAATGATTCAAAAGGCATTGAAATAAATCAGCATCAACATGACACAAGTATAGGAAAATAGAGTTATTTTTGTATTAATAAATTAAGGAGAGAGTTGCAACCATTTATAGATGCTTGACTTTGTAGATGTTTCCCCAATTATCTTTTCCTTCCTTCCCAAAAGAAAACCTTCAACCTCAACCCTAATGCATCAATGGATGATGATTCCTTAAAGCTAAAATTAGCAGCATGAGGGTACTAATAATCTCCTAAAGCCAACCCAAAATCTATGGGAGGCAGTGAATTTATATGGTAAAAGAGGTAGTTTAGGATATACCCGTCTAGGCTTAAGATCCACATATGAAAGAGGATAAGCGCTAAGGATAAAATATAAGACCTCTAGAGTAGGAATTAAAGATCTCTATATATGGAAAATGGTAAAACTACCTTATAATCTTCTAGAATGATAAGTTTCATAAACAAAATATATTTTTCTCAAAATTATAGAACCTTCTCACGTGCAAAGGAGAGCAACTTATGTTGGCTAGTGTAGGTGCTCAGTTACACAACTTGCAACCATTGTAGGCATATTGAAGTGCAGGGTGCGTTGGCGCAAAACACATAGTTTTTTGAGCTGATTGACCAAAAACTAATAATTTTTAGAGAGGTAATGCATAAGGATTTGAAAATGGATAATGAAAAGGTGTTAAGGATGTTGATTGATCTGATTTTCAGGCCATTTGATTCAATGCGAAAAAATGACCTATAAAAAATATTATGATAATGAAAATACTACGCATGTACAAATCCAAGCATCCATGAACATGGGATGAGAGTCTTCCCTTTGTGAAACACATATATAACAAAGCTCTCCATAGCTCAATTGACCATGTCCCCTTTCAAGTGGGCCTAGGATTTCAACCATTGTTTCCCATTGATGTAGCAATGTCTCTTGCTACTACATAGGTAGAATCTACACATGTTTACTCCAAAGTTGATAAATCCACCATTGTTATTGAAAAAATTCATCACATCCACCTATAGGTTCATGATATTGTTGATACAAATAATTCCAATTATAAAAAGTTTCATGATCAACATGGGGTGCCACATAAATTTCAAGTGGGAAATAAGGTTTGGTTGCATTTGTAGAAGGAACACCTTTCCAAAGCCCATCATAAGCTTTTACCACTTTGATATGGGCCTTACACAGTCACCAAGGCTATGGGTGATAATTATTTTGGGTTAAGTATCCCCCCATTCCTTGGCCTGCACCTAGTATTCAATGTGGACCGCCTTCGACAATATTTTCCACCATTGCTGGACACATCATACATTGCTGAGCAACTGAAACCAATAGAACTCAACCCATATTTAATTGAATATGCCACAACAAATCATATCATGGAAACATAGATTAATAAAACTCGCCAATAGAGGATCCAACTATATCGGGTTGTCAAAGTTGGCTAACTCTTGCACCAAGGAAAGTGGCTCACAAGGAACCAAGTTCCAAAATGTTTCCCTATCTCATGTAAGAGCTCAACACAATGGGGACCATTGCTTCCTATGGGGGGGGTACTTATCTAGGTGGATATTGATGGTCACTTGAATATTCCACTTAGACCACCAACATTGTTTCCATTCATTTTCCTATTTTATAGCACAATTTCCTATTATGCCAATTTTCTATTTTTTGTATTTTTCAGGTCCTAAAATTCTAGAGCCGTTTTGAGGCCCTAAGCAATTTTTTTTAGGGAAATGGGAAAAAATAATAATTTAATTGATGTTTTTAGTTGAGATTTGTTGTCATAGGATAAACCTTTCTAACGTTATATTTGCCTTTATAACGTTATATTTTTCACGCCAAATGAAAATCGTATGCCAAAGTAGCAACCCCAAGAATTTGACATTCCAACTAACCCCATTGGGGCCCATACCTTTACACACTTAATCAGGCTAGGGTCAGTTTTTTATGTTTTGGCCAAAAACATAGTTTTTTGACCTCATTGGCCTAGAAACTCAGAGTTTTCATAGAAGTAATGCTTAGGGATTTGCAAAGGGAGAATGACAAGGTGTTAAGGATGTTGATTGATTTCAACCATTTTATTGGATGTGACAAAATGGCATGTAACAAATTCCCCCCTAAAGTACAAAGTCAGAAGCAGTGGATGAGTACTAAAGTGTTTTACCTTGTATAAGTCATTAGGGGAATTTTGAGGTCGAAAATGGGCCTCCTAAGGAAATTATAAAATAATAACGGAAATAATAAAAAAAGATTTGATTACATCATTAAATTTTAATGGGAAAAAAAAACTATTCTTTCAACTCGTATTTTCAACTTATCTCCCAAAGTGTTTACTCAAATTTCAAGCAGGAATACTCGTTGGATGAAAAATTTAATTCCTGATCCAAGGAGTACCCATGTTGAATACTTTTGATGGACCTTGCTACAAGAAAAAATATAAATACATGAAAAACGTGCTAGCAATCATGTTTTTCATGTAGCAGGGTCCATAAAAAATGTGCAACATGGGTACTCTTGGATGGAGAATTAAAATTTGCATCTAGCGAGTACTCTCGCTCGAAATTTGAGTAAACAATTTGGGAGATAAGTTGAAAATACGAGTTTAAAAAGTAGTTTTATTATTTTATTATTTTTTAATATTTTTACCCTTTTACTTAAAAAATGGTGAATCATCCCCCGTGGTTGACATCATCATCTTGAATCTTATTGGTTCTTATAAATTTTATTTTGGTTGTACATTTTTCTTAGGACACCCATTTTAGACCTCAAAATTCCTCTAATGTTGGATCAAGAATAGATAGGTCGAGATCATTATCTGTTATAATACATATTATCATCATGATATCATTGTTGAGGGAGGCATACCCATACTCAACATATAAGACATTATACATGTAAAATTATCAAGAAGTATTTTCAACTAATGATAGATAATGGACCCATGCTTGGCTGATTGTCTGAATGATCATAGCCATCATACTTTGTAATCTTGTATGAATCCTAGAATCATAACTCGGATGGATGGAACTAGATTCAAGGTATTCTACCTCGTCACTTGATAGTACGATTATAACCATGCAAACAAATGCGATCAAGTCGAACATGGTAGAAACCATCTGATTACCGATTAACGATGTAAGTCATTAATAGATGTGAGAGAAACCACCGACCATGATAATGGATCTCAAGGTATTATAGTACAATCTATGTGATGTGAATGAATGAGCTGAAGTTGAACACCAGAGAGAATCTTTCAATCGAATTCCAATGATGAGGACCTATCACCAAGAGAAAGGAAACTTGTTATTAAGTTATGCACGCTCCAAGGTACCGAAAGGAGTTTCTAAGTCAACTTCTTGGATAATGAGATGATATCTATAGGAATCGACCCATCATAAGAGGGCGTTGATGTATCCCTTGTCAACAACATGAAACAAGTATTGATATTTGAGATATAATGGTGCTGATGTAGAGCTGGTTCAAGAATGGTAGGCATTAAAAAGAAGGCTTAAGAGTATTATAGCAGATGCCAATTGAAAGAGTTCTCTTGAACATATTTATGACACTGTATGGAGTTTCTAGAATTGACTCAAAACAGACTACGAAGGCTTTTGGTATGGTGGGATTAACCAAAGAGGCAAGAAAATTTCCCAACATAATAGTCACAAAGATGAAGTGAAATAGTTTCATATTCAAGAGTGACTGTTACCATTAATAGGTAAAAGACATTGTTTTCCCAATTTCCAAACCATTTCTAGCTAGTATCTATTTATTTTTAACAAGCTTGAGGAGGATAACATATGCTTGATCTATAATTTCATCATTTGGATGAATCCTTCTGATTATTTTTAACTAACCTTGAGGAGTGGTTTGGTACCGTCATGTTTAACGATTCCTACATTATTTTATGGTTTTACGAATCTAGCAATGGTATAGCTCAACTTTTTTTTCTTGTTTAGAGAGTTTGAAAAGGAGGCAAAAAAGAAAACTCCACAAGTTCCTTTTCGTAAATTTATTCTCTTCAGTCTGAAAAGGCAGAAAACAATACCGAGGAGAACATTTTAGTCCTATTTGACTAAAGTATTCCTTTTTCATAAATAGTCTATCCCATTCCAGAAAAGGGTTAAACTTATATTGGGAAAATTTGTTTTCATTTACTTTAACGTGTTCGAAAAGGGAAGTGCTCGACAATATTTTCATGTTTTGGGAGTCTAAAATGTGTTCAAAGAGAACTTTGGGGGGTTCATTTTTCATAAGTTTATAGATCCCAAAAAAGTGATAAAAGTGTGCTCTTTCATCAAACTGACCTATATTCAACTTAAAATCTACATTAGATCATTCAATTATCTTTTAACATGCTCATAACACCACAAAAGGATTAAAAATATATGCCATACGGTCAAAATTTGGTCAAAATATTAAAAATATATTAAAATAAAGATTGATTGACCATAAATAGTGAAAAGTAAAAACGTTTATTTACCATTTTTCATTTGTACCTCTTGTGAGTGAGTTATGAGTGCATTTTACCCTCAAACTTTAGCAGGTGATTGTATCCAATTCAGTGGACCATTTCCAATGTCTTCAATTCCAGGTAGAATGTTTATCCTTTCTCTCCTTTTTTACAATTTTTATTTTTCATTTGATGCAAATTATTGATATTTATCAGTGATTTAGGGATTAAAATATCACCCTAGTCCCATCACACCCTCTTTGTCTCAAAAGGTGCATTGAGTCTGCCTTATTTACACTGGGAAGAGCGAACTAGAACACCTGCCAGTAAGGAAAAGTGTGATAGGTCACCCTGTCCATTGAAAGGTAGGTGCCATGGGCATATTTTTAGAAATATTTTTATGTTTTTGAGTTATTTTTCTCTCAAATTTTTGCACAAGGCTAATTCTAAGTGTTTTTATTGTGATTTTACAGTTATTCACCAGAGTAAAAAATGGTTTTAATCTAGAGAGAAAGATAACATGAATATCAATATTTGGATGTTGCAAATGACCCAACAACAATACAAGCCTTGAGGAATTGTGTGCTCCTTAATTTTTTTTGGATTTTAGGAATGAGAGATCAAATTGATTTACTGGAATATTTGGTCAAAGCATGGGATATTCAGGAAAATTTCTTCAGGATCATAGCACATATTGTCACAATAGAGTGGAGGATATCTATTTCTTGATAGGGTTATCTCAGAGAGGAGCTTCCATATCACTATATAGTATGAGAAGAGGTGGTGAAACTGTGAATGACTACATAGCTTCTCATTGTAGGCCTCATTCTAAAGAAAAATGGATGGGAAGATATAAATAAATGATGTCATTCAAATTCCTCTCAGTACAATCCTCTTCACTATCACTCAATTGGATGACAGTGTTTCTTTGCATTTGGATACCAAGTCCCAAATGCAATATGCATTGGAATGCATAGAGCCTATGGTCTTCAACTAGAGTGGAGGGGTATTGGCTAACCTAAAGGAACAACTCAACAAAATAAATGATGGGTTCTTGAAAAACTTTGATTATGGTTCTATTATAGTATATTTCAGTCTAGAGAGGACACCATTACTCTGCCCTCAGCAGATATCTTGCAAGCTTCTGGGACCTAGGGTTCCACAGATGAGGCAATGGGTAGATCTCATGTCCCTTCATGGGGGTGCACCTATGATGAGTTTTACCCCTACCTTAATTTGATGGCTTCAAGTAAAAATTATCATGATCGAGGACTATCCATATGCCAAAGTTGATTTCTAGGGAGACCCAAATCTTGTTTTACCAGAAGGTGAGTAATTGGGCAATATAGGTAAAAAAATGTCATTTTGAATGTTTTGTTATTTTTTGGATTTTACCACCTTTTTTAAAAATTTTAAGCTACCAGAGACTAACTATTGGTTTCGCATGAAGATATTGGACCTGAATGACCAATAGGCTCATTGTATATTTAATGATAGGGACAACCACAACTTACATAGATATAAGTTGCTGCAGGGGCAGAGGAGGAGATGGAGGATCCCAACATAGCTAAATATCTTTCCAAGTTTGAGCATCACGTTGAGGGTTTTACCCACAATGTGTCAGAGAACAGGACCAATAATATCCCTATACAACTGCAGTGATACAATATTGGAGTTTCAGAGCACATCAGTTAGCTATTGTGCACATTTTCCTGTGTGGGTGTGTGTTATCGCGATCCTCGTCAGGATTAGTTGAATAGGAGGAATTTGAGCCATATTTTTTCTACATGAATTTTGATGTTATAGATCATGTGGCCATATGTTTCTCAGCCATAATTTTTGTAAAAAAAATACTCTATATACAATTATCTATCAATGTTTCCAATTTTATCTATTTTTTTGCTCATTGGGTGATGTTGATTGAATTATTTACATGTTGAAAATGTCTATCTCAAAAATAATTTTCTTAGGAATCAATTAATTTATTTAGAATTCTATGAATATGTTGATATTGAATGTAATCAAAATTTTTTTCTAGAAGAAGAACCCTTAAAAAAATCCATAGCATATTTGGACTTCGTATTGAATAAACATTGTTTAGATGTAGTACTACAAGTTTTGAATCAATTTTTACCACTAAGTGGTGAATGATATGAGAAATAGAATCAGACAATAGTTCGATCATTTCACTATACTCAGTGATATTATTATTTGAACGACCGATATGAATTGCTTGTAAACTCACTAACTCGCCATTGGGAGCATAAATATACCATGTTGTGAAGCAAAGGTTTTGAGTACTACAACTAGCGCCATTAGCATAACCAACATATGGCTGAAGGAAAACCAACATCTGAAAATAAATTGTAATTCAATATTAATAAAGATAGTAGGAAACTTCGAAGGAAACTGACTATAAACAGACCAACACACCTATGCAGTATGTACATAGTGAATATGGAAAGATAATCTAGGCATTGTATTTTCTCAGGTACAACCCATTTCTTGGTTGCACTAAGTGGATTTCATCAAAATCAATGTGCTCATAAGCCCCTTTTGCAAGTACATGTTTGACTGTATACGGGCCTAGCCACATTGGTTCACGCTTTCCATATCCTAATTTATCAACTTCCTAATCATATAAAAGGACCATATCTCCTTCCAAGAAGGCATGAGGCTTAACATTCTTGTCATATTTTTCTTTGATGTGTTTCTTGTAAGCCTCGTTCGCCATTGTAGCATGGCGCAGAGTTTTATCTAAGTGACCTAGATGCAGAAAAAATATTCTTCTACGGAAGTTGTGGGAAGAAGCTCGATGGAAAATTGTAAATATGGAATCTCACATTCAATCAGGAGAAGTGCTTTTAGACCATACACCAAGTGAAAGGGTGTGAATCTAGTTGCAGTTCAAACATATGTTCAATATTCCCACAAAGCAGAAAAAAGAATGAGGTGCCAATTCATCGTATGAATCCCTATCATGCATTACAACATCATTTTCAACACCTTATTAATGGCTCCTACTTGACAATAGGATTGTGGGTAATAGGGAGTTGATATTTTATGCTGAAGGCCCAACTTGGCAGTAAGTTCAAACATCATGTAATTTAGGAAATGTTTACCAGGATCTGTAATGATGGCTTGTGGCACACTAAATCTGAAAATGACATGGTTTAAAAGAAATAATCCATTTTTTTCACTATTGTTTTTGTATGTAGGCATCACTTCATCCCATTTAGTAAAATATTCTACAACCACAATGATGTAGCCATGCCCCTTGACTGAATGAAGGTTACAGGTCATGAATTCAATGCCCCATTTTGAAAATGGATGTATAGGAGTAGGTGGAGCACAAGATTTATGATTATATATATGACAAGCATGATACTTTTGGACTACAAGAATTCAATCTCAAAACATGGTTGGAAAAAATTAACCCACTTACAAAATATTTTAGGCAGTAGCATAGCCAGCATATGTCTGACACATGCTCCAGCATGACATTCATTCAAATATTTCTCAAACTCCTCATGAGTGAGGCACCATCTAAATATCGTATTAACACCATGTTGATATAGAGGTTCACCAAGTATAATGTAATTTCGAGCTTGGTATTGAATGCATTGTTGATCAAAGCGCGAGGTGTTAGGCTAGAAAATTTGGGTCTAGATATAGATGATAATATCTCCATACTAGGGATCATAATAATCAATAAAAAATAATGAATCATTGGGAATAGAATCATCAGATGTTGACTCAGTCTTGGATGAGGGAAGGTTGCAGATAAGTTCAACAAAGACTAAGGACTTCTTAGATTTCTATTTGACGAATTCCAAATCAAACTCCTCAAAAATAATGATCCATTTACAGTATTCCCCCCATCAACTAACGTGACAAAATGTAAGTCATTGGGTTGCAATCAGAAGCTACCATAGTATTTTAAAGAAGAATATAGTTGTGACATATTTTGAAAGCTTGCACAACTACCAAAAATAACTTTTCTACATGAGAGTATTTTATTTCAGTGTCATTTAAATTTCGACTCAAAGAATATATAGGATGCTCGTACCCTAGGTTATCTTCTTGGACCAACCCCATATCAATGGTGCCGACTATTGCAACAAGATAAAATAAATAGTCTCATTGATAGTGAGCGTTATATAATAATGATGTTAGAACTAGGAAATCTTTCAAGGAATCAAAATACTTTTTGGATGTATCCACCGAATGGAAGGGAACCCCTTTTTCAATAGGAAAGTAAATCCTTTCGTATTTTCTGCATATTTCCATATGAATATCTGTAGAAAGTTAGCCTTTCCTTGGAGGATTTGTAACCAAGCTAGTGAGGAAGGTGTAGGAAAATAAATAATCACCTGTACTTTGAGTGGATCGATGAAGATTCCTTTTTTGACACAAAAAACCTGAGAAGTCTACTGGATTGGACACAGAATACACATTTGTGTCGATTTAATCTTATGTTATAAGGCCAGAAACATAGTAAAATCGCTTTAAGATGCATTGGATGATCCTCACGATGTTTGGAGAGGGAAGGTAAATCATCCAAGTAAGGTTGAACTATATTTTTAATATCATGGAGGGCATAATTCATGGCCCTTTGGGAAGTTGTGCCAATGTTATTCAAACTGAAAGGAAGTTTATGACACAAAAAGTTCCCCATGGAGAGATAAATGTAATATTATGTTGGTTTTATGGGAGTATGTTTATTTAATTCTAACAGGAAAATCCATGCATAAATGAGAAAATTTCGCTTCCCGCACAGTCATAAAAAATTTGGTTGATGAACGAGGTTTGGTAATTGTATTTAGGACAAGCACAATTAATATATCAATAGTTGACACATACTGGAATCTTTCATTATTTATTCATCATAGGGACAACGTTTGAAACCCAATCGGTGAGAGGAAATGGGTAAATAAAACCAGCATACCAATTTTTTGCAACTTCTGCTTTGATCGTAGTAGCTTTCTTAGGGTGAAATAGACATAAGTGTTGTCTAACTGGCTTAGCATCCATATAAATTTTAATTTCATGTACCACAATATTTGAATCAATACTTGGCATATCCTCATATTTCCAAGTGAAAACATCAAAAAATTCTTGGGAAAGGTCTTTATAAATAGTAATCTCATAGGGAGAACAAGATGTGCCAATATGGAAATTTTCAAAAACTCTGGGTTTAATTGGAATATTGAGAGGAATGTTTTCTTCAATATTGGCTAAGTTATTCTTGTAATCTATGTGATGAATGGATATGGAATCTTTGAATTTATCATTAATATTTGGTAAATAAAAATCTCCAAGATTATTTTCAAAAGTGTTAGGTAATGAGGAACAATGATGATTATCGTCCCATGGTGCTTCGTCTGACATCATGATTTCCATGATGCTTTTGTCGGTGCAGAAAGTACTGGTGAAAAGGTCATAATATGAATCAAATGTTTGGGAATGATCAACGAAATTTATTGAGGATTGAATATTAGAATTTTCCGAACATGACAAATAAATTGCTTCATATTCAAGATGAACGGGACTGAGTGACATACGATCACCAAATGTGTAAATATTAGAAATGCTAGGTACTATATAGGGATCAATGGAATAGTACAATATGAAACCATATTAACAAGTGCAACCAAATTTGGAGTGTTGGGAGGAGGTAGTGAAAATTTTCCCATTGGGGATGAGTCCTTAAGGAATCCTATCCCAACATGTTGCTAAGGGTGTGGGGATTCACCCACAAGTGGAATAATTCTAGTAGTTTGTGAATTACCAACAAAAAAGGTAATTTTATTGATGGTCATGATTCCCCCATGGTGAGGGAAATAAATCATCCTAAAATTGTTTGAGGCCATGGCTACAATGGCATAAATCCATGTTTTTCCCAGTAGGAGGTTATAATCCAAAGGTCCATCTATGACTTCAACCTCTATTGATATTGTTTTTCTAGCTAATTATACTTGCAATGAATTCAAAACCCCATAAGTTTTGAAACCTCTTCCATCAAAAGCTTTAATAGTGTTAGGTGATTGATGAATTTGTGGAGAACCATTAGATTTCCAACATGAAAGCAACATGATACAAGTTGAGGTGTCATCATCTACGATGGTTCGATGAATAGTTCTACTTTTGACAACAACTTGGATCATGAATTCCAGTTGGGGTGGGGTTTTAGGAGTATTTTTCTCATTATTAAAGACAAAACGATTTGAATTTGAAGGATCTATCTCACCAATGGCTGCAAGTAAATAAGCTCTCTTGAGCAAGATAATTCTGCAATACCTCGAGAGTTGACATAGAAAAAGGAGCTTGAGCTAAGTCCTCAACTATGTTGTAATTCTGTGTAGCTCTTGCATGAGGATTAAATGTTGATTTATGAATGACTCCTTTAGGAGGTTTAATGGTTAATTCAGTTGGTATTATACCTAGATGTTGATTCGAGGTATACTAAGTGGAGCTGGAAGGTTTATCATTAGCCTTTCTAGTCGAAGGATTCAGGTTACCATAGTCTTTATTCATTGTAGCCACCATGACATTGTCTTTATGTTTGGTGGAAGATAACATCATTACCTGGGAAGGGGAAGCTTGATCTTGTACAATAATATTTTTCTCTCGGTTTGGAAATTGATATGTTAATATGGAAGGCACGTTAGATGACAACATTAGGAATTGATTAAATGCTACCCAATGTGGATAGTCCCTAGTAAAATTTTCCTCGTTACAAATAACTCAAGGGTAACGAGGCTTAAAATTTTCATCAAGAGATTTTTTAATTTTTTTCCCTGTGAATATTTTTCTTTATACTTCTTTCCTTTACCTTTCTTCTTAATTCGAGGTTGCTGAGACTTTCCTTTCATATATTGAACAACATTAATCTTGGAAGTAACAATAAGAGTAGCAGAGGATGGGTTTTGAGTAGTCATAGAAGGAGATGAACCAAATAGTTTACTCACTATCTATTGACTAGAAGAACCAATCACACCCTCAGAAACATGTGATTCCTTAGTGGGAGTAGGTGGAAGAGTATTGGATGGTCTCAAAGAATTAGGTATATTGTCGTAGAGCATGTCAGATTGAGTATAAAATAAATCAAGATACTGAGCACAAGAAATGACTTTCTCTTCAGTCAAAACTCCACCCTTAGAAACACATTTAGTTATAGGAGGCAGTAAGGATTTAGTGAATCATTCCACCAATCCTTGATCAGGGATATAATAAGAAATACGAGTAGAGTCAAATAGTTTAAGGAGGTCAAAATATTGGTACCCATTTCATAATGAATGGGTAGCTAGAAATGGGTCAAAAATTTTGTTTCCAATGCACTAAAGTTGTTATAATTAGCTCTAGGTAGATCAAAATACCACTTAGATGTAAGACTAGTAAGAGTAATTTGAAAGAGTCGTAAACGAATAACTCATCATTTGCGGAGTTGGGTGAACACCATAAATAATATGTGATAATTTGGTCCGTCAGATCTTCGCCAGGGTTTCCACTTAATTTGGGAATGTCACTAGGTAACTTGGATGGAATAACCGACCACCAAGGATAATGTTGGATTGGATCATTGGTGAGTTAGGTTAAATCTAGTAATTCTAAAGTTTTTATAAAAGGAAACTATCTGTTGAAGTCCATTTGGGGTCCTTGATAACCTTGTGATGGAATATTAGTTGTTGGTGTGGGATATATAAGATATGATGGGAAAGTTTGGGCAACTGAAATTTGCATCCAACCTTGATATGGATTTTTTTGATAATTAAGATAACTCATACCAGGTTGTCCTGTTCTAGGATTGTTTTGATAGTTTGGGTATACTTTATATTGTTTGGAATTTAGACCTTGGAAATAATGGCATGGATAAGGTTATTTTATTGTTATTTTCTGACTAAAAGGAGCTTAGGGTATTCCTTCTAAAGGTTTCCTTGACAATGTTTGTGTCATTCTTAGACCACGCAGACTAATTTGCATATATGGCATGGTATAAATAGGTTGACTTACTTTCACTTGTGGAATTATTTAACCAAGTGGATTAGATGTAGGTTGTGATGGATCATGTATAGGCTGAGAGGACGAGATTTAAGAAGATCCTTGTACTATTGATAAGGCCTAAAAAAATTGAATTGTTTGTAATGTCACTTGGGAAGATTTACTAATTGTGACAGGTTGGAAAGTAGTAACTTGCATCATAGTTTGAGAAGGTTGATAGGTTGGAATTTTATTTAGACCCAAACCAGGTTAAACAGGTAAAGTAGGATTCCAAGGGGAAAAATCCATACCTGTAAATGGAGTACCCATAGGAAGAGGACTTGTATATAACGAGGCACCAAACTAATCCATTTGGTTAGTATATGGGAAAATCCTAGCAACAGGTTTTCCCCTAGATCGAGGATAAGAAGGAAGAAGAGGATAATCCCCCCTAGTGGGAGGGTATACAAGACGGGATGGGATTTGCTTTTATGGTTGTTCTTCCCCAATATAATGTTGTTCTAAAGAAATTTTAGGTGTACCAACTGGGGAAGGTTTTTGGATGCTAGATAAAGATATACTAGATAATATTTAAGAAGGGGAAAGTAAATGAGAGGTCCCAAGACTAGTCAACGAACCAAAACAATTCCTAAACAATGACTAGTATTCAGGTGGTATATATGGACCACCATATAGGTGCATTTCTGGTGAAATAGCAAACATATAAATTTCTACCACTTCAGTTGACTAACTCATTATGGCAGATACATATTAAGTAATAGTAGATGACTCAGTCATGGTTGAAATACTCAAAGGGATACACGAGTGTGGAGGATTTATAGGTGAAGTGTAACAAGGTGTTCTAGAAAAAAGAGCTTGAATTCAAGTATCATGCATAACAAAACAAGGATGTTGGTAAAGAAGAAGGCATCTCAAATGAGTAGGAATTGAATGTCTCTCTTTTTCAGTAATCTCCTCAATATCAATTAATGATCCCAATGGAATTTTCCTTCATCAGATCCTAAATATAAAGGTAATGAATGAGATAAAGGTAAATAAATAGGGGTAATAATTTCTAAATTTATGGGCTCAAAAGTTACTTGTCCCTCAGATTGAATCACCTAAAGTTGTAAAGTCTCTGAGTCTACAAATTTAGGTTCAATGAATTCAAACTCTAATGTATTTTGACAACTAAGTGTTGCCTCAGGAGGTAGAGGAGCCAATATTTTCATTCTACGCAAGTGTCAAGGGTGTTGTTCCATTTTTATAGATTAATTTTAGAAATTAAAGACACAAAAAAATGGCTAACTAGAAAAATAAGGATTACCAATTGAATGTGAACTATGGAATAATGTTTCCAATATGTGCAAAAAATATCCATTAATTTTTTGTTTGGTGTATCAAAGATAACAAGGTGGCTAACGCAGTTACCTATGGAAGGATAAAAACCTATAGGGGACTTCATTAATATACCCGGATGTACGTGGAAGTACAATCTATAGTAGTGTTGTCTAATGCATCATGTACAATAGGAAGTATTCCGATATACTTTTCATACGTGGAGCGCCATCCAATATATCAAAACAGTATGTGGAGAATGACCTTATATACTTACATACATGGAATACTGACTACCTCGATAATGTAACGTAGACAAGTAACGACAAATCATATGTTTAAATATGTCGAAAAACATCTATAGCCTAGAAATATGTATGTGTAGTTAATGTTCCAAATGATCCTTAGGTTAATTGAACAAATTGTAAAGTTTATCTTCAATTAAGTTTAAATTTCAAGGCTCATAGTACAAATCCACCTAAATTCCCTATGATGCAACTAGTATGATAACAATAAATATTTCACTTTTCGATGAAGATCTATCTACAAGAAGGAAGAAAAAAACATAATGCAACAAACAAAAAACTTCCTAATCACATATTTCAATGCAACTACTCCAATGTAATTCAAAACCCTATATGTAATGCAAATAATGAAAATTTTATTTTCATTTCTTTTCAATCTTCAAATGAAATGAAAATGAAATGTAACTAGATCATTGATCTAAGAATTCACACAGATTGGAACTGTAATATGAAAATTCCTTTTATCCTATCCATAATCAAGCCAAAAGTTAACAAAACCTAATTGATAAGTGGAAAGAAAAAATCAAACAAACTCTCATCAAAGGAAATTAAACTCAATTGTGAACACAATGACGGCTTCATAGAACCAAAACTACATTCAAAGACTCAAGAAAAACTTTTGGATCAAATCAGAATTTAGACTAAGTCATAGAAAGGAAAAAAAAATCATCCCATAGGACCATCGCATGTGCATAATGGGCATCCATGTAAACCATCACACTTACAGAGAAAATAGACTGTGTTGGGTCACTCTGTCTCATAAAAGAGAGTGTGATGGGCCTAATTTTCTCAAAAGATGACACAAAAAACCTTACCAAGATCAGAATTATGTTTTCTTAAGGCCAATTAATATATGAATAAATTAATTCAGGTCGCTTTGAAAGGCTAAAATGACTAGGCCAAGGAAAACACTGAAGGGAAATCTTGATCCTTAGTATGGTTGCAAACTTGTTATGTGGAAAATTATCTTCTGCAGACAAAAGGTAAATCCCTAGATCTAGTGGTATGAACTAGAAACAACAAGGGAAAAACTATCTATCTTTTTTATAGAGAAATCAGAATACGGAAGAAAGATATACCTAGAATATGTAGTAAGCCCTTCTCT
Source organism: Pinus albicaulis (assembly GCA_034641835.2). NCBI lineage: Eukaryota > Viridiplantae > Streptophyta > Pinopsida > Pinales > Pinaceae > Pinus > Pinus albicaulis. The sequence continues at coordinate 993,466,664 of CM076571.1, forward strand.
TCTCCTTGCTTGTAATCTCCAATTGTAGCTCCAAGTGCTATAAATGAAACCTGGAAAATGACTGAAACATGAAAGAGAACTACAATATCCACATAGCATGAAACAATGTCTCTAATCAATGAGTCAAAAGGCATTGAAATACATAAGAATCAACATGAAAAAAGTATAAGAAAACATAAATATTTATTTATTAATGAATGAATGAGAGAGTTACAACCATTTATAGAAGGATTGACTTTGTAGATGTCTCCACAATTATGTCATCCTTCCTTGCCACAAAGAAAAACTTCAACCTCAACCCTAATGCATCAATGGATGATGATTCTTTAAGCTCAAAGTAGCAGCATTAGGGTACTAGTAATCTCTGACAACCAACCCAGAATCTATGGGAAGCAGTGAATTTATATGGTAAAAGTCATAGTTTTTTATTTACCAATCTAGGCTTGAGATCCACATATGAAGGGGGATAAGCTCTAAGGATAAAAGATAAGACCTCTAAAGAAGGAATTGAAGATCTCTATCAATGGTAAATGGTTAAAACCACCTTAGAAGATTATATAAGGCTAATTTTTGTAAATATTTTTTATTTTTCCTAAATTCTAGAACCATCACACCTGTAAAGGAGAGAAAACTACGTTGGTTAGTGTAGGTGCGCAGTTATGCAACTTGTAACCATTGTAGGTGGATTGAAGTGCAGGGTGCATTGGGGCCGCAAACATAGTTTTTGAGCTAAATGACAAAAAAATAAGACTTTTGGAGTAGGAATGCTTAAGGATTTGCAAATGGATAATGAAAAAGTATTAAGGATGTTTATTGATCTATTTTTCAGGCCATTTTATTGGATGTCACGTAATGACATGTAATAAACAAGCTGGTAGTGTACATACTATGAATGTACCAATCCAAGCATCTATGAACATGGGATGATATTCTTCTATATGTGCAACACATATATAACAAAGTTCTCCATACCTTGACTAGACATAGCCCCTCTCAAGTGGGCCTCAAATTTCAACCATTGTGTCCCATTGATGTTGCAATGTCTCTTACAACTACATAGGAAAAATTTGCACATGTTTAGTCCAAAGTTCATAAAGAAACTAAGTTTATTGAACACATTAATCACATCCACCATCAGGTTCATGATATCCCGGATAAAACTAATGAGAATTATAAAGAACATCATTATAAACTTTGGGTGTCACATAAGTTTCAAGTGGGAAACAAATTTTGGTTGCATTTGCAAAAGGAACACCTTGCCAAAGCCCATTAGAAGCTTTGACCACTTCGATATGGGCCTTACACCATCACCAACTATATGGGTGATAATGATTTTGAGCTAAGTATCATCCCATTACTTAGCATGGACCCAATATTCAATGTGGGTTTCCTTCAACCATACTTTCCACCATTGTTGTACACATCAAACATGGTTAAGCAACTGACGCCAACAAATCTCAACAAATATTTCATGGAATAGGCCACAACTATTCGGATCATGGAAACATAGATTAATAAAACTTGCCAATAGATGATCCAATTGTATCGGGTTGTAAAAGCTATCAAACTCCTGCACCATGTAAAGTGGCTAACTAGGGACCAAGTTCATCAAAGGTTTCCCCATCTCATGGAGGAACTCAACATAATGGGGACCATTAATTTTTAAAGGGGTAGGACTTATTTAGGTGGATATTGGCGGCCACTTGTCTCTTCCACTTGGACCCCCAACATTATTTCCTTTCAGTTTCCTATTTTCCAACACAATTTCCTTTTTTGGCAGTTTTATATTTTTTCTAGTTTCTAGGTCCTAAACTTCCACAACCTTTTTGATGCCCTAAACAACATTTTTTGGGGAAATGGGAAAAAATAAGACTTTGATTAATGTTTTTAGTTAAAATTTGTTTTCATGGGATAGAAATTTCTAAAAGGATATTGTGTGTTCCAAACGAATATAATATGCCAAAGTAATGGCCCCAAGAAGTTGAAGTTCCAACTAACCCCATCGGGGCCCTAAAATTTTGGTGCTTCATCTCCTAGGGCTAGTTTTTTCGACGTTTAGGGGTTCTCACTATTTCTTCACGATGAAAAGTCCCCCAAGCCTTATTTTAAGATAATTGAGAAGGCATGTAGTGATCACATCTCTTCTCAGAGATAAGCTACCATCGCTCGAGCTAGTTTGTTTCCTTTCTGCATGTAAACAATTTTCAACATTTTCTATTTACTAGTTGATATTCCATTTCACTGTACCTTTGTTTTTTTGTTTAATTATTCATTCCATTCATAAATTTGGATCACCTTTCCACCATTAGATCAACTCTTTTCATGCAAAAAATCCATAACATACTTGAGCCCGATGACTGAGTCATCTAGTGGGAAAAGGTTTAGTAGACTGATTCCACCATCATATCGACCCTTATACCATTGAATAATACTTTTTTGTAGCTAATGCACAATAAAAATTACATCATTTGATACAGCGATTGATAATTCAAATGTTGAAGTGGATGTGTTTACAAGATAAAGGAAGGTGGCCACCCACACCCAAATCCTTGGGTGATATGGCCTGAGGCTCATAGTCCTACAATTCAAGTTTCAGTGACAAAAACATAGATGGTGGTTCTAAAATGCCCATTCCCGATAAGTTAAAGTCCAAGTTCCTGAAACCTTGAACCTCAAGATGTTGTTCCATCTAATGAGTTTGGGTCTCCAAATATTACATTTTCAGATTTATATGGGAGGCAAGGTCCCAAAGGCCAAATCTATACAATTTGGAGGGATTTTTACCTTATATAAGTTTCTAGAGATTCCTCATGTGGTTAGCCCCACATGTGTAAGTGATGGTGGGATTATGTGACGTCCACTCCTACCATGGTGGTAAACAAGATAGATCCACTTATGGGAGGCATAACTTTCATAAATAAGCTTTGATTAAGGTGGTTTCATATAGTTATAAATGCATTGGAGTGTAGATTGACATCAATGGTGTGAGTACAATTTGTAGACAATAAGACACTATAAAAGTTTATTTGATGCCTTGAACTGGCTCTATAAGGTTCAAAACACTAGTTTTTCAAAATAGTACCTACCACTAACATGGGTTATACATGATAATTCCTCCATTTTTTACATCTGAAAAGTGCCAAGATATATGAAAAACTACATGGTATAAAATGGATTACAAATATATAGAGGCCATGTTAATCCATATTTTTTTCCTTCATGATTTTGGAGACCATAAATCCTCTCAATGTTGAGTCATAATCCAAAATGGATTTGAACCAAGATGATGGTTCTAAGAATCAATACCTAAATTTAAGAAAATGATTTATGAATATTACATAACACATAAAATAAAATTTAATGCAAAGTTAAATGAGACAAATGAGAGGAAAAGTAAAGAGTTAGAAATTAAATGAAAACCAAAGAGAAAGTCTAAGTAATGGGATCTGATGTTTAAACATGTTTTCCTTCTCAATATCCGAACTCTCCTTATTTTTTCTTGTAATTTCACTCTTAAAGGGATATTTGTTAATTATTGGCCAAGGAGAGGAGAAAGTATATTGAGTCATACGATTGTGTCATAAATCATATTATTAAAATAATATCAAGTAAACCATTTTATGTTTCCTTTCTTTCCTTTATTTACCCTTAGAAGAGACCACTGTGTTCATTATGTCGTTGATGTTATGTATGGTAAGAATTATTTATATAATTTGTTCAATATATTTCCCTTATTCATTTTTAATTATATCTAATATTTTTAATGGAAGCTACTATATGTTAATAGCTACATGAAAATTTTTGATAGTTTAAGAGTTTTTCATTTTCTTATTCTTGATGAATTCTCTCATGAATTCACTCTGAATTTGTTTCAGATTATTGCTAGAAACTCTATTCTAAATTGGATTTTTTCTATGATTTGAGATCAGTGGAAACCATTATATGGCTATGGATTTTTTTTATAGAGTTTTCAATTTTAGTTATTTTGTTAATTGACTATTAATAGGGGAAATCATCATTATTTCTTGTGATGGCTATTGCAATCCATCATATTTTCTTCTAAAATATCTATTGCTTCTTTTGCTTCTTTTGGGAATTAGAGTGCTCATACTCAACAATGTAGCAATATATTCTCAAGTTAAACAATGCAAGTTCCCTTGTTTGGGGACCATACATGGGTTGTACAAGTGATACACTTGGTACACCAATGACCTATTTCGTCCTAGGGGTCACCCTTCATATGATTATGTATAAATGGAAGTAATTACTATTTTGTATTATAATTTCAAATTATTTCTAAATAATTGGAGTTTGAATTTTACTTAAATTATTCTTCCCTTAATGCCTTAACATTGGTTGATTTGTCTCATTCACCACCTTCTGATAAAATTAGTTTCCATGTGATAATTTAACTTTGATTTCATACAATATAGTTGACCTAAACAACTTATGATGCTTCTTGGGTTATCAATTATATCATGTTGTTATTAAGTGATAAAATCCATAAGGATACATGGAGAGAGATATTGCTACTAAATTATATGTTGGATTTTCTAGCTAATTCATTATGTGAATTATGTGAGTGAGATGTTATGGAGAATTATATATTGGATATTATCATCATTGAAATAAAAATGAATGAATAAGTAAAGAGGGACAAACTAGTTTGTATTTACAGTATACCATTGAAAATCACATGAATCTATTCCACTCAAGTGGTTTTTATTTTAAGAGTTGCTTATAACATAAATCCATTTTCTCAAATGTATTCATCCATATCTATTTAATATGTTATTTTTTTATATACCAAACAACATATGTGACGTTGAATTTGTTTTCAAGTTGAATTTATTTTAGTATAGATCACAATAGTTTAATAGGAGATGTGTCATTCCATTGCACTGGAATTTTTTTCCAAACTCCATTCATGGAAGAAATATTTATTTAGTATATTATTATTAATTGGAAGAATATATAAATATGGATGAACATTTCCTTATATTGGTAGATTAAGAAAAGTTCCCAGCTATCCAAACACAATATAAAAAGCCAATAACGTTTTTCATTTTTATGAAAACAAGTCTAGAAAGTGTGTCATGTTATATTAACACAAACAAGGTTGATATATATCTAGCAATAGAATCAAAATCATTTAAATAATTAATGGTTATCATTTTCCTATGGTACCAAAGTAATAGCCAACTCCTGAACCCAACCTTATGAATTATCTTTGTTACCATTCAACAATCAAAGAGGTATAGTCGTGAACTTGATAATCTTGATACAATCAATTCACTTGAATGCAATGTACAAAAGAGTTGCATTGAAGGTAAAATTCTTAGTGATAAGAGTATTTGAAGAGTTCTGGTTTCAAATCCTAAAAGTTATTTTCCCTCCGAACAGAATGATCTAAATTAGAGAAACAAAGATCAAATGTTAATTCTAAAAAATATTAATGTTGGAGAAGATAATAAAGTATAAGGTTAAAGTCTCTGGTTGATTTATTAACAATATTTTCAATTAACTTATATCATACTTTACAACTTTTTCATTGGTTTACTAGAAATTATTAATTGTGAAAATCGGAAGTAATTGTGAAAACTCGAAGTCCTTAGTTCTACATTACATCACATCCGCTCTACTATTCCATGCATCCAATAATAATGTATATCATCTTATACACTCCAAAATAATAAATGATCATCACATTTGGGATGGCCTTATATAGAGGGATCTTATAAGGATCAATAATTATGAAAAGTCTTTGCCTTATTTTACCTTCAAAACTAATTCAATAAGTTTAATAAGGACTCTTTTTAATGTATATATTTACCAATAACAATAATGATACAATTATTTGATATTAGTAAATATTGGAAGTAATGCTCTATTTACCAATATAAATCTATCTTATCTTCAAGTCTACAGGTTATAATTACCAGTATAAATCCATTTGATATTAGTAAATATTGGAAGTAATGCTCTATTTACCAATATAGATCCATTCTACCAAGCATCAAGAGAGATGAAATCTCTCAAGAGGAAAAGCTCTTTTTGAGTGCAAAGCTTAAGGAATGGTTTGCACCTTGAGATATTCGATCCCTCTAGACATTGATAAGGATAGAGGCTCTCAAAGTGAAAACCTTTATTTGAGTTTTACACTAAAAATTAGATTTATGTCTTGTGTCCCTATTAATGCTTGGTAGATTTTGAGCTAAAATTAATCCATGACATTTTTTTATAATGCATTCTCTTTGCATAGACATATTTTATAATTATGTTTGTTTAAATTTTTAACGTTATATATATATATATATATATTTGTGCTTATAATTTATATATTTCTATTATTCACATATTTTACTTGCTATTTCATCTTAAAGAATTCCAAATTTCGATTCATTATTTCTTCAATTCAAATTATTTAATATATTGAATTTTAATATATATATATATATATATATATATATATATATATATATATATATATATATATATATATATATATATATATATATATATATATATATATCGACTTGACCAAAAATCTAGGCTATGGATAGTTGCAAAACTAACAGGCGTATTCTAAACCTTGTTTAGAATATTTAAATGATTTGGTGTTTGTTTTCTTCGCACAACTTATAAATTTAACGTTTCCAATGTATAGATTTAATATATAAAATAATATATTATAAAATAAAATAATAAATGACATAGTTTTTATATGTTATGTGGAGAGCTTTTCTAACTTAGTAAAGAAGAGATGTTGTAATATTATATGTTATAATGTTATCTTATATTATGTAAATATTTTAATTTGGTTAAATTATATAAAAATGAAATAAAATATAAAAATATAAATAAAATAAAATTAATAATTATAATTATTAAAATAAAATAAAAAATAAAATTTAACATTGACACCTCTAGGTTTTTAGGAACTATATATATTTTTTTATCAGCAAGTATAGGTCTCTTTCTATTAACTATTTAGATTTTTACATACAGTGATCTGTTGGCACTTCAGAAACCAGACCATGTGTCCAAAATTACAAAGACTTTTCCGCCCTTATTGGGAAACCAGAGGAAACTCTAATCTAATGGCCCCTAACAAAAGTAGTAGAGCCAAAACTCCCTCTTGTAGTTAGCTAAACCTACTAATAATGTGAACTATAGACATTACAGGGTTGAAGTTACATAGATAACTGATCATAAAAAAAAGGGGGGGCCAAGGCACCTGATCAACCCTAGTCCTGGTCCTCCCCTCTCGGCCTTTCCTACTCTTTCTTAGTCTCGTCTTCCTCTTCTTCTCCATCTTTGACATCTTCCAGCGGGAGCACATTTTCAGGCCGTAGAATTTCGAGATATCCAACTATGACCCTGGTGTCCTACAGTTTGCCGAGGCTTCCTTAATGCTGCTGAGGTTTTCCATGACCGCTTGCCCAATTCTCCTCCTCTCCCGAATCAGACGGCCCAGGAGGATCCTTGACACCTAGACCGGGTGCACCTCGACTCTCCTCCCATACTCTCGACACAAAGACTTAACCAAGTCTTCCTCCATTTTTGAAATGGCACAGGCATCCTCGTCATCGTTATCAGTGAAGAACAGAGCCTCCCAATCTAGTCTGCCTCCCCATTTCTCCGGCTGAGATGGTTGCATAGTTTTTTCCGCCCCTAGACTCCTATCCTCTCCCACTCCTTGTTCCCCTACCAACGCAGTGACAACCTTGAAATGGGCGTCTCTCCATCCTCGCTTCCAGATGTGAATTACGTCAGACCTCCTCCATAGCCTCCAGCGCAACTCCACCACCTTTCTATCCGACCACCCTGCTGCACCAAACTTCAGCAATGCCGCCCTTGCCCCTTCCTGACCATATAAACCCTTCATTTTCTCCACAATCTCCTATGCTTCCTTCCTTCCCCTTCCGACAATAATACCTTCACATATGCACATACTAGGACAGAGGTGGTTCCTCTACCCCTCAGGATCCTGCATCCCCAACGCCTCTGCCTCCATTTTTTCGTCCTGCCTATTGTTAATCGCTATCACTGTCTTCCCCCCACTTAAAATATCACCCCCAGGCATGCTTGCATCCACGTCGCCTTTTTCATGCATTCACCGCATGTTCAACCTCATGGGGAGCACGTGGCACCCGTCCTACCGCCCATGGGACATGGTCACCCAGATTGGGGGTTTACGATCTATGGTTTTACCAATAGCATTTTTATGTAATATATCCTATTTAAAAGCATTATATATATATATATATATATATATATATATATATATAAATTCCAGATCTATCAAGCTCGGAGAGGGATCAAATCTCTCAAATTGTAAGCTTCCTTTTTTAATATAAAACTTGAGGAAAAGTTTTCACCTTGAGATATTTGATCTCTTAGGACAATTTATATAACCAAAATTAAAATAAATCTAGATTGATTTACACAATTCCACAATAAAATATTTCGGAGTTGATTTCTTACCTAATTATCCAATATAATATTTTGGATGGATTTCTTACTAATAATGAATGATTGCATATCGTGACACATAAATCAATGTTAAGGTGAATTTAATATGAAATAGCCATACATGTATAGTTCTATGAATAATGATGGGCCTCCAAATTAGACACAAATTAAGGCCCATATGACCATCCTTTAGCACATTACATATTTTTAGCTTTAATATGTTCATTACTAAGGTTTGGAGATAATTTCATATTTGTGCCTAATATTATTTATTTTTGTAGAACATTGTGAGAATATTGAGCATATTATGAAGATTTTGAGGTTGAGATAATCTAGGGACTTTCTCCCTACTAAAGTATGGGCCAAGATTGAATAATAAATTAACAAGATATTATGAAATTATTGAACAAATTATGGAGCTCCAATGATTGATAAAATCTAGGAATGTGCTCCTTGTCATTTAATGCAAATTCCTAGTGTTGGGAACTAGATCCACTTTTTGAGGGATTTTGGAGGGGAAAGCTACCTCCTTTCAAGGAGAATACTTCCTCATAAATTTGTATAAGTACCAATTCAGATTTTCCTATAGAAGCATATATTTCTTAGTATTCTTGTGGATAAAACTTGTTATTTAGAAGCTCCACTTTCATTTCTAGCAGGGTTGTACTTGGATTGATTCAAATAATGAAGTTTGGTGTCCTTTTTAGCTTTTAAATATAGGTTTCCTTCATAGTACTCTAATTATCCTTGGCCTTGGCTATCCCAGTAGCCTCAGAGTCTTGTTGTATGATTTCTTTACTTCATTTAAATGCTTTTTTCACTTGCATCACTTATTTATGCATTTACTATTCATGCTTCTTTTGTTGTAGGTCGTATTGGTTAAATGATTGAAGTGAGTATTTTTCAGGTTATTTATAGATTCAAAAGCATGACACATAATTATACTAACTTTTAAAAATCATATTCATCATTGATCTACTTGGATTTGTTTACTAGTTCACAAATCTAGAATTTTTGGAAGTCTCTTGTAGAAAAATAGTAGTAGTTTTATATTATTTTTTAGAACATGTTAATGAGCTTTATTTCCATTTATTCCACTTGAATTGAGTCATAAAAAAATATAAGTTAATAAAAAAATTTACCCCATATAATTTTCACTTGGTCACGTTACACATTTGATAAGTTAACTAGCTCACTAATTCTTAAATTTTCAGTTTTTAGAGTAGTAATTTTATGTTATTTTTTAGCACATGTTAACAAGTGTATTCTTGAGTGATTCCCATTGGAATCGAGTCCTAGGAAATTTTACTTAACAAAAAAAAAAAAAATCCTATATCATCATCATTTGATTTACTTGGGCATTCGACAAGTTATCTCAAGGAGTAGCAGTCTTGTAGCAGTCCTGTAGCACCATGTAAACTTGACCAAATTTGCTCGAAAAGCTTGGTTTTTGTCTCTTAGGCCTGAATAATTACCTCTAGGCTCTAAATCCATGGTTGAGGAGGACCCACGACCATTTTGAACTTGTATTCTTCTCACTGTAAACACAATTTTGTAGTTAAGGTTAGGTGACAAATTTCTAAATTGAATGATAATGATGATTATCTTATGAAATGTAATTGAAATCGATTAATATAGCCAAGTAACATTGAACATAGTGATTAAGAGGGTAATTTTCCAAATAAAATTAGATTAGGCCTATTTATTTGAATTAATTCTCTTAGGATTTCAATTACAAATTGTTGTTCTTGCATAGAGTTAGTTTATTTTCAAAGATAATTTTCACATTCTGAAATTAGACTAATGTTTCACGTTTTTGCAAGTAGCAAAAGGTTTACATTCTACAAACAAACAAGTACTTTTTATTCTTGCAATTAGCGTAACCTTTACATTACTGCAACTGTATTTAGCACTTACATTTGAGCAAGCTTCATTTCCATCTCTTGCAAATAGAGTATCATTTCCATTTCTACAGTTAGGATTTGATTTTATGTCATTCACTTCATTGCATCGGATTAATGAAAGAAGGGCACATTGCATGCTGCACATATAGTGGCAACACCTCTTAATTATGTATGAACCATAGGTTGATAATTTAAGTCAATAGCCTTGAGAGTTGCATCATAATTGTTACAATACTGGGCTCATCACTTTTTGGCACCATTGTCAGGGAGATGTCAAAGAGTGAATTTTTTTCTTCCCTGCTTGATGCATTTCTTTTAATTTCTACAAAAGCAAAAAAATTAGGCATATTTATTTACATTATCATTCTTATTCTGCATTTTCATTAGGCATATTTTATTTAAAAAATCAAAAATTGCATTACATTAGAATTTTCATTCAAAGAATTATAAAACCAAAAAAGTACTTCTCCAACACCAAAACCTCCCCATTTGACCACATGGTGTAGTAAGAACCACATAATCATCCACTTTTTAAGTTATAAGAAGAAGAGGTGGTAGAGAAGGTAGAAGAAATGGATGGAGATGATGACAATGAGGAAAATCCTCTTGGATTTCCCATTCAAGATAGTGATATTAGTGTTCATATGAACATAATCCCTCAATATTTCCTTCCCAAATTCCATGGTATGAGGTCATAGATTCGAGAAACCTTTCTCTTTAAATTTAAAATTATTTGTAGATCTTATGTTACTTATTAAACACTAAAAAATTGAGATTGTTTCCGGCAACATTGAAGGATAGTGCTCTTAAATGGTTCAAGAGTTTAGGGACTAATTCAACCAGATCATGGAATGATATGAAAAATATATTTCTATAAAAAAATAAACATCATGATATAAAGGAATAAATCCTTAGAATGACTCAAAAATAAGGTAAGAGCCTCGAGGATCTAATAGACAGATTTATGTATGATGTTAAGAGGATAAAATTACATCATTTAGGATCTTACACACTAAAAACGCTCTTACTTAAAATAGTTATGGATGAGTGGATTAATCTCCTTGATCTCATGAGTAGACGTGATGTACACCAATTATCATTTAAAGAAATTTGTGAAAAATGCAAGTGCATATCAAGAGGAAGGGAAAGAGTGAGTAAATCAACATCAAGATCGATAAGTCAAGTTGAACTTGGAAACTTTCTTGATAACTTAAAAAAAAAAATTATTAGAAATCTAAGTAAACAAGTAGAAATGTTAAGAATGAAAAATGAGCAAAAATAAGATGCTAATATTTTTCTTATCTATGCAGAATCACATGCTACTAAATATTTCCCATCATTACCAAGGTTGAAGGAATTTTACCAAGAAGATAACGGAGCAAGTCAATCACCAAAGCAGTTATGTTATGTAGCTCCAAGAGGACCATGGAAACCTAGTCAAACTGGTATGATGCAAGAACCTATTTCAAAATTTCAACATTATACAAATACTTCTCAAAGTAATTAGAACACACCCTTTCCTTGAAAGCCTTGGCTATCTCAACCCCTTTACCAATCTTGGCAACAAAGTTGGAAAACACCATATGGGAAAATCCACAATATCCTCAATATTTTCCTCAATATCATCCATACCTAACTCCATGCCATCCCTACCATCCACCTTCACCTTCACCACAACCTCAACGACATCCATCCTAAATACCCACTCCCACTCAACTATCTATACAACCATTTATGAACCCAAACAATCTAGTAACTCAACCCACTTACAATTTTGAGGTACAATACTTGTAACCAAGTCCTCTTGATATGAATGGTACTCTCCTTATATAGGGAAGTGTATTAAAACAAGGATATTCCATTGATTCCATTTAAGAAAAACATCCAGAAGAAGAAGAACAAGAGAAGACCAAGGAATCATGGACCACATTTAATGGAGAGTAGTCATTGGAGCCTGAGAGTGAAGAATTCATGTTATGCTTATCATCAGATTATTTATATGTTCAAAATAATAGTAAAAAAAAAATATGAATATTTGAATGTCGTGGTAGAAGAGGACACATAAATTGATCCAAGTGTGCAAGTGAACCAAGGGAAACATAACTATATTTATATATGGTTCCAAACAATCACTAAGTTGCAATAATACACTCTTCTTCAACAATTATTGACATCATCAAAGAAGTTGTTCTCACATTTAGGTATATTTCAAAGAATATATTTCAATCCTACACATGATTTTATTTGTCATATTGATATGCACATGGATCCATTGGAAATATTCTTGTACTTGAAAAATATTTTTTTTTTCAAGTAGAGTAGGATAGAAAAAAGAAATAAAAAAAATGGAAAAATAAAAAATAAGAGGAAAATAATAAAATCTCAGGTAAAAACCTATTTTTAGCCACGTGAGATTGGCTCACTAATTGAAAACCTTTGTGAGGTGGTCAGTGGGTTAGAAAGAAAAAAGAAAAAAGAAAGATAAAAGATCCTATGTGAAAACCCCCTTTGAGGCACCTAGACAGACCTACTAGTGTAAAACCTCATTGAGGTAGCTAGTAGGCCTAAGAAAAAAAGGAAAAAGTGAAAAAAAAAAAAAATGAAAATGAAAACAAAATATTTTCTCCATGTATCTCTCTCTGATGAATGCAAGTTGTCTCCAAACTTTGCAATCAACAAGAACAATTTAGCACTAAAGGAAGAAAAATTGATGAAAAACCTAGTCAAAGGAAGTCAAACATGGGCTCTCTCCCCCTTTTCCCAATTTCTCCAATGTGATCAAGGCCATCTAAATCCATCACCTACATCCATTTCCTTGACATTTCCCATCATTCCCAATCATTTCCACTCATTTCCCTCGATGTCCTAAAATGATACAAGAAAGTTATGTTTTGCTACAAGGCTGTCAAAATATAGAGGGCATAAATTGTTTCTACCATCTCTCGAAAAACCATGCATCCATTTTCCAAGTTGTTTCATGGGGAGATGGATAAGGATTATGGTAACATGGTTAAGAAATTTCAGCAAATTCTAGTGCACAATTTACGAGAAATTGACCACCATCAAATTTAACCATTTTTAATTTTTCTCGATATTCGTGTATCCATTGGAAAATAATTTTAATGTAGAGATGCATAAGTATTATGGAAACATGCTCAAACAATTTCAGGTGAATCCAATCTACCAATTGAGAAATATAAATTAAACAATTTTGCTACAAGATTGTCCCGTATTGCTACAAGACTGTCCAGAATTGCTACAAGATTGTGATGAAAATAGAGAGAGAGGGGTAATATCCTCTGTTTTCTTTGGGGGAATGAGGAAATAATTCTACCAAACCTCCACCATCCATTCTCTACACAATTTAGTCACTTTTCTATCAAGAAATCATATTTTTCGTGAAAAAACTCATTTTCACCCCTTCTTCACAAGATTTCACCACCATCAGAGCTCATGTTACTGTCCCTAGGCTAAACATTATTCATCCAAGTCACTTAATGCATTTAATTAAGCAACATAATGTTTTAATTAGGTTTTTAAGTGAACCGTGTAACTCCTACATGAGAGAGAGATCAATCTTGTAGAAACTTGCACAAATCTAATAGAACGAGAAGCAGAAGACTGTTGTAGCTTCACAGTGAAGACCTGACCATCAATGTGAATTAAAAAATCCATCCTTGAGTTTTGATGAAGCCACACCATCCTTGAAGAGGAAACCAATCCACTCCAACATAGGCATATCAAAGACTAGAGGGACCTACATGGAAAAGGAAATTATATAAGTCAAATACATATTAGAGAGCATCATCAAGTTTTCTTAAATAACATCGTGTACAGGAGAAAATAATGAAGGAGAGAACCTTCAGGGAATATTTGGTCGAACATTATTTTAGCAGCAACATTCATGCATCTACAACAACTTGACATCATGCAGGAACATGTATGCTTTGTTCTTAACCTCTCTTGTTGAGCATATTATGATTAAAAAAATAGTTTTTAATGCACACCAAAGAAGGTTTTATAGGTTGAAGGTATCCAGTAAACTTGGCCACTCTCGACTAGAAATACTGCAATCTACTCAACCACCCATGCAACATGGAAAATTCAAAGTAGGGGGAGTGATAATTACAAGGAGTGGGGACAATGGCTAAAAGAGGAAATTCATGCAAAGGCCAGGCCACCAAGTGCTCTGAGCCCATTACCACAAAAGGGAATAAAAGGACAGGGCTAGAGTTCACTTGCACCAATGCTCATTCCCAATAAACGGTTCGAGAGGCCCATCAAGGTATTGAAGGACGAGTTATATGCTACCAGAGGCTGCTTAGGGTACTACAATATTGCTACAGGCTAAGTTTGCAAGTGCTACAGGACAAGATACCACATCTACAAGAGTACCTGAATTTCTACAAGAACACAAAAGAGGTGATATAGGTTTGAATTAACAGTAGAAAAGGAGCGCAAACCACCAAGAAATTTCCTCAATGTCCCGTGAACATAAAGAAGTCATCCTGAGAAGGGTAAGTGGCCTCCTCCCTTCTCACTTTCAATACGATTGCATAGGGAATTATGTTTGCTACAAACATCATGTAGCAAACCCTTCTGAAAGTAAATTACATTAAAACCTTATTTTAGCACATAAGAAAGGAAATGCAGGAGAAGAGGAAAGTATTTTTCACTGTACTAAAGGGTAGCATCCTTCTCCTTCTCTGACAGAAAAAAGGAAAAAAACTTCAGCCACCCTATCTCTACCTCTACACTCCAAACTGCTCAGAGGCGTACCTTGAAAAATTCCCTTCAGATAAATTAAGGAAGGAGCGGTAGGAACCATGAGGGGAGGTTTCAATTGAAGAGAACCCACATACAAAAAAATAATCCATCAACATCCTCCTATTAGAGATATTATTCTGAGACATCAGTGGATGAGGTTCTTTGAGAAATTAAAGGGGTATGGTGATGAGGTAACCCATAATTTTTCCATGGCTCTAAATTTTGAGGGAGAAGACAATACTACCACTATTTTTAGGGGATATTCCATTCATATGAATGCAAAGCTCATCAACATAGTGACCACCATACCCTTAGGAATTTTATGGGGGGAAATAGGATAGGGCAATAAATGTCACAACCAACAAAAACTTCTTCCACCCTGAAGAGGACCCCGTTGAAGACAAAAATGGAGTGAGAAGAGAGAGCGTCCCTTACCCTTGGGATGAAGTAGCCTACAACATCCTTAAGTACAAATCTTGTGAGGGGAGGTTTATTATTGTGCATAACTATTAATTTGGGTTTCTCCTTGAGCTAAGGTTCTAGAAAGAGTTATAAATTCCAAGACGGCTCAGTGTTCCACATTTCCTCTTTCATTCCATCATTGAAATGTGCTAGAGAGTGGGGAAAGGGAGGCACGAACATATTTCCCATCATGGCCTCATTAAGGTCATTATCATGAATTCCCTAATCCATATCAAAAGTCCTGTATTGTGGGCTGAATTTGTGTACATGGATAGGGAGGCCTTCATTGAGACACAAACCCTTACCTCCACACAATAGGAAGAAACACCAACATCTAGTGTTTGTGGTAGGGAACAAGAGAAAAAGGAAGAAGAAAATACAGAGGAAGAAGAGAAAAAGGAATAAGAAGAAGGAAAAGGGAAAGGAAGAGGAAGGAACACAAAAATAAGAAGAAGGACCCATGGAGAGCCCTCTATATATTATAAGACATAAAAATAGGGGCATCAAATAAGCCTCTCACCAAAAAACAAAACTTCTACTGGAGAAAAAGAGCTGCTACAGAAGAAATATAGCTACTACAGGAAGGGAAAATTTTTATACAGGAGAAGACAAAGTGCTACAGGAAAGTCCAGAGAGCTTAAAAACGCTATATTTTAAGCAATTTTGAAACCAAAACCCTAAATTTGAAGAGGGGCATATAAGAGAAGGATTGGTAGTAATGGTTTTCCAAACTTTGGAAAATCATAGTGACAATAATCATGGATGGTTTCAATTGAATATATTCCACATAATTATCATATATGTTGTGGAGAATGTTTGAAAACTTGTATCATGGGAAAAATTAGTTGACATAGAGAGGGAGACTTTTCTTAAAACAGAAGCACAAGCCTAATTAGAACTTGGAGAAAAGGATGGATCTACAAAAGAAGAATATGGAGAAGAAGAGGAAGAGTATGGAACAAGAGAATATGTGCGAAAATTCCTTCTAAGGTAGCTTGGGATGTTAAGGAGGCCACCACGACCATGAATGAGGCACAATTAGGTCACTAAGTTGCTCGGAGGATGAGCAACACTTTCAGTAGGGGGTTACGATGGACCTTCAATTAGACACAAATTAAGGCCCATATTACCACCCTTCAGCACATTAAAACTCTCCTTTTGCATTATATGACATATTTTTAGCTTTAATATGTTCATTAGGAGGGTTTAGACATAATAGCGTATTTGTGCCTAATATTATTTATTTTTGTAGAATCTTGTGGGAATATTGGGAAGATTATGAAGATTTGGAGGCTAAGATCATCTAGGGACTTGATCCCTACTATAGGATGGGCCAATATTAATTAATAAATGAGAAAGATATTATGAAATTATGGAACAAAATCTGGAGCTCCAATGATTGAGAAAATCTGGGACTGTGCTCCTTGTCATTTAATGCAAATTCCTATTATTGGGAACTAGATCCACTTTTTGTGGGATTTTGTGGGGGAAAGTTTCCTAATTTCAAGGATAATGCTTCCTCATCACTTTGTATAAGTACTGATTCAGTTTTTCCTCTAGAGGCATGTATTTCTTAGTCTCCTTGTGGAGAAAATTTGTTATTTAGCAGCTCTACTTTGATTTCTAGCAGGGATGTACTTCGATTGATTCAAATAATAAAGTTTGTTTTCATTTTTAGCTTCTAAAGCTTGATTTACTTGTTATGACTTTTATCATGCTTTTTATTTTCCATCTAAGGAGCCTTGGAGCCCTACTGCACAATTTCTTTACTTCCTTTGAATGTTTTTTCACCTGCATCTCTTATTTATGCATTTATTATTCATGCTTCTTTTGTTGTAGGTCATATTGGTTAAATTATTGAAGTGATTTGTTTTTCAGTTTATTTACATATTCACAAGAATTATTTATCCCTTAAAAATCTTTGAAAATTTATATTCATCATTGATATACTAGGATTAGTTTACTAGTTCACAAATCTAGAATTTCTAGAAGTCTCTTGTAGCAAAATAGTAGTAATTTTATGTTATTGTTTAGAACGTGTTAATGAGATTAATTTTAGTTAATTACACTTGTTTTGAGTCATAAAATAAATCAAGTTAATAAACAAAAATTACCCCATAGCATTTTCACTTGATCAGGCTAGGCATTTGGTAGGTTAACTAGCTCACTAATTCTTGAATTTTCAGTTTTAGAGTAGTAATTTTATACTATTTATAGCACATTTTAAGAAGGGTATTTGATCCAAGTCGATATTGGTGGCCATAAATCTATTCCACTCAGACCCCCACCATTGTTTCTTTAAGTTTTTTAGTTTCCTTAATTGTAGCACAATTTACTATTTTTAATAGTTTTTCGGGTCTTGGAGATTCAAAGCCATTTTGAGGCCCTAAACGATTTTTTTTTGGGAAAAATGAGGATAACATTGGTCAAAAGTTGTAATCCTCAAATAAATATTTCTAACAATGTATTGTGCATGTCAAACAAAGATTGTATGCCAAAGTTACGTCCCTGGGAATTTGATGTACCAATTTACCCAAACGGGACCCATAGTTTTGGCGCTTCATCTCCTAGGGTTAGGTTTTTGGATGTTTATGGTTTTACCTTATTTCTCAATAATAAATAGGCCTTCAAGATTCATTGTAACAAAACTCAAAGGCATGTAGCTGGCACATCTCTTCTCAAAGATAAGCTACCAGCACCCTAGCTAGTTTATTTCCATTGTGTCTATAAGAATATTTCAGTCATTTGATATTATTGAAATGAAGTGTTATTTGCATTGCATATTTATATTTATGGTTATATTTTTATTACGTATGTTCCTGCATAAATTTGAATTAGTGGTATCAGAGTGGTCTTCTCTTTATTTGTTTTTCTTTTCATATCCCCAACGAGGTCAGGGTATAAGGAGTTCGGGTTCAATCTGGTTGAACCCTTACAAGATCAACCTCGCAAACCCCGATGACCTCCCATGGCAGATGAAAATAAAGACGAGGTAGCAGGAGATCCTATCAATTTATTTCTTGAGGAGGCCCTCAAGAAACAAAGGAACACAATGATGAATAACTTTTCCCAGATCCTTCAACGACTGCCCACCAACGATGCATCTGCATCCAGCAGCCACTCTAGTGGTGCCACTCCTTTCAAGGTACAGGTCAACTTCGAAATTCTTGTATTTGAAGGCCAGATAGATGTAGATGTCATAGATAGATGGTTGAATTTTTTGGAAGAGTATTTCTCAGCCCATGATTTCTCCGACCGAGAAAATATTACTTTTGCACTCCTCAAAGCCACCCCCCATGTCAAATACTGGTGGGAAACCTACTATGATAAAAATGACGAGAGAGAACCCTCTCTATTCTCAATCGCACCCACTTGGAATTCATTCTGAGATGACAAAAAGTAACAATACTACCCATTGGGGAGCTATGAGGACAAGTACATCCAATGGACCACGTTTCGGTAGCAAAGGGATCAAGATGTGCACAAGATGACGAATTTGTTCCATACCCTACGCATAAATTTGGGTATTCAAGATTCAGAGAAACATTTGGTGCTCAAGTACCACAATTTTTTGCACAAATATATTTAGGAGGAAATGGAGTTCCTCAAAATTACTTCACTTGGCACAATATATCAATATGCAGCCAAGATCAAGTAGAAAAATTAAGAAGATGAAGCAAGACTTTGGATCTGTGAATCCAAAGGAAGGGAAAGGCACCCCCGAACCACAAAACAAGGGGAAAAGCCAAAGCAGGGTTACTCAGAACAATACCACAAAGTCAAAGAAGGACAAGGGTAAGTGGTGTGAATGTCATAATAGCTCCACTAACAACACAAGTGAGTGTCAGGGAAAACAGTCGTTGGTGGCTGAACTAAAGGCATCCGAGTGAGATGTATTTCTGATTTGGAGTCCAAATTAGACAAGGGAAATGGCAAAGGGAAGAAAATAATTGATGCAAAACATAGTGACATTGTTCCCACCACCAAGCTCCAGAGGGAGTATCCCAAGGATCTAGAGGAGGTGGAGTGCCTCTTCCATTCCCAGGTGTGGGTCAAGGGTTCTCCAATGCAATTCCTTGTCGATAGCGAAAGCTAAAAGAACCTAATTTCAACAGAGTGCGTGAAGCATCTTTTCCTACTAACCACAACACACCCGCAGCCGTATACCATTGGGTGGCCTCACCAAGGAAGATATCTCCGCATCCAGTAGTAGTTTTGCCTTCCATATAACATCACGCCATTCACAGATGAGGTATTGTGTGATGTTTCTCCTATTGACGTGTCTCATGTATTATTAGGCCAACCATACTTATGGAAGTGACATGTTGCGTATGATTCTAGGCCTCGTTCTGTTATTGTTGCTTTGGAAAATAGGTTGTATAGGATACTAGAGGTACTACCGCCTTCCTCCATCTATTTGATTACTGCAAATAAATGCAGTAAGATTATTTCCCAAACTAGGATTTTTTTTTCATTGTGATTCTCCCACAAGGAAAGAAGAAGATTTTAGTTTCAGGCTCCAAACAGTGTTCCCCTATGCGGCAATAACATGTGGAAAAAGACGTGGAGGAATACAAGGACATTTTCCCCTCACCCAAAGTGGTTCCTCTACATTTTCAGGTAAAGCACTCCATTGATCTAACCCCAGGTGCGTCGTTGCCTGATGTTGCCATACCTCATGCAACCACACAGACAGGATCCACACATTTATTGTCTGAGGCTGATAAAGCAACTAGATTTATTGAACACATCGAGCAGGTCCACAACATCTCAGATAATTCCAATTCCAAGTAAAAGAAGTGGCATGATCAACATCAAGTGGCACATAAGTTCCAAGGGGGCGACAAATATTGGCTACATTTGGAAAAGGATAACCTCGTTGGGCCCCACCACAAGCTTCACCCACTCTGATATCTGTCATACACCATCACCAAGGTGGTAGGTGAAAATTCCTTCGAGCTCAGTATTCCATCATTCCTTGGTCTCCATCCAGTGTTCAATGTGGACCACCTTTGACCCTATTTTCCACCTCTACTGGACACATCCGACATGGTAGAACAACTTACACCAACAAAGTTAAACCACAGACTGCATGGAACAAGCCACCACTGATCAGATCATGGATACATAGATCAATAAAACCTGACAACAAAGGATCCAACTATATCGAGTTGTCAAAGCAAGACAACTCCTTCACTAAGGCAAGTGGCTCACTAAGGGTCAAGTTGAGCAGAAGTTTCCTCATCTCATGGAGGAACTCAATGTAATGGGGACCATTACTTCCTAAGGGGGGATGAATGATTTAGGTGGATAGGTGGCCATCCACCTATTCCACATGAACCCCCACCATTGTTTCTTTCATTTTTTCAATTTCCTTAATTGTACCACAGTTTACTATTTTTAGCATTTTTTCGAGTCTTGAACTTCCAGAGCCATTTTGAGGCCCTAAACGATGTTTTTTGGGGAAACTGAGAGAAACATGGGTCTATGATTGATGTCTCTTACTCAAAATTTGTAGTCTCAGATAGATATTTCTAATGAGGTATTGTGCACCTCAAACAAAGATCGTATGCCAAAGTTATGTCCCTGGGAAGTTAATGTACCAATTTACCCAAACGGGGCCCATAGTTTTGGTGCTTCATCTCATAGGTTTAGGTTTTTGGATGTTTATAATTTTCCATTGTTTCTCAATAATAAATATGCCTTCAAGCATCCTTATAACATAGTTCAGAGGCTTGTAGCCACCACATCTCTTCTAGGAGATAAGCTACTAGTGCCTTAGCTAGTTTATTTCCATTTTTTCTGTAAGCATATTTCAGTCATTTGATATTAAAGAATTGAAGTGTTATTTCCACTACATCTTTGTATTTATGGTTATATTTGTATTTTGTGCATTCCTACATAAATTTGAATCATTATTTTTGAGTGACTCCACTTGAATGTAGTCCTAAGATAACCTACTTAATAACAAAAAAAATCTCATATCATTTGCATTTGATTTTCTTGGGAATTTAACAAGTTATCTCGAGGAGTATCAGTCATGTAACACCGTGTAAAATAGACCAAAATTTCTCCAAAATCTTGGTTTTTTTCTCTTAGGCTTGAATAATTACCTCTAAACTCTAAATCCATGATTGAGGAGGACCCAAGACCATTTTGAACTTGCCTTTTTCTCACTGCAAACAAAATTATGTAGTTAAGGTTAGGTGACATATTTCTAAATTGTATGGTAATGATTATTATTTTATGGAATGCATATGCAGAGTGTTAATCTAGCAAAGTACCTTTGAACACAATGATTAAGAGGGTGATTTTTCAATACAAAGTATATTAGGACTATTTATTTGAATTCATGCTCTTAGGATTTCAATTACAAATTGTTGTTCTTGCATAGGAATAGTTTCTATTCAAGTAAAATTTTCACATTTCACAATTAGAATAATGTTTCACATTGTTGTAAATAGCACAAGGTTTACATTATGGAAATATACAAGTAATTTCCATTCCTACAATTAGCATAACCTTTACATTCCTGCAACGAGGGTTAGCACTTACATTTGAGCAAGCATTATTTCCATTTCTTGCAAATAGAGTAGCATTTCCATTTCTACAATTAGTTTAGGCTTTTATTTTTTGACATTCACTCCATTGCATCAATTAAATGGAAGAAGGACACATTGCATGTTGCACATATAGTGTCGACACCTCTTAAGTATGTAAAAACACCGAGATGATAATTTAAGTCAATAGCCTTAGGAGTTGCAACATTCTTGTGGCAATACTGGGGCTCATCAACTAATTTGATTTTATATCTGTACAATAAACTATAGTAAGAATTTCAATAATTCACATTCTCTCATTCTGATAGTGATTACAACATGGAAATTCCTTCATCGATAGATGAACAAATAAACATGATGAAGGGGTATCATTATTAACTAGCACAACCACATTAATAAATGTGGTTGATATGCATCTATATGCATCTATCAATCACATGCAAAACCACATTATTAAATGTGGTTCATATATGCTTATAGGCATGAATGGATGTGGATTTAATATTAATATTATAAATATATAAATATAATAATTGTTATTATATTATAATAATATGATAATAATATTGATAGTATTGATATGATTCATACTGATATTATTAACCAAAGGGATTAATAATATTAGAAACCCAAGTCATTATAAACCCCAAAAAATTATATTAAACACAAAGGATTATTATTATAAACCCAATAGATTATTATTATAAATCCAAGGGATTTATATTAAACCCTACTATTAATATTATAAACCCTATCAATAATATTATACCCTAGGAATATGAACCCATAGATTAATAAACGTAAGGGATTGATATTATAAACCCAAGGCACTAACAAACCCAAGGGATTAATAAGTTAAAAACCCAAGGGAATAATTTTAAACCCAACATATTAATATTGTAAAGCCAAGGTATATATACCTTGAGATAAATATTATAAACCCGAAAATAAACATGGTTGACCATGGTTGATTTTAATATTGAGACAATCTATATCAAAATGCGACATTTACCCATGGTTGACCATGATTTATTTTCATATTGAGAGAGTATTTTTCACAATGTGATGATGGACCACGATTGACCGTGGTTGACAAAGGTTGATTTTCATACTGAGACAATCTTTGTCAAAATGCAACGTTGGACCATGGTTTACCATGGATTGATATTATAACCCAAGGAAATAATATTGAACCCTAGAAATATGAACCCTTATATTAATAAAACCAATGGATTGATATTATAAATAGAAGGGAATAATGAACACACGGTCACAGTCAAACTATGGGCACAATTTAAGTAATTCTCATTCTCTCATTATGATAGTGATTCCAACATGGAAATTCCTTCATTGATAGTTAAACAAATAAGCATGATGAAGAGGTATCATTATTAACTAGTATAGATTCATTAAGAAGTAAACATGATGAGGTGTGGTATCATTATTGACTATTATAGATTCATTAACAAGTAAACATGATGAGGTGTGTTATCATTATTGACTATTGACTAGTAAAAATGTTTTTCTTAATAAAGGTGTTTGCGAGATTTAAAGTTTTATTTTTTAATATGTTAATTATTTTTTCTATTTTACTTCCTAATCATTATATATATATATATATATATATATATAATGCATTATATTAAATAATTAATATATATATTTTTAATATTTGATAAATTTAAATAATATTTATATATATGGAATTTAAAACAACTTTATGATATATTTTTTTCTCTTAATTGTTGGGCCCTACTTTTGTACCTGTTTTTCACATCTTATTCCACTATTTTTAATGTCATTTACCCTACTTTACCCTTTTTGTACCATAATACCACTCTACATTAGCTAAACCGCACTAATTTACAAGTGGAGGTAAGATTTGTTAGTTAATGCTATTTTCCATATGTCTTTAATTAGTTTAAGTAGATGATAATGAAACTATAACTCCTGAATTAATTTGAATAATATTTACAAGGACTCATAGAAATTTTGTGTGTGTGGATAGGTCAACAAGTACTACAACACATCATCCAACATCGTGCTCAACGATGAAGCAGGTAACCATTTTTGGACCTATAATTTTGTACTTAATTTTGTACCCCATTTAGTACTCTACTCAGTAGTGGTTCCTAATCAACCTTGGCATCCCAGAATAGGCCTCCTTATTCTTAAACATGGAATCAGTTTCATCAATAGTGCTGTGATCGGGATAAGTTCCGTTGTAATCTCTCTGAAGCTATCCAAGAGATTTCACATGGCTTAACTTAGTTCCGATTTTATATTTTTACTTTTCTTAGTCAATCAATTCTAACTATTTTTCCATCTGAAAAGCTCTTTAAAAAGGTTGATACTTTGTATGTAAAATTTAGATACTCATATGCATAGTTTTGTATAACGAGATATACTCTCAGGTCAAGCTGGTGATCGTGGTGCACTTCTTGATTATGTATATTAATATCTAATTCTTGAACTGATGTTTTACTGAAACTCAATATAATTATTGTCTCGGCTTCTATTTATCCTGTAGCTATTATGTTATTTGATTTGTAAGGCATTGAATTAGTTTAAGACTTGCTCTGGGTAGTGCAAAGGGCCCACCACAACTTGGAAATGAGTTTTGTAACCATTGTAGTCTCTAGGAAGTGTGTTTTTCTTTAGTCAATAGATTTACATTTCATTTCTAAATCATCTTGTTAAATATATCTCAGGATTTCTATACTTCATTTTGCAAAATCGTTTTGTTAAATAGATCTTAGACTTTATGTAATTCACTTCGTACTTAATTTATCACTTTGTTTTCACAAATATGGAAAATAACAACAATTTCATCATCGTTGAGTCTTTGTGAACAAAGGAATATTGTTGTTAATATCCCCTGTACATCAATTATTTCATGATTTCACATTTATAGCCATGAATGTTTAGAAATGGATCTTTTCAATTTAAATAAAATCCTTGAGGAGACGTAATTATCGTGTTTCAAAATTAACCTCACAATTTGAATTGAAATGTGTCACCATTATTTGGGATCATGTATGTTTACGAGTAACAAAATATTCCTGTAGCATTGAGCTTTGCGTGGAATGTCAAAAATCAGTAGGGAAAGAGTGTTATTTATTGAGGTAAACCAGTGTTAACATTCTAGGAGTTGTATGGCTTTCATAGTTTATTCATTTCAATTTCCCGTGTCAGATTCATTTGAACTGTATGGTAATCATTACTTGAATAAATCAGTGGTTATTATCTCCTTTTGTAGGAATCTTTTATTTAGATTGAAATTTTTTGAGTTCATTATCTCTGAATTAGAAAATAAAGCTTTGTCTTTTGAAATTGAGTGTGTTGAATCAGGTAGCCTATAGGAATTGGTTGAGTTATCATTAGTTTTCCTTTAATTCATAGAAGCTCGGGGAATTACTCATTACATGATTATGATTAGCTTGTGTAATGATTTTGAATGATGTTACTATTAGCTTGGTTTGGAAACATGAGTAGTGATAATTGTTTGTTTCACTTTTGAAAAAAAAATTGAGTTAAATAAATAATAGTTAAAGTAGAATAGTGATTTGAGTTTTTAATAGGACATATATTTAATTATAGCATAATAGGTTTATGTTCTTCAACTTTTATTATTATGATTGTTAGATGTAGAAATTAAACATTTCGTACTTAATTCCACACTAAGTTGTTATAACCTAAATTGGAATGTAGTGCAACCCAAATTTTACGAACTTCGGTTGAAAATTTAATTTAGGGAATTCAATGACATATAAAACCCCTAACATTTTTGGTGTCATTGTCGGGGAGTTGAAAACAGTCCCAGTAACATTTTCTTTAGATTTTATTTGTATTGATGATTTTTCAAGATAAGCAGAGGGCGAAGAGTATACGATAAGACGTCACTAAAGATCCACGCATTCACTATCATGGGGTTGCTCTAAATTCTGGTTGTCTTTTGTGAATTTTTGTAGTGTTTTATTTTTCTTATCCGTAAAAGTAAAGGCAAGCCTAGGGACAATAAGGGTAGATTTATTTCAAGTACGAAATCATTTTCAGAATTATCTGGTCCCACAAAAACACCCCCAACTAATCCAGCTAATTGTTATGCTTGCATCAAAGAGGAGGGATAAAGCTCCACCAGTAAAGTGACATCAGAAAAATCAATATCACATCAAAAGGAGGAACAACAACCTCAGAGTATACCACAACAAACAAAAACTTCCTTGGGGGTTGCCATAGGTACAAAATTGGTGGTAATTCCACAAGTGGAATTTGCAACAGTAGGACCTCGAAAGGATTTGGGACCTCGTTACATTGGGCTGAATTTAGGTGAATCCTCTTCCAGCTGAACCTCTATACCGGAGCTTACTTCTGAATTTGTAGTAAATATAGCCAAAAAAGGAGAGAAAAATAGAAATAATGGAGACAACCACATTGGAGGTAATGACATAACCCATGCCCGAGGAGATAATGGCAGAAGATATGGACCAAGCAGAGAACCCGAGGAACAAGAAGATGATGTAGAGACTAATTTTGGATTCCTTATCCTAGACATCACCAGAAATATCAATATGAAGAATATATTTCTGAAATATCTTCCACTTTTCCACAGTACGTCCTCTGAAGATCCTGACTCATTTTTGTTTGAATTTGATATTCTTTGTAGAAGCTATAATTATTATGATGATGCACACAAGCTTAAACTATTCCCTACCACCTTAAAATACTGAGCCTTGAGATGGTTAATGAGCTTGGGACAGAACACCATTTACTCATGGGATGACACGAAGTATGTCTTCCTTAGTAAATATCAAGACTATTGAAAAAGTAGAGATGTTAATGATATCTTTAGGATGCAATAAATGGAGGACAAAATTTTGGATGAATACCTAGAGAGGTTCCCTTATAACTATCATAAATCACGAGTGGATAACTTGGATGAGAAAACCTTTAGGACTTTCTTTTTGAAGGGTTTAAGGTAAGAGGGCATTGAAACACTAAATCTCCTAAGTTTCAGCGATAACTATAAAAAAACCCTTTGCTGAAATAGCTAAATTATGTAGAACCTATTCTAGAAGTCAAGCTAAGGTAGGAAAACGAACCTGGGACAATTCAAGGGATTATGTGTCTAGAAATTCGAAATGAGTACAAGGTGGTGTCACTAGAGTTGAGCTGGGAAAAATTATGGAATTTTTTAAAACATACTTCTTAAACACCATTAGCGACCAACTAGATACCCTAAAAATTAAAATGAAACAAAAAGAAGAAAAACATTCCTTGGAATTTTTTTTTCCTAAATGTAGGCATAAGCGTGCATAAAGAGAATGTCCCATCAATATGGTAGAAGTGTGTGGGATTTTTACACAGAATAATACCATTGATCAATTCCCATTCATTCCTATCTTACAAGCTATTTATAAAAGGGGGGCTGAGATTATTGAATTTACCCAAACAAGCAGAAAACCATCATGGAGAGGGCCAAACCCTAATTTTTATCAAGATATTAATATGGAAGGTTTTGCCCAAAATCAGTCATGGAATTCTCAAATGCCTTATCCTTCGTGGCCTACATAACCACCTCAAATTTCACCTTAGAACCAGGAGTGGAGATTAAGTCCTTATGGGAATATATTTCAGAATCAAAGTGAGGTGTACCCCCAGTACCAATGTACACCTTGCATGCCTTATGCACCTAATATTCCTCAATACCAGCAAGGATACAATTCATCTCACTACCAACAACCTTCAATTCCATTTCTACCTCTAGTACATCAACCCTTGCGTTTGCCTCACAGTTCTAATTTATCTTCACAACAAGTGTGGCAATCACTTAACCATACTCGCCCAACTCAGTTGCCTACACAACCAATTGCTAATCCTAATAATAGACCACCTCAGCCTGTACAAAATATTGATTTGCAACCTTTTTCTACATATGTTATTGTTTCTTTTCCTTGTAATGAAATTCAATTAAGATCAGGAAAAAAAGTTAATAAAAACAAATCAACTATAATTATTCAGGAGGAGGAGTCCCTTGTAGAACCTGAAAATAATAAAAAAACAAAAAATGAGAAAAAAATGAACTAAAGGAATCACAAGAAGAACCTAGGGAGACAACTTACCTAGAGAGATTTATTGTAAAGAAAACTGCAGCTCCCATGGAATACGACTTGGAATTTGAATTGAGGAGTCTGCATAAAAATTACTATGTTGAAAGATATTAGAGAAATTCCTATATATACCAAGATCATTAAGGATTTTTGCATCAAGAAGCCGAGAATAAAGAGAAGTAAAAATCATAACATTAAGGTAATTAGCCAAATGTTAGAAATGATATCTAGTTTACCACCAAAATAAAATGATCCATGGAATACTGTGGTAACCATATAAATCAATGGAACTCTTCTCCCAAATACTCTAGTAGACTTTGGGGCAACCATCAATGGCATGACTATTGATACCATGACATTATTACAATTACAAGAAGTCGGGCGTACACCCATAGTGCTAGAAATGGCAGATAAATCCATTGTTAAACATGTGGGGTTCCTAGAAGACATAGTGGTAATAATAGCTTCCTGAGAATATCCAATTGATTTCATTGTAATTTCCCCAAAAAAATCTAAACCCGAAAATCCATTAGCTCTAGGAAAACCTTGGCTAGCCACTGCTGATGTTGTCATTGGGTGCAGAAATGGGGAAATGATTATTTGAAATGGATCATAGAATCTGACATTGAATATTTTTCCATCTACCCAATTCGATGTTGAATTACCTCTTTGGCTGGAAAATCCATATGGGGAGGAAGACTATACACTCCACTTATTAACTCTATAACAATCACAAGGACATTAGGAAAAATCTGAAGAACATATTTTGTATCATTTTTTTATATTAATTGCATTAATTTTCTCGTTTCTTTTGATGTCTACCATTATGTTTTCAGCAATGAATTTTAATAAACTTGTCACCCTACGGTGTTTGTATCATTTACTGTGACAGCCTTGGAATAAAACATTGAAGCAAGTACTCAACCTATTGAAATTGGTGCTGGAAAAACGTTGTTCATTGTTGTAGAATTGAGTGAAAAACATAAACAACAGGTAATAAATGTGGTTCAAAAATAGTATGGAGCATTTTCTTCAGATTATTTTGACATCAAAGGTATTCATCCTAATACTTGTACACATCACATTTACATGAATGAAGAAATTACACATGTTAGGTAGAAAAAAATAATAATGAGTCCAACTCTAAAAGAAATTGTTAAGGTTGAATTACAAAAATTGTTAAGTGTGAATATTATATATCCTATTTCTAACGGTAAATTGATATCACCTTTGGTTGTAGTTCCCAAAAAAAATGGGAAATGGCTAATTTGTGTCAATGACTATAGAGAGCTAAACAAAGCTACCTTGTGGGACTATTTTTCTTTACCTTTTATTGAGCAGGTGCTTGATAAATTGTTAGGGAAAAAGTACTTATCTTTTATGGATAGGTACAATGGCTATAATTAGGTTAAATAGCTCCATAGGACCAAGATAAGAAGAATTTTACTTGTTCATGGGGCATCTATGCTTACCGAGTTCTTCCTTTTGGTTTTTGTAACGCTCCAGCTACCTTTCAACGAGTTGTTTTAGCTATTTTTGTTGATATGGTACATGACTATGTGGAATTCTATATGGACAACTTCATAGTGTATGGTAATGACTTCAAAGAAGCTTTGGATAACTTGGAAAAAGTATTGATTCATTGTCAAGAAGCTCATTTGGCCCTTATTAATATTACATGTAGAATGATGCAAACTAAGGGAACTATTTTGGGACATCATGTATCAAAAGAAGGGATAAAGTTGACCCTGCAAAAATTGAGGTAATATCACGTATTTCAGTTCCAATGTCACATAAGGAGGTAATAATATTTTTGGCACATGCATGGTAATATAGGAGATTTATTGAAAATTTCACTAAAATTGCAACATCTATGTTTAAATTTCTTACTAAAGATGTTGATTTTTTATGGGATACGACTGTCAGAATTCTTTTCAAGAACTGAAGGATAAATTGTCTACCGCTCCAGTATTGAGAGGACCTAATTGGTCTCTCCCTTTTCACATTTGTACTGATGCATCAGACACTTCCCTTGGAGTTGTGTTGGGTCAAAGGAAGTATCACTTCATTACAATATTTACTTTGTTATAAAAAATCTCTCACCTGCAGAGATAAATTATACAGTTACTGAAAAGGAATTATTAGCAATAATCCATGTCATCGGAAAATTTAGGCATTATATAACTAGTTATGAAAATTTTGTCCATACTCATCAATATTCTATTAGTTTCCTTATGAATAAGCCCATTACTAATGGTATAATTATGACATGGCCACTTTTGTTATAGGAATTTAATGTTATCGTGTTTAGTAGTCATGGATGAGTAAATTTTGCAACATATTTCTTATCCCGAATGAACATTGCTTAGGACAAAACTTCTATACCAGTTCCGGATGATTTTCCAGATGATAAATTTTTTTTTTCTCAACACATACTCCTTGTTTTGTTTATGTGGCTAACTATCTAGTGTCAGGAAAGTTGCCACAGAATCATTCCACCAGGGAAAAACATAATATTGTCCTGCAAGGTGGAAATTATTTTTGGATAGAGGGAGACTTGTACCACACAGGACCTGATTTAATGACAATAATATCTGAATGGGAAGATGATATGTACGATGTTTTTAGAGCTTGCCACAGTGAACCCTATGGTGGCCCTTTTGCAGAAAAACGAACATCATATAAAGTCCTACATGACAGCTATTATTGGACCACTATTTTCAAATATGCCAAAATGTTCGTTTCGAGTTGTGATGCTTGTCAAAGAATGGGGAGACTCATTCCAACTGATGAAATGCCTCTCCAAAACCAGATATCAATAGAAAATTTTGAGAAATGGGTGTTGTATTTTGTGGGGCCTATTTCTCCCATGTCCAAGAAGAAGATATATATATATATATATATTGGTTTGCACTGATTGTGAGACAAAGTTAGTGGAAGCCAAGGCTTTATATTCTGCCACTGATAATTTTGTGGTAGATTTCCTTTTTGAGGACATATTCATTTGGTTTAGGGTACCTAGAGAGATTTTTATTGATCAGGGGACACAATTCACATCCAAACTAGTGAAGGCTATTACTAAATAATATCAGATAAATCACCGTAAATCTATTCCATACCATCCTCAGGAAAATGGACAGGTTGAATCTAGCAACAAATTCTTGGATTCCATCCTCACCAAGACAATTTAGCTTCACCATGGTGGCTCGGTTGATAAATTATCTAAGGCATTTTGGGCTTACCAGATAACTTGGAGGAATTTATGTGACACACTCCTTATGAGTTAGTATATGGGAAGCAAGTGCTACTCCCCATTGTGTTTCAAGTTAAAATATTTTGGAAAACTACTCAATTAGGAATGGATCTAAGTGAGGCCTAGAATCAAATGATACTTCAGCTAAACCAATTTTACGAGATTCGAAAAGATGCATTCCAATGGACCATATTATTACAGGACCAGAGAGCTCAGTAGCATGATAAGTACATTAAAAAATTTCTTTCAACCAAGAGAATGGGCATTATTATATTAGAGTAAGAAAAAACATGTCAAAGGAAAATTCTCAACCAAATGATTTGGACCTTATGAAGTGGATGAAGTTTTTTATAATGGATTAGCCAAAATAAAAACTATTGATCATGATCAGACCTCATTCATGGTAAATGATCACTTATTGAAGATATACCCCCTTCCTCTCTCTCGCCAAGAATTTTTGTAGAATGTGATGTGGGATCTAGAAATGGAGTTGGTTCAAAATCGAAACCCAACTTCTATTGGTTCTTCAAACTTATTTTATTTTATATATCTATATTTATGTACATAATATAAAAGAACAGTGAGTTGACTCTTTGTTTTCCTCCATGGCTCACATATAATAAAGAAGAATTATTTCAAGGGTAATTTTATTTCTTTAACCAAACTTGGTAGATTATGTACAAAAAAGGACAATATGGAGGCATATTTGAACGTTTTAGACTTCCTAAAATTGAATGTTCCGAGCAAGGACTGACCAAGGTTCGTAAATATTAATGGGAGAGTAGTAGTCAGGGATCTACTGAGCACATATTTATTCTTTTCCATTCTCACCATAATAACTACCGAAAAGAAACCCCCTCGAAGGTCTACTTTTAGTTTTTTAGACTCTCTAAAAAGGAATATTCGAAGCAGTGGCCAATTTAGGCTCAATAAATTTATGATGTAGCAGTAGCTAGGAATATTCTGAGTATAAAATTATACTTTTCTAGGATCAGTGGATTAAGTATGGAAAATAATTTTTTTGGAGTCTTCTTTTGTGCATTTCAGACTCTCTAAAAAGGAATTTCCCCAAGAAATAATTATTCCTAGCACTAGAAAATTTGGCGGAATTTTTGACGGCCAATTCGTCACTATTCCAACACATAGTCGTCGCAAGAGCAACAGTTCAAGGACGGGAAAAACGTGGTTTGCCATCCCGTCGCAATTCTGACGCACTTAAAAAGTGTCGCACTACCGATACTTTTTCCGTCGCTTCCAAACAAGCATCGCTCTTCTGACGTTTCCCAAACCGTTGCGCTTCCGACATTTGTAAACTGTCACACTTTCAACGAAATGTGGTGTGACGTTTTGAACGTCGCTCTTTTTCCGTTTGTAAACTGTCGCAATTCTGACGCAATGTGGTCCGACGTTTTGGACGTCGCTATTCCGACGTTTGTAAACTGTCGCAATTCCGACGAAATGTGGTTCAACGTTTTGAGCATCGCTCTTCTGACGTTTGTAAAATGTTGTAATTCTGACGAAATGTGGTCCGACATTTTGAACGTCGCATGTCCGACGTTTTTATACTGTTGCTCTTCCGACGTTTTTAAGCGGTCACAATTCCGACGCTTACAAGGTGTCGGTATACCGACGGCAGGTTCAATTTAAAAAAAAAAAAATGAAACTTTAAAACATGACATTAAATCTCCAATATTTGTTATGAATTGTGGGCGTTCCAATGAACGTGAAATATTAATATAATAAACCACCCCGCAGCGCTTCGACTATAAAAATTCATTTTTTTTTCACAAGAGAAAAAACATTGTTTTGAATATATTATATGAAGTAAAATAGTCCATGAAGTCATTACATTTTCACATCTAATGATTGGAACCCAAATATCCATCCAGAAAAGTGGAAGTCCCACCCTAGACAATGATAGAAAAATACCCCATGTCACATACAGGGACATGATATAAAACCCAGTAACAGTCCACATGGAGATTATCGACAATCTGAGAAAGCATCCAAATATGCCTGAGGCATCTATAAGAAAGTGAAAGAGCAGTATGTAGAATAGTAAAGCAATAGATAGAGTACCGACGTCCATTGTTCCAAATACAAATTAAAGTACCCGAAATACTTGAACAGCAAAAAACGTTAATCATGTGAGGAGTGTGATATGTCCAAAATATAAAAAGACCATCAGACCATATCAATAAACCAGCATCGCTAGTTTTGAAGGCAGAGTGATAAACATTAATCATTTTTTTTTCACAAGAGAAAAAATGTTGCTTTGAATATATTATATGAAGTAAAACAGTCCATGAAGTCATTACATTTTCACATCTGAATATTGGAACCCAAATATCCATCCAGAATAGTGGAAGTCCCACCCCAGACAATGATATAAAAATACCCCATGTCACATACATGGACTTGATATAAAACCCAGTAACGGTCCACATGGAGATTATCGACAATCTGAGAAAGCATCCAAATATGCCTGAGGCATCTATAAGAAAGTGAAATAGCAGTATGTAGAATAGTAAAGCAACAGATAGAGTATCGGCGTCCATTTTTCCAAATAAAAATTAAAGTACCCAAAATCCTTGAACAGAGAAAAATGCTAATCATGTGAGGAGTGTGATATGTCCAAAATATAAAAAGACCATCAGACCATATCAATAAACCAACATCGCTAGTTTTGAAGGCAGAGTGATAAACATTAATAATTTTTTTTTCACAAGAGAAAAAACGTTGTTTTGAATATATTATATGAATTAAAACAGTCCATGAAGTCATTACATTTTCACATCTGAAGATTGGAACCCAAATATCCATCCAGAAATGTGGAAGTCCCACCCCAGACAGTGATAGAAAAATACCCAATGTCACATACAGGGACTTGATATTAAACCCAGTAACGGTCCGCATGGAGATTATCGACAATCCGAGAAAGCATCCAAATATGCCCGAGGCATCTATAAGAAAGTGAAATAGCAGTATGTAGAATAGTAAAGCAACAGATAGAGTACCGACGTCCATTGTTCCAAATACAAATTAAAGTACCCAAAATCCTTGAACAGAGAAAAATGTTAATCATGTGAGGAGTGTGATATGTCCAAAATATAAAAAGACCATCAGACCATATCAATAAACCAGCATCGCTAGTTTTGAAGGCAGAGTGATAACCTGTCAACACATAAAATAGTATCATAAAGCGGATACAGGAAATGTGTAGAGACATGGACTTTTGATATACGCCTCACACAAAAAGCATCCATGATAGAGAAAAAATATGTATAAACCCGGGGTCGATTGTATGTTCTGGCTCGCTTGTTCCCGGAAATAAAAACCATCTGCAGGAACCCAGGCTCGCTTGTAAGATCAGGCTCACTTGATTCCAAAATTGGTAACCATCTGTTGCATCCGAGATGTAAGGTTCAGGCTCGCTTTTTTCCATTAGTAGACCGCTACAGCATCCACCATGTTCATAGCAAAAAGGTTCCTGTAGATATACAGAGAAATAGTATAATACGTAGACCATATAAACATGGCTCTGTATTTCAAAAAACAGGTTTAAAATAGAAACAGGGCGACATTTTTTTTTTCCAATTGTTATGAACATAATTTGACCGTGAAATATTAATATAATAAACCACCCAGCAACGCTTTGACTATAAAAAATCATATAAACATGGCTCTGTATTTCAAAAAACATGTTTAAAATAGAAACAGGGAAACATTTTTTTTTTTCTAAGTAAAGCTAATCTATTAACAGTGGGAATAAAATTACACCGAAGTCAAAAACATTGCCCAGACTCATGGCAAATTTGTCATCAAAAAATCAAAAAATTAAGAATATTGCCCTCATACGGGGAAACCAGTCTTGAACGTTTACAGAATTCAAAAATATTACAGAGGTCCAGCACAGTAATATAATCTAAAAGCAGCCCAATTAAGTGGGCCGCGAAGATAGAAAAAAAATTAACCAAACTACTCCTCCGGCTCCTCGACAATTCGACACCATACTTTGGAAGGTCTAGGATTGCTAGGTACTACCTCCACATTCATGCCACCGCTCCCCTACTGAAGGCCCGAATGCTGGCCAGCTTTTTCTGAGCTCAGACCCGTTGGATGGGTGCATTGTTCTTCCATTTGGGCCTCCTCACAGAAAACCACAATAATTGAAGTTGTGATTCGTGGGCAGCTCACAGAGAAATTAAAGGAAAAAAGCACAGTGCGCGTCATGGGAGAAGGTAAAATGGTGGGGAAATGAGGAGCAGGGGAGCCCATACGGTGGCCAGATCCTAGAACCCGACCTCGCCCACTTCTAGTATCTGGATAGCGACCTGCGTGATAATCACTGGACTGGGAAGACGATTCAGTTGAGGGGCTGGAGGGAGCGCGCAGGGGTTGACCTCTAGTGCTCCCCCTGCGGAAACGCATCCTTTGACGTAGGCGAGGCATGGGTGCAGTCTCAGCAGTGGGCACAAGAGGAGACGGAGAAGAAGAATTCCAAGAAACAGAGGAAGACAGACAAGGACCAAACCGAGAAAAATGCAGATATGCAGCAAGGTCTAAGTAGTAGTTCAGATGGCCACTTCTCCTTCTCGTCACAGTGAGCAGGCAATGTAACCCAGCAACTGGCTTGTCTGAAAAACCATAGCAAAACACCATTTTATCGACCCGACTGCAATGCAATCGAAGGACGCCTGTCATAATTAATCTCTGACCATTAATGAGAGCCGAAGGCCGGATCATATTGGAGCATGCGGAATCACTAACAGGAGTGGAGGTCCAATCTTAAACAATGTTAAAACTTAATGCGATTTGATGTGAAAACCTTGGAACTTAATTGAACAACGTTAAAACTTAGCGATTGATATGAAATCGCCACATCCATGTCCCATCGCCTTAAAGGCCATCGAATGCACCCACATCCGGGAACAGGGCAACATTTGATTGAGGACACATGGCAGAAATTGATTGGAGCAGATCTTTGTTTGGGCCGCTCGCGTAGTGGAAATCCGGACCCGAAAAATATTAGGGTGAATTTGATAAGAAATTCGCGTCACAACTCTCCCTCCGTACGCCAGCCCAACTTCGGACCCGAAAAATATTAGGGCGGAATTCAATTGGTTTTCGCATCACAAAATTGGCTGACGTCAGCAGGCTATTTTGGAACACGAATTTGGTTTGAATTATGGTTTATCACTGTTTGAAGTCCGACGGGCTCGACTTAAGAACAATTTTGTTTGATCCCATCTTATAAAATTTGTGTTGGTTTTCTTTGATAATACACATATTTATAATAAATCATGGGAATACCACACTATACATGTGGAAAAGTTATATCAATTATTGAGAACAATCATTTTTATGCAAAAATATCCAAATGTTCTTTTGGGAAATAAGAATTCGAGTATTTGGTTCATATTGTTTTAAAGGGAGTGAAGTTGGAGCCTCAAAAGATGCAAGCTATTACAAAATGACCTATTCCTAAGAAAATCAGGGTTCTTAGAATATTTTTTAGACTTACATGATATTATTGATCATTTGCTAAGAATTATGCATGCATTTCAAGTCCACTCACATATCTCTTGAAGAAAATATCATTTATATGGAATGATGAGGCTACTTTGGCATTCTCTCTTTCAATGGATGCCATGTCTTCCACACCAACATCGGTTGCACCTACTTTTGGTAAAACATTCATAGTAGAGTGTGAGGCACTAGGACAAGGAATTTACGTAACATTAACACAATAAGGGATATCATTGGCTTTTAAAAGCAAGGAATTCAAAGAAAATATTTGGTGAAATCTACGTGTGAAAAATAAATGGAAGCAATATTACATGCAATAAAAAATGGGGATAGTATATCATTGGGAGGTACTTTAAATTCAAGATATACCATGATAGCATAAAGTATTTTTTGAAGCTATGTTTTGCATTAGAAGATTAACAAAAATGAGGATAAAAAATGCAAAGTTTTAATTTTGAGATAATCTGCAAAAAGGGTAAGGAAAATTTATTACATGATGCTCTTTATAAAATAGAAGAGGCCTCAAATTTATATCCAATTACATTTTCTATTCCTAGGTGGCTATAAGAAGCTTGCCATAATGGAAAAATGACAATAGTACTAAAAAAAACTAAAATTTATAAAGGATGGGATGAACTCTATGGAGCATTGGGAGTGAAAGAGAGATATACTTTGGTGCAAATGTAGAATATTTTTATGCGTGCAAGCATATTTGAATAAAAAAATATTAAGGGAGTCCCATGTCTCTCTGATGGTCAGACGCAGGGTTCCTTAAAACATCTCAAAGGATCAAAAAATATATTTTTGGAAGGAATGAAGAAAGATATTCAAAATTTTGTAAGAGAAGGTCAGGTTTGCATAATAAATAAAAGAGAGATAGTAAAATTTCTAGGGTTACTTCAACCATTCCACATACATATTCAAATACTAGAAGATATATCAATAGACTTTATTACAGGGTTACTGAAATATAAAGGTAAGTATTACATTTTTGAGGTCATTTATATAGACAAATTTTGCAGAGTTTTTTTGTAGAGCTCAAAGTACATAAACAACAAGCCAAGTGGCAGAAGTGTCCATGAAAGAAATTCATAGTCTTCATGGTTTTCCTAAATTAATAGTAACAAGAAAATTTTGGAAATAATTATTTAATATGAGTGGAGAAACACTAGCTGCCATGAGTTCTACATATCAAACATAATCAAATGGTCAAACAAAAATAGTTAACAAATGCTTTTAAGGTTATCTACAATGTTACTCTTTAGAAAAGCAATCTTAATGGATGAAGTGGGTTCGTCAAGGAAGAATGGTAATATGATACTACCTATCACACATCTACTAAAATTTCCCCATTTAAGGCCCTTTATGGATATCCAACTCCTAGTATCTCATACTTTTTGCAAGATAAGTCCAAAGTATAGGAAACAAAGTCACATATGGAAAATACTAAAGAAAATTTGAAAATTATTATGGAAAACCTTAAAATGACATGAAACATGATAAAACAACAAGGAGAAAAACATTGAAGTGGAAGATAATTTGAGGAGGGTAATTGGGTATTTTTTAGATTATAGCATTATAAGCAATCTTCATTCAAGAAAAATAAAAATAAAGAATTAGCTCAAAAATGTTATGGCCCTAAATAATTATTCATAGGATTGCACAAGTGGTATAGAAGTTATATTTTCCTTCTTCTTGCATTCATAAGGTTTTTCATGTATCTTGCCTAAAAAAGGTTTTGGGAAAAAATATGCCAATGTAAATAGAACTTCCAAAATTAGATGAAGAATGAAAGTTGATTCTTGAACCACACAAAGTTATAGATAAACATTCTATATCTCTTTGACATATAACCATTATGAAGTACCTAATCAAGTGGAAGAATATTCCTCTAGAAGAAGGTACATGGTAAAATGATCAATTCGTGATGAAATACCCACGGCTAAAGGGTTCGTTTGAAGTTTTGACAAAGGTTTTTTTATATGTTTTATATAACGCACAGCGGTTTATTGTTTGTTAAGGTCCCACACAGTGATCAAATTTGAAGGGCAGGTCCGAATTTCAATTAGAAGGGCATATATCTATGTCGCCCTTCCATAATGAAAATCTTAAAAAAAAAAACTTTTCAATTGACCACAATAAATTATTTTTACATTTCATTTTCAGAAAGACAAAACCATCAATCTTTATATTAATAAAAAACTGTTACATATACAACAATGAAGAAGGCTCCATCTTTCATTGCTTAAATATCTCATTCGCAATGTCAACATAAGTCTTGAAGACACTATTATGAGAATTTGGATACATACCACCGGGATATAGGAGATTCTTATGTGTTAGATTGTGTAATGCAATGTTAGGTCCCTATATCATTAGTATAGTCCCTTATTATTGTTAGTGTAACCCCCTTATTGTTATTATTGAACCCTTGTAACCCCCATTTTGTTATTATTGTGCCCTTAAATTATTATTGTTAGGTCGGCTAGGATTACATTGTGGCCCACTAGGATTACATTATGGCCCCATGGACTCCTATATATAGAAAGAAGGTTTTGTAAATTGTATCATCCAAGAATTGTTCATCTATGTAATGTATTGGAGGTTTCCCCCTCGAAGTGGCTCATTTCTAAGGCGTTGATATCTCTTTTCTTCTCTTTTTGGATATGGTTACACAACATTTGGTATCAGAGGTTTGGATTCTAGGGTTTCGCTGCTCCAAACAGGTCATCATGGAATTTTCGCTATAACGTTTTTTCTATGAAGTTTCAGAAGCTGCAATTTTTAGGGTGCGAAGCCGAAATCCAGAGGAAGATTTTCTAAAAATTTCAGAGCCTGGTTCGCAATATTTTCTGAGATATGATCTGTGGAAGTTAGGTCTTTTTTCAGGCTCCTAAACATGTCATCGTGGCATTTGCGCTATAACGTTTTTTCTACGAAGGTTAAGAATCTGAAATTCATATGGTACGAAGATGAAATCCTGAGGAAATTCATCAAAAAATTTTAGATCTTGGTTCGAAATATTTTTGGAGATATGATCTGTGGAAGGTAGTGCTTTTTCAGGCTCCTGAATTGCATCTCAAAGAGGTGATCGTGGGAAAATTTCAATAACTCTCTCTCTGGGCATCGGATTGGAGTGACGTAAAAAGTGGTCGCAAGTACACAGACTGTAGTTTCTTGGCTATCAATTTCAGAGACAAAGGATGAAACAGTGACACGTGGCAAGTCGTACAAGTTCGCTCTACTGAACCAGTCCATAATTAGGTCATTGTGGGAAATTGGACACAACTTTGTCTTGGAGAATCCAAATCAGGTCAGACCTGTGACATTTAAAAGAGAATTCAGAGGAATACTTCAGTTCTAAATTTTAGATATTGAAGATCCGCAATCACAGAGATAATACAATTTCAATATCGAGCTCCTCAAAGCAAGTAAAAGGTATGTATTGTTTTTCCGAATTGCATAAGTCTTGTTTGAAGAATCAAGTTGAATTGATTGCAAGGGCCTATTGTAGAATATATATCAATATTGTAGTCTAAAATGGCCCCTAAAAATAATTCAACACCCATTAAGCCTTTAGAAGGCTCTACTATGACTCATGAAGACGAAGAATGGCAACATGACATATCAAAATTACAAGAGCAAGTGCAACAAATTTCGCTCTCGCAAAGAACAACAAAAAATGAAATGGAAGTTTTGAAGAAGGGCGTGGAAAATAATATGGATGGTTTGAAGAAAGGCGTGAAATCTAAGATGAATGGTTTGGAAGCTAAGATGGATGGCATGGAAGTGGGCATGGAAGCTAAGATGGATGACATGGAAGCTAAGATCGATGAAAAAATGAAAGACAACATGGAAAACATGAAGAAAGATCTAAAAGTAGACATCGAAGGTTTAGGAAAGTTGATACAAGAAATGTTTCCTAATGGTGAAAAGATAGTAGAGGAAAATCATGATGAGAACAAAATAAATGTTAATCGTGATTTCATAAACTCTACTGTTGGAGGGAAGAACCACCATATTCCAAAAATGGATATGAGGAAGTTTGATGGAAAGGATCCTGTAACATGGATACTACAGATGGAGCAATATTTTGATCTCCATAATGTACAAAACACACAAAAGGTACACATTGCAACTTTACATTTAGAACAAAATACATTTGTATGGTATCGATGGCTTTGCTCCCGTAAAAAAATTGTCACTTGGTCAATTTTTACGGAGGAAATGATAGCACATTATGAGGATACCAAGAGCAACACCTTCTTTAGCCAATTGATAAATCTCAAACAAAAGGGTTTAGTGGGGCAGCACATTGAGGACTTCCAAAAATTGAATATAAGGGTAACTGATATTCCAGAGGAACACAGGATCGATCTCTTCATAGGCACTTTAAAGGATAACATCCAACATGAAGTTCGTGTTTTGGAATCGGATTCATTGGAGAAGGCATTCAGGTTGGAAAGAAAATTTGAATGTAAAATAATGGCGACAAGGAAGCCTACCACTCAATTCTATAAAGAAGGAAGTGTTGCTACGTCTATATTTCCACAACCTACAAGGTTGACACCACAATAATTCGAAGAAAAAAGAGCAAAAGGGCTTTGCTACAGTTGTGATAGCAAATACACTAAAGGTCATAAGTGTGCTGAGAAGAAATTATTTTACATAGATTGTGAAGAGGAAGAAGAAAATGAACAAGAAGAGGATATACACCGGAACCAGCCCCAGAAGAGGAAGAAATGAATCCAACCATATCGTGTAATGCACTGGCAGGAATTACCACTCCTCAAACTCTCAAGATAAAAGGACAAATCAAGAAGAGAAAGGTAATAGTGTTGATTGATTCAGGTAGCACCCATAATTTTATTCATTCTAAGGTAGCCAAAGAGTTAAATTGTTTCCTATACCCAGCACCAGAATGTCAAGTGATGGTTGCAAATGGAGGAACTATAAATTGCTCTGGAAAATGCCATAATATTAAGCTAACCATGGGGGAATATGTATTGACTAGTCCAATGCTTTCCATTCCTATGGGAGGTGCTGATGTTGTACTAGAGTACAATGGTTACAATCTTTGGGGATGGTAGCTTTTAATTTTCAAGAACTTTTCTTGAAATTTTTTTCAGAAGGAAAGGAAGTCGAATTACGGGGTATTGAAGGGAAGCCAGGAAGGATAATAAGCTCTAATGTCATGACAAAGCTTCTAAAGAAAGAACAAAGAGGCGTAATTGCACAATTATGCTCACTAGAAGTTCCGACATCAAAATCATCTATTTCTGCAGATCTCCAACAAGTCTTGGACAATCATTCCAAGGTGTTGAAACTCCCAAAGGACTCCCACCTATTCGTGATCATGATCATGCTATTCATTTGATTCCAGGAAGTGTTCCTCCAAACATCAGGCCTTATAGATATCCTTACTTCCAAAAGAGCGAAATTGAACGTATGATTGCAGAAATGTTAGAGGCGGGTATAATTCAACCTAGTCAAAGTTATTTCTCTACTCCTATAGTTTTGGTACACAAGAAGGATGGATCATGGCGAATGTGTCCGGATTATAGGGAGCTCAACAAGCTCACCATTAAAGACAAATTTCCCATTCCTGTGATTGATGAATTATTGGATGAATTACATGGAGCAATTTATTTTACCAAGTTGGATCTTTGTTCAAGATATCATCAAATTAGAATGAAGACTGAAGATATTCCAAAAATAACATTTCGAACTCATGAGGGTCATTATGAATTTTTGGTCATGCCTTTTGGCCTTACTAATGCACCTTCTACATTTCAAGGGTTGATGAATTCCATTTTCAAACCCTTCTTAGAAAATTTGTGCTAGTATTTTTTGATGATATACTAATCTACAGCAGGTCTTGGAAGGATCATGTTGAACATGTTGACAGGGTGCTCAAACTATTGCAGGAGAAACAATTATATGCAAAAAATCCAAATGTTTCTTTGGAGTACAAGAGGTGGAATATCTCGGTCATATTGTATCTCACGAGGGTGTTAAAGTAGACCCTAACAAAATTAAAGCCATTAAGGAATGGAAAGTCCCCACAACCATAAAGAAGTTGCGAGGATTTCTCGGGTTAACAGGGTATTATCGCAAGTTTGTTAAGAATTATGGGAGAATAACGGCACCTCTAACAACATTATTGAAGAAAGATGCATTTTCATGGACTCCTGAAGCAACTAAGGCCTTTGAACATCTTAAAGAGGCAATGTGCCTAGCACCGGTCTTAGCTACGCCAGACTTC
This sequence comes from Pinus albicaulis, assembly GCA_034641835.2. Classification (NCBI taxonomy): domain Eukaryota; kingdom Viridiplantae; phylum Streptophyta; class Pinopsida; order Pinales; family Pinaceae; genus Pinus; species Pinus albicaulis. The sequence continues at coordinate 993,509,989 of CM076571.1, forward strand.
ACAAAAACCTTTATTGTGGAATGTGATGCCTCAGGAAATGGAATTGGTGCAGTTTTAATGCGGGAAGGAAGACCCATTGCTTTTGAAAGTCGTCCAATCAAAGGAAATTATTTAAAGAAACCTATTTATGAGAAGGAAATGTTAGCAATACTGCATGCACTAATGAAATGGCGAACTTACCTAATGGGAAGACACTTCAAGGTAAAAATTGATCATGATAGTCTTAAACACTTTTTGGAACAAATACTATCTTCAGAAGAGCAGCAAAAATGGGTCACAAAGATGTTGGTTTATGACTTTGAAATAATCTACAAAAAAGGAAAGCTTAATGTTGTTGCAGATGCACTCTCAAGAAAGAATGAAGAGGTGGAAGCATTGCTTTGTGCCATTTCTATTATCCAACCAGATTGGATAACTGAAGCAAGAGATGAATGGAAAAAGGACAAAGATGTATGGACACTCATTCAAAAGTTGCAGCAAGATCCTAGTACTTCTGATACATTTAGTTGGAAAAATGATTCCTTATGGTACAAAGATCGCTTAAATCTTTGCAAGAATTCCCAACTAAAACAAAAGATTCTTCTGGAAGTGCACACTTCTCCTTTAGGAGGACACTCAGGATTTTTAAAAACTTACCACAGGGTGAAGAAAGAATTTTTTTGGGATGGCCTTAAATCTGATATTCAAAAGTTGGTGGCGGAATGTTTGGTTTGCCAGCAGAATAAAGTGGAAACAATTAAGACCCCAGGACTTCTACAACCTTTATCCATTCCAAGTCAACGTTTGGAGGAGATTTCAATGGATTTTATCACAGGTTTACCTAAGTCCGAAGGAAAGAGTGTCATCATGGTGGTAGTTGATAGACTTACCAAGTATGCACACTTTTGTGCATTATCTCATCCATTTAAAGCAAGTACAGTTGCTACTACATTTGTGGACAGAATTCAAAAGCTACATGGAAGCCAAAGGGTTATTGTGAGCGACAGAGATCCCATTTTTACGGGAAATTTTTGGACGGAGTTATTTTCTTGTTTGGGTACTCAATTAGCTCATAGCTCATCTTATCATCCTCAATCTGATGGTCAAACAGAGATAGTAAATAAATGTTTGGAAGGATATCTTTGTTTTTTTGTATCTGATAAACAAACACAATGGGTCAAGTGGTTACCTCTCGCTGAATGGTGGTATAACACTTCCTTCCATACTGCAGCAAAAATGACCCATTTATGGCACTTTATGGATATCATCCACCATCCATCACATCATATTTAAGGGAAAATTCGAAGGTTCAAGCAGTGGAAGATCACATCGAGCATCAGCAAGAAGTTCTCCAACTCTTAAAGGATAACCTGAATTTGGCACAAAATCGAATGAAACAACAGGCAGATCAACATCGCGGCGAGAGAAGTTTTGATGTAGGAGATTGGGTATTTTTACGGCTACAACCATACAAACAAATGTCCCTCAAGCAAGCTAAGAAGGATAATAAATTATCACCAAAGTACTATGGTCCTTACAAGGTGTTGCAAAATATTGGTTCTATGGAATACAAATTGGAGCTTCCTGCTTCTTTGCGAGTACATCCAGTTTTCCATGTTTCATGCTTAAAGAAGGTTATAGGTGAAAATCTTCCAGTTCAAACAATATTTCCAGAACTTGATGAGGAAGGAAAAATCATATTGGAACCTGAAGCGGTCATGGAAACAAGAACTCGACAGCTACGAAATCGATCAATTTCGGAGTATCTCATCAAGTGGAAGAACTTACCCACTGAAGATTCTACATGGGAGGATGAGAATTTTATACAGAAGCACCCAGAGCTACTCAAGTGTTGAGAACAACACTTTTTTGAAGGAGAGGGGCATGTTAGGTCCCTATATTACTAGTATAGTCCCTTATTTTTGTTAGTGTAACCCCCTTATTGTTATTATTGTACCCTTGTAACCCCCATTTTGTTATTATTGTGCTTTTAAATTATTATTGTTAGGTCGGCTAGGATTACATTATGGCCCCATGGACTCCTATATATAGAAAGGAGGTTTTGTAAATTGTATCATCCAAGAATTGTTCATTTATGTAATGTATTGGAGGTTTCCCCCTCGAAGTGGCTCATTTCTAAGGCGTTGATATCTCTTTTCTTCTCTTTTTAGGAGCTGGTTACACAACATGCAATTTTGACTTTGTCTCACAAGGAGCAGCAGCATGGAGGTCTGGATTTTTCTTATAGAACTTTTTTATTATTATTTGAAACGTTGTTTATAGATATGAAGACAACAATTAAATTATGAGCATGGTGGACAATTAGTCAAGCTCATGATTCCAAACCATGATGATGTAAGTTTGGAATTTAACATTTTTACATGTTATAGACAAATATTCAAAATCACTGACAACTTAGTATGCCATAATTAATAATCATTCCATGTTCACTTTTGTTAATAGGTTTATGTCACACGATGATCTCTCTTCTCTGGCATTTACTTGTATTGAAGACCACTATTCTAGGAATAAGGAGTTATTTTCTCCAAAAATAACCCTAGCCAAACATTGACAATGCATCAAGGAGATCTTTCTATGCTTCATAAGTTCATATGTTCTACTTCTAAATCATGTCTTGGAAGTGGTTGTTTTGCTGGAAACTATTCACCAGTTGGTTTCATACCAAAGTCTTTTTCTCATTTTCAGCATCCAATACATGAAAAAGATAATGGTTTAAAACAACATAAATATTTGAAATTTTGCAAGAATTGTCTGGCACACTTTGAATATTAATTTTGAAGTCAAGTGAATGATGCTGTATAGGATCAAGTGTCATTTTGAATACCAAATGTTTCACAAGAAACTTCTCAACATGCTACCCTGCAGTAAGGATTAAATGACAATATTGCATCAATTATTTCCATAATAAAAGTGCACCTTGGCCATAAGACTAAACAACTACAAATGTTGTAGATCTAACAAGACCACACAATCAAATGTATTCCACAAGGCCAATACTGTATGAAAAATGAAAAGGATTTTGCAACCAAAAATACCTTAGGCAACTAATTCAATTAGATACACCAAACCATCAGCAAAAAGGAAAACCAGCCTACTTGGCCCCAATATACAACGTTAAAAAGAAAACCAGAGCACACATCTACAAATTACCTCCTTATCTACTGTCACACCATCATTAACTATTTTCGGAGAATCATGTTTGCTCTCCAAGACAACATTTTTCCCTTCGCCCCAAGGGTGACTCCAACAAGATCAGCAAGTTTGTTCACACCGCCTGCAAGACAAATTGACAATGCTTTCAGTAAGTGTGCAATTGAATGCCAGACCATATGCCAAAACAACCCTCCATGAAAAATTAAAACAACACATTAAAATTGAATATAAGTGGATAAGGAAAGATCCACCACAGTGAAGTTTCACGTGCAGGTGGCCTTCCTTTAAACATAATTTTTTCTCTGACCTGCAATTTTTTTGTCACTGAGCCATCCTTGTTGAAGTAAAAATCCTTTTCCATAGCTCTTGTATTAACTACCTTCTCTCTGTCGCGTAATCTCAGAGTCCCTCTTCTGCTTGAGCGATTAAAGGAAATGGGTGAAAAAACTGAAAGAGAAGACAATTGTCTGCCATAATTATCAAACATTACACCCAACTTCTTCCCCTTTCCATTGTTACCCAATGAGGTAGATGTGGCAATTGTTGTCATACCGCCCAAAGCAGAGGCCATCTTCTCTTATGCTGAATATAGAATTACAAGATCTTCATTTTAGTATGAACCTTAAAAAACATGACTCCCATTGCTAAAAACCACTTTTAAGTTGTAACAGGCAAACTAAACAACTATCGCAACTTTTGGCAACTTCTGGAGCATTAAGAGAGAAACAACCAAAGAGAAATACAATCACAATCCTCATTTTAATGAGACCGGACTATATATTTTCATTAAGATAATAGAAAGAAATCACGACTATATTAAGGCCAGCACAAAACAATCTTTAACCAGTGTCTCTCGCGGCCTTCAGGTTGCCATGCTAGAGGTTGCATATTTTTAATTTAAATTCTTGACCTCTCATGCCCATCTATGAATGCATCCAATGGGATATCTACATCAAATGCTCATTTATATCCCCAAAAACAAATTCCCTACTACAAGAGCACCAGTATTGATGGATCACCCCACACCATCCCACCCACTAGAAACGGTGAAAAAGGAAACCCGAGAAAAATTCTGAAATATCTCAAGATGACTATATGGGTGGTTCTTATGAATAAACCAACCATTTAGAAAATGATCATCAATCCAAACCATGAGTATTATGTGACAATATTCAAGCAGGCACTGAATCGGATTTCTGAAGCTATGTTAGAGAAACCCTAAACTCTCACTAAAAATAGGTGAAATGTGGCACCACTCAGGGATTGACATGTGCCAATTGGTACAAGTGGTAGAAAATTGGCATGCTCAAACAACGAGGTGATGCAGGAATGACATGAGGGAGAAAATATTAGAAAAGCCCCAAATATGGAGAACTAAAGCTCATCACCAACCTGAGATTGACAACTTTACATGATGTAACCTATGAAATCGTAAATGGAGAAATCATAGTAACAATAAAGTAACCTATGTAGCAATAAATTTGGATTCATCCTGGGAGTGGTAATGGGAGAAATCATAGTGAACAACAGGAAACATGCAGAGTTGCTTACAATCAAATAGATGAAAAAACACATACAAAAAACCTAGATAATAATCATGAAAAAGCTTAATATTGAATTATGAACTGTAAAGGAACTTAAAAAATGTGACATTACGAACCTGGTCAAGCGCACAAGAAAAAATATCCTGGACATGACCCTGGTTGACAAGTTGTATTACTCATGATGCAAGAGGATTTGTACCTGCACTGCCAAGTCAATCAAAATCCATCATTATCTATACAATAAATACAAGTAATTGATGTAGTATTTTTACTCTAAGATGCATTCTTATGATAATGTTAGAACATATGTTGAAAATGTCAAAACATACCTAAATAAGCTCCTCTTCGTTTCAAGAACAATTTATTGGAATCGCATGAACTTGGAACAAGCCTCCCACGATCTGAAAGAGTAGCAACTAAGTCAACAGTGACTTTTTTGTTGCTACGTTGGATCGAGGGAGGTTTGCTCCAAGATTAAATCACTCCAATAAATTATTCTCTACTAAACAAGGCCAACCACGTGAAGGTGGAAGCTCTTATGGCCCCTCCCCCCCCTCACATCACTCTCAATTCCCCAATACCCAATCTATATTTCATTTTTTACTTTCATGAGTATAAAAAAAAATATTCAATAACTAATAAAAAAACAATTCAACAAAAAGTACGCAAGGAAACATTGCAATTAATGTTTGACATAAAAATAGTATGATAAATGAGTTTTTTATATAACGCAAAAAAATGTTCCAAGTATGGTAACGTTTGTCTTATAATAATACAATATTTTACATTGTCAAACTTTCTTTTTCTTCTTCCTATTTTTAAAGCTCCTAATTACATCATCAATATCCTCGTGCTCTGCTCCTGTTTCGTGCCTTTCAACCCGCACTGCTGACCTAGTTGCGTATTCACGATGTCTGGGCTCATCCAGTGACGGGGCATCGCCTACAAAAACAGATAATATTAAATTTTAATTGTCAGTTTTTAAATATCATTGAACTAGTTTAGTAATATTAATAAAAAAAATTGCAATGAGATTATTTACCTGGTGCACCAGTTGTCGCCGCTGACCTAGTTGCGTAGTCACGATGTCTGGTCTCATCCAGTGACGAGACATCGCCTACAAAAACAGATAATATTAAATTTTAATTGTCAGTTTTTAAATATCATTGAACTAGTTCGGTAATATTAATAAAAAAAATTGCAATGATATTATTTACCTGGTGCACCAGTTGTCACCGCTGACCTAGTTGCGTAGTCACGATGTCTGGTCTCATCCAGTGACGGGGCATCGCCTACAAAAATAGATAATATTAAATTTTAATTGTCAGATTTTAAATATCATTGAACTAGTTCGGTAATATTAATAAAAAAAATTGCAATGAGATTATTTACCTGGTGCACCAGTTGTCGCCGCTGACCTAGTTGCGTAGTCACGATGTCTGGTCTCATCCAGTGACGGGGCATCGCCTACAAAAACAGATAGTATTAAATTTTAATTGTCAGTTTTTAAATATCATTGAACTAGTTCGGTAATATTAATAAAAAAATTGCAATGAGATTATTTACCTGGTGCACCAGTTGTCGGCGCTGACCTAGTTGCGTAGTCACGATGTCTGGTCTCATCCAGTGACGGGGCATCGCCTACAAAAACAGATAATATTAAATTTTAATTGTCAGTTTTTAAATATCGTTGAACTAGTTCGGTAATATTAATAAAAAAAATTGCAATGAGATTATTTACCTGGTGCACCAGTTGTCGCCGCTGACCTAGTTGCGTAGTCACGATGTCTGGTCTCATCCAGTGACGGGGCATCGCCTACAAAAACAGATAGTATTAAATTTTAATTGTCAGTTTTTAAATATCATTGAACTAGTTCGGTAATATTAATAAAAAAATTGCAATGAGATTATTTACCTGGTGCACCAGTTGTCGGCGCTGACCTAGTTGCGTAGTCACGATGTCTGGTCTCATCCAGTGACGGGGCATCGCCTACAAAAACAGATAATATTAAATTTTAATTGTCAGTTTTTAAATATCGTTGAACTAGTTCGGTAATATTAATAAAAAAAATTGCAATGAGATTATTTACCTGGTGCACCAGTTGTCGCCGCTGACCTAGTTGCGTAGTCACGATGTCTGGTCTCATCCAGTGACGGGGCATCGCCTACAAAAACAGATAATATTAAATTTTAATTGTCATTTTTAAAATATCATTGAACTAGTTCGGTAATATTAATAAAAAAAATTGCAATGAGATTATTTACCTGGTGCACCAGTTGTCGCCGTTGGGACTGTTGCCCTGTCTTCCTCTCTGGTAGTAAGATCCTCAAGGGAAACATTCTCTGTCATTTAAACAAAAAACGTTATAAGGACAACCATCAAGGTATAATTAGAAAAAATTATAAGTGGAAATTAATTACCGTCACGGCCCTCACTGATAGTAGCATTGTCGGCCTGGTTCCCACTACAATGATCAAGTTGCACGTGAGGATCATCTACATCTGGCTCTAAAACTGGGTTATTTGCCTCGTCGGTAGTGCTGCTCCCCTGATTTAAACAAATTTGTTAGACATTAAATTTATGGATGAAAACAAACATATTGAAAGGTTAATGTTTTACCTTATCAGGCATTCTGGATCTTGGGACCTACCCCAAGCTTCTGCGACGTTCAACTACGGCTTGATAGCCGAAATGGAAAGTGATATTTTTATCTTCCTCTGTAGTTTCTATTCCGAAGTCATCACCCTACATTGCATATGATTGTTTATTTTTAATAATATTTGATAAGATTACAAAAACGTTGGAAGGCGATACAATTAATTATAATATGTTTAGCTACTTAATTACAATTCTTGTGGCTAATTTCAAGTAACCGCCCTGGCCTAGCTTGTGATGGCCCTTTTTTTCAATCCTAGCTTTGGTTGCCTTTGAGGTGTCAGGCAACCTAGCATCAAAAGATTGAAGTCAGATATGACGCAGCACACTTTTATTTTAGACATAGAGAAAATTAAAGCTATTGAATTAAAGTTGTAATTTACCTTGCCGGTCCAGTTGGCATTTTTCATTCTTTCTTTGGCCTTTTCTCTTTTCCGTCATGGATGAGTGCTCTCCACTCACTCTTTGAAACTGTGAGAGGACACTCGTATCTAGGGTTAAATTGCAATTGCATCCTATAGGTGTCCCTGGTATATTTCAAATATTTTCCGGCTACCCGAGCCATCGTTGTTCTGCCAAATGTGTCGACCCCAAAAAGGGCTTCTAGATAATCTAGAAGTTCTTTTTTCAGGTTGGAATTCTAGGAATTCCACCCTGTGCGTATGGTTGGGCCAAAAATTACCAACACATGGCTCTCCAAAAACCTATAGAACTCATTGTTTCCTACATAGAAAAAAAATGATATTATCATTAATTTAAAAATAAAAATCATGATAAATATGTTTTAGATAAAGTACATGAAATAGTTAAAATATTAAAATTTACCTAGGAGTTGTACGTGCTTTATAGGGACACCTTCATCGTTCACCAACAACGTGCCATTAATGGTCACGTGGGTGACACGTGTAGCTCCAGGAAACGCAATAATGTAGTTAGCCATATTAGCTTCATCATTGCCAACACATTCAGTGGTTGGCTGGGTGTCTGCTTGGGTAGGGTGTGTTTCTTGGCTAGAACCTAAAGGAGTAGAAGGTGTACAAGAGGGTTGTTGGGAAATCTCTTGCCCTTGTGTCCCACTACCACCAACACCGGGTTCAACAAATGCCAGAAAACGCTACATACAAAAGAACTTTTTGTTAGTTTAGTCAATGTAAAATTAAAAATCAAACTATCACAATTCATCTCATGCAGAACAAAAAAAATATCCTTTTGACTTTTTATTATTACCTGATATGTTTCTAGCTGGCTCATAAGTTTTTTTATCCTCTCTTCTGTTTCAGGTGTTTGAGGCGCGTCTATCAAAGTATTAAATTCCGACCTTGCATCTCGTGCCTTTTTTCACAACAAGAACACTGGAGATAGGGATGAAGAAAGCTCTTCCTCAAAGAGGGAATCATCAGGCGTACCATGGCTAGGTATCTGCATATTTGAACAAAAAATTTATAATTTCAATTATGTAAATTACTAATAGGTGTCTGCATATTTGAAAAAAAATAATATTATTTCAATTATGTAAATAACTAAAATACCTGAAGGTAGAGCAATGCTGGCACTTTACATGTTATTCCACTGGCCTCTTTCCGCGATCATCCCATCTCGGGGTTGTTCCTGTACTGCCCTGATCAGTCTGCCACATTGCAATAAAATTATAAATGTAAAAACTTGAAAACAATATCTAACTTGAAAACACAAAATGAAAACTGAAATAATTTCTAACAAGACACCGGAAGACAGAGTTAGAGTTTCAAATATGCCTTGCATTGAATTCAGTCCTGGAAACATGTCATTGCACATTAAGGCACCCAAACAAGAGACGAGTTGACAATAAAGACCTTATTGAATATATTGTTGGAGAAACTTCTAGTAAACTTGTTGTGAAGACCTTGAGGACATTTTTGGAGCAACATTGTTGAAGTTGATGGTATAGCATTGTTGGAGATGATCTTGAAGGGCCTTGAAGTGAAGCTTTTGGAGCAACTATTGAAAAATCCTTAAAGCATTTAAGTAAGGCACTTTCTATCTTCCATCACCTTTTTCCTTTCAATATCCTTTAAACGATTTTGTTGATATTTAATGTTTGAAATCACGTTATAATTCCTTGATTATATGTGTTTGGGGACTTTCCCTTTGAAATTACCCAAAAATACCCTGGCAATTGTATCTTCAGGATGCATGTCTGACCCTATTGTTCAATATTTTGATTGATAGTAGTAAACATAGAGAGTTAGGGGGCTCTTGACTTGGTTTGGTTGGGCCATTAGATCCCTAACATCTACTAGGGAGAACCCCCTTGAGTTGGAGGAGAGCTAGCCCGAAGTGAAAAGAGGTTGGTGAGGTGACAATGGGGCTATTGAATTACACATGGTATCACACTTTAGCTTTAGGACTTTATCTTGAGAAGTGCAAGATTTTGCTATATCAATTCTCAAATGTTTTACAAAACTATTGTTAAGAACTAATAAGAAGTGATGTTGAGGGGTTTTTGGGTATAAGAAACAATACCATTTAAAAACTAGGGTTCTCAGTCCTTGGCATTCCTTCACATGGGCCTAGGGGCACACTAGAATAATTTCACACTAAACCATGCAAACTTAAAAGTAACTTAACATATCCATAAAGTAATAATAATCATAATTCCTAATTTCCTATTGTACGATATAATGCAAATTATTCAAAAATGAAGCAATGAAGACATGCAATGTCTGAATTTCAAGATTGATGAACCAATACAAGAAGTTAGAAACTACAACTTTGATTCAATACTCTGTGTCCTAACTCCAGGAAGGAATCTAGTTTGTAGTACAGAACATGCATCGTGTATTATCAATTCTTAATTGACAACAACTAAAAGGTCATCTACCTCATCAATTCTTTCCCATTTTGTGTTTTTATGTTATATTCCTTATAAAAGTGTCAAATTTCTCTCAAAGTAAGCAACCACTGAATAAAATAAAAAATAGTTGAGATATGATTGAGAAATGGTCATTTATTTCTTGAAAGGATCTTCACAATTTCTTTGTTTGTTTTTCATCTCAAGAAACAAGAAATGACCTAAGAAACTATCGTGATGTAATATAAGAAACAACACGGTGCAATGGACATTTTCAAAGCCAAATGATGTCCATTGAGGACATGGCCTTTATTTGGTTCTTGTTTCATAGGAGTTTCGGGTAGAAATGGAACTTTGTTGTACCATTTCCAGTAGTAAAAAGGGAAAACCTTCTTTTTCCATGGGAAATAATTTACCTTTCCTTTTTCAAGATAGTCTAAATCACAAAAAATATGAACTATACTGCACACATTCTTGGATAATGTGAAAGTGGAAAAGGAATACCCTACACAAGTGATGCACACATGTACATTTGAACACTAATATATCTTTGTAGTTGAAATGCAATGCTTGTTTTCATTTAAATGTAGGGTTTTTAAAGCAGGGAGAAATAATGGCTGCCAAATTAATAAGCGTTTCTTTGGGAAAAATTTAAATCTTGTATTAGGTGATGAAGATAATAGAGGGTATTGAATCTTGATTCTTGACATTGTGTTTAACTTGAATAACTCAAATGATTATAAATATCAGTCGATGAGTTCTTTTTTCAAGTATGTCACTCAAAACTCTTATGTAAAAGCATTGTATGATGGCTAGCATTTGCTTGTTTCCCTTTCTTCAGTTCAATGTAAAAAGTATATTAATATATTGGAGCACGAATGATAACTACAATTTTTTGCTCTGCAATATATCCAGCCCCAAGATTATGAAAATTTTTCTCAAGTGGAGCTATTGGTTATTGATGAAGCAGCTGCAATTCCATTGCCTATTGTAAAGGCTTTGCTCGGGCCATATTTAGTGTTTCTGTGCTCTACTGTAAATGGGTAATAATTATAAATGAGCCAACCACAATCAAAGATTTTGTAACCATTCTTTTTCCATGGATAGTGATGATGATATTAACCCTATATATCAGTGACCTATATCTATATGACAATGATCTTAGCATTGACCTTGATATGGTTGTATGGATGTGACCTTTGGTATGTCATCAGAAAATCCCCAAATTTGGAGAACTAAAGCTCATCACTTTCGATCTGGAGTACTACCCTTGTGATAAAGTTGATGACTTTCGATCTCCCATTCTCTACCACTTTTCACTTCACCTTCAATATAGATCAGACCAAGGGCAATTCGTTATTGGGTGTTGAGATGGATGAGTTTGTCGAACTAAAATCCATAGCTTAAACTTCATGAAACTGGTGGAGTCAAATTCATGCAAGCACAAACACATATTAGACATCCTCTTTGAAACTCATCTGAAAGAACATTGGAAGACATCTAGAGAGAACCCTACAACCTAACACAATCCAATGCAATTGACCAAAAAAACCCAAATAGAGTCAACCCTACTATAGGAGGAAGGGCCTGTAGTAAGAACTTACCCTTTTGCAAGAGTTGAGGGTGAATGTTGTTCTGCAAGAGATGAGGGCGAATGTTGAGGGCGAATGCAGGGTGAATATTTTTCTGCAAGAGCTCAGGGTGAATTCTGAGGGCGAATGCTGTTCTGCAAGAGCTGAGGGCGAACGCTGAGGGCGAATGCAGGGCGAATGTTGTTCTGCAAGAGCTGAGGGTGAATTCTGAGGGTGAATGCTGAGGGCGAATGCTGTTCTGCAAGAGTTGAGGGCGAATGTTGAGGGTGAATGCTGTTCTGCAAGAGCTAAGGGTGAATGCTGAGGGAAAATGTTGTTCTGCAAGAGCTGAGGGCAAATGCTGAGGGCGAATGTTGTTCTGCAAGAGCGGAGGGCAAATGTGCGTGTGATATCAGACGTTAATGTAGTTTTTAATAAAATCATTTTCATGTAGTGCACATATAAGTTTCATATTTTTATGTAGCGCGCATATAAGTGTCATTATACCGATGGCGGACAAAGGGTCACTATTGCGACGGATGCCTCCAAACGTCGCAATTACAACACTTAGACATTGTGTCGCACTTGCGACGTTTGGAGGCAGTTTTCGCAATAGCGACGCTTTGGGGCATAGTGTCACAATTGCGACGTCTTCCTCCAAACGTCGCAATTGCGACATTTTGTCTAAGTGTTGGTATTGCGAAACTTTTCTCTAAACGTCGGTATAGCGACGGTTTCGGGCGGGATTGAAAAAATTTTGGGGAAATTTCTGACATTTGGTCAAAAGCGTCGGAACCAAGTGTCGGAATTTCCCCCAAATGTACTAGTGTAGCCTGGTCAGAATGCATGGAATGATGATTTAGACTATGTTGCAGCAGCCGAAAGTCAAATTATAAACAATTTTTCAGATGGACAACATGAAATACCAAATAAAGTTTTTGTTAATTTTTCAGTTCATTTCAGGGATTTCGTAATTAAGTCTGTACTATGCTAAACCAAAATTTGGTACTCAATGATTTATTATTAAGTTTATATAACAAGTTTAGAAGATGTATACATGGAACAACTTCAGCCTACCAACACAAAAATTAATGAAGATGGTAATTTGTAAGCACTCTTAATTATCTATAGTTAGATAAAATAATTTATCATCATGAATTCAATAATAAATACTATGCTCAACCGAGGATCAAAGTTGGCACTGTCATCATTTTTCTCTAGTTCCTAAACATTAATTGTAGTAAAATGAAGGTATGGGTAATTTTTTTATTTTCTTAGACTATATTGAAGTATATGAACGATAGGATGGTAATAATCTATCTCCATTTACCATAATAATTTCCCTATCCTTCCATAATCATAATATCCTATCCCCACTACCCATTCCCCTCATTTCTACTCGTGTGCCATGAATGTCACACACTGATTCATCATTTCCGCACCCAATTCACACCATGATTCGAAATTCAAAATTATCATTTCCAAAGTAAATCTATTTTTTTGTAAGCCGACATGATAATCATCTATCTTAGTGATAAGTTTTAGTGGAAATTTCACCTGTGAGCCCTCAAATTCTTTGATAACTTCCAGTATTTCTTCACCTTTAGCATGGGGGCTGATTGCCACGAACCTACATTCATTCAATTCTTTAAAATCCCTAAATATGCTAAGTGCTAGGTGGTGTTTGAAGACAAATCTTGGATGGGTTTCCTTCAGAAGTTTCATGGTTACAATGATAGAGTGGCTATGGCTTTTGCGAAAATATTTAATGGGAAAGTTGCAAATATTAGGAGTTTTAAGCTCAAAGTGACTGAGGAATATATAAGCAGGGTGACTGGGTTACCACTAACCGGAAAGAAAATTTTCAAATGAGGACCGCTCGAGCCACATGATTGCACTCAATTCCTTAGCTAGCTTACAATTCCATAAATGAGTCAAAAGGGATTCTACACAGCTGCATGGAGGAGGAATGACACCCACTCATTACTGCATTACAAAGATTTGTTACCTGTGAAGGGAGGTATGTTGTTGTCTTCCTTTATCACATTATATTAGTATTTTAAGATGGACGTGAAGTCAAATTTCCATTTTTATTGCATAATATTTTGTATAAGGTTGCTAGGTGAGTTCATTCAATTGTTAAAAATATTAAGACTAGTGTGTTCCATCACAATCTTATTAAAATATTGATTTTCCATGACTTAAGTATACAAAGGATGTCTTGGGAAGATTTTATGGTGGAAAATTTTCCAGTGGAGGAAACACAAGTAAAGGGCTAACAAAGACTCATTAGTCCCTGGTCAAAGAAAATAAGTCTTGAAGTTGAGGCTCCCGTCGACTCTAGTTATAAATAATGCTAGATCCCTATAGAAAATATTGTGTCTACAAAGGAAGGGAGTTTCTCAGTGAAATCCCAAAATAAGTTAGTGAACCCTAGTACATCTGCAGAAAAAGTAACCTTAGTGTGAAAGGGGAAGAAATGTAAAAATATTAAGGTACAAAAATATGACCCCGTTCTCGAAGAAGTACAAGTTGAGAAAGCCCAACCAAGAAAGTGGAAAAATCCTCAAGCGGCAGTTGTGGAATCAGTTATTGCACCAACAGAACAACAGTCTCGGAGAGCTAATGTTTTTCCTAAGAAAAGGAAAAGGAAAATATTCAAGGAAGAGCATGAAGCGACATCAATGCTTGCTACACCAGTACATAAAGATAAAGTATCAAAAAAATCAACCTTGTCACAAGGACGATGACACACACGAAGCATTTCCAAACAAAAATCATCCATTCTCGGTACTCAAGAACGAGAGATAGTTACTATTTTTTCTTCCCTAGAAAAATAGATGAAAAGCCCTTCTCGGTCCAATCAGGAAGTAGGGGACCTTCCGTCTGAGGGGGATGTTCCAATATATAATACTCAAAACCTTCTAAGTAGTTCACCACCACAGGTTTTAACTGGTAAAAATCCAGGACAGAAGAAGCGAGGGCTTAAGTCTGAGAAGAGCGAAACATTTACTGGGTGAAATAAAAGAATACAAAGCTAAAGGATAAGGCTCATAAGTATAAAACCATGTTTTGTTATGTGAACTTAGTGAATGAACAATATTAGAACACGAATCTGTCCTTAGTCTCCAAAAATGATGCACTCATCCTAAAAAATAAGTGCCTTGCTAGTTGGAAACTGAAAAAACGGAGGCATTCCAAGAGGCTTAGTGCTCAAGAATGAGCTCTGCGATTTCGAAGGCCATTAATGAAAGGAAACAATGGCTTGGATGTCTTAGTAAGCGTGATGGGAATTTGAAGTATGGGATGCCCTAATTTTTTATGACTCGTTGAAGTTAAAAAGGACAGTTGCATGAGGGCATGAATTCCATTTGGAATGGGGGGATGTTGGGCCCTAATTTTGTACCCATTTTTCATATCCCATTCCACTGTTTTTACTGTCATTTACCCTAATTTACCCTTTTTGTACCATAATACCACTCCACATTAGCTAAACCACACTACTTTACAATTGGAGGTAAGATATGTTACCTAGTGCTATTTTTCGTATGTCTTTAATTAGTTTAAGTAGATGATAATGAACTTGTAACTCTTGAATTAATTTGACTAATATTTACAATGACTCATAGAAATTTGAGGTGCCTGGACAGGTCAAAAAGTAATCCAACAAATCATCCAACTCTGTGCTCAACGATGCAACAACCAACCATTTTTGGACGTACCATTATGTACTTAATTTTGTACCCCATTCAGTACTCTACTCTGTTGTGGGTTCCCGGTCAACCTTGGCATCCCATAGTAGGCCTCCTTATTCTCAAACATGGAATTGATTTCATCAATAGGATTATGATCACGATAAATTCAATTTCAATCTCTCTGAAGCTATCCAGGAGATTTTACATGGCTTAACCTAGTTCTGATTTTATAATTTTACTTTTCACAGTCAATCAGTTGTAACTATTTTTCCATCGGCTAAACTATTTAAAAATCTCGATACTTTGGATGTAAAAGTTATATACTCATATGCATAGTTTTGTATAAGGAGATATATGCTTAGGTTGAGCTAGTGATCGTGGTGAACTTCTTGATTATTTATGTTAAGGTCTAGTTCTTGAATTAATGTTTTACTGAAACTTAATATAATTATTATCTCGACTTCTATTTTTTCCTGTAGTTGTTATGTTATTTGATTTGTAAGGCATTGAATTAGTTTAAGACTTGCTCTGGGTGGTGGCAAGCACCCACCACAACCTGGAATCAATTCCTACAACCATTGTAGTCTGTAGGAAGTGTGTTTTTCTTCATTCAATAGATTTACATTTCATTTCTAAATGATATTGTTAAATAGATCTCAAGATTTATATACTTCATTTCTCAAAATCATTTTGTTAAATAGGTATTAGACTTTTTTTACTTCATTTCATACTCAATTTATCACTCAGTTTTCACAGATCTGGAAAAGAACCACAAGTGTATCATCATTGAGTCTTTGCGAACAAAGGAATATTGTTGTTGATATCTCTTGTACATGAATGATTTTGTGATTGCACGTTTATAGTCATGAATGTTTAGAAAGCGAGATTTTAAATTTAAAATGAATCCTTAATGAGACGTAATTATCGTGTTTTGAACTTAACCTCTCGATTTGAATTGAAATGTGTCTTTATTTTTTGGGATAATGTATGTTTACCAGTAATGAAATATTCTTATAGCATCAAGATTTGCGTGAAATGTGTCCAGAATCAATAAACAAAGAGTGTTGTTTATTGAGGTAGACCATGTGTTAACATCTTAGGATTTGTATGGCATTCAAAGTTTAGTCATTTAGATTTCCTGTGTGATATTCATTTTAACAATAGGGTAGTAATTACTTGAATAGATCATTGGTTATTTTCTCTTTTCATAGGAATATTTTATTTAGGTTGAATTTTTATGAGTTCATTATCTCTGAATTAGAAAAGCAAGATTTGTATTTTGAAATTGAGTGTGTTAAATGTGGTAGCCTATAGGAATTGGTTGAGTTATCATTAGTTTTCGTTAGATTCATAGATACCCATGGAATTACTCATGCAATGATTATGATTAGCTTGTGCAATGATTTGGAATTAATTTACTGTTAGCTTGGTTTGGAAACATCAGTAGTGATAATTGTCAGTTTCATTTTTGAATAAGTTTTTTAGTTAAATACATCATAGTTAAAGTAGAATAGTGATATGAGTTTTGAATAGGACATAGATTCAATTATAGCATAATATGTTTATTCACTTCAACTTTTCTAATTATGATTTTCATATGTAGAAATTAAAAATTGCGTACTTAATTACGCACTAAGATGTTTAGAACCTGAATCGGAACACAGTGCAAATCGAAGTTTAAAAACTTTGGTTGAAAATTTAATTTAGGTAACTCAGCGACATATAAAATCCCTCACAATAATCATGAATCTAATCAATCATTTCGAAAAGATATACATGAACATGTTACATTAAATTATAAGGTCAGACTCCCTATAGCATACATTCTTCTCGATACTTATTCATATCAATGTGTGTAACTGATGTTAAAATTAGGTGTCATTCTATATAGCACCACTAGGACATGAATGTATGGCATTTAAACCTTTTCTAAGTCATTAATGTTCAATTATTTCAATGCTTCTATGCATTTATCATGCTTTAAATGAGGTAGGTAGGGCTCCCTATACCATGTCCCCATTTAAATACAATTTATATCAATGTTTGTAATGGATCTTAAATTTAGGTGTCACATGGTAAATATTAAGCACCATGTGTCACATGGTAAATATTAAGGATGAGGTAAGTGTACCATACCTTTTGTTTGGATATACCTTCTAGTAAATTTTTATAATCAGTATGAAATTTAAGTGTTGCATGGTAAATATTAAGCACCATGGGTTATATGGAAAATGTTAAGCACCATGCAATAAATCGAATTAAATTTACATATTATCCATTGGATATCACTTTATTCTCAGGCAATGGACAAAATGTAAAGGAAGTAAACTAATAATCAACTTACTACATGGTGCTTCATATTTTTTAGTATCACATCATATAACCACTAGAACATGCATTTATGGTATTTAAACCCATTTAACTCTCAAATTAGAAAATAAAATAATGTTTAATTAGCTCAATGGTTCTATGGCTTGATCATGCTTCGCATCAAGTTTAAAGGATTTTTATGCTTAGTCTAGTTTCATAGTTGTATCTTGATTCCTTTTCATAGTGGTATCTTGATTCCCCAACTATATACTGATCTAATGGGTTGGAAAAAGACGAAGGGAAGTGATTATAAAATTTTAATGGATTTAGTAAGGGGGTTTTCCTAAATGGTTAAGGGGAAGCTAATCACATGGTATTTTGAAAATTGATGAGAAATATATTTAGTTGGGGAATTATAGCTTTAGAGAGATAGTTAATTGTATTAAATTTAGTTGGGAAACTATTATATATTTTGGGAAGTAGTTATTTGTTTTAAATCTAGTTGGGTAATCATTATAAGTTTTAGAACGTAGTTAACTGTTTTCTAAGATCTGGTGGGGAATTTTTTCAATAGCTAATGGGGGATTTTCTCAATGGTTAAGTGGAACTCAATTGCATGGCTTTTTGAATATTTTTCAGATGCGTATCTCTTTTAAATATAGTTGGGAATAATTATAAGTTTTGGGAAATACTTGGTTTTTTTAAAGAGAGTTTACAATTTATTTATTTTTCTTTTAAATTATGATGAAATAATAGAGGTAATGGGTGAGTGTGTTAGGTATTATTTAATTAATTAATTTTGAAATATTAAGAAATGTGAGCATACAACTATGAAAAATCAATATTTTGATGGTTTCCTAGATCTATGTTGGTTTCTTTGAACCATAAAAAAACTCATTGACATAGTTATAGTTAGTAGAATGAGAAAATATTCATTGAAATTCAATAATAACATAGTAATTTCATTGATAATATCATTAGCTATTCAAGAATGACATAGGTCTTCCATTTAAACTATCATTTAGGTAAGGCTACTCCAAGAATTAGAGTAGGAAATGACAACTTACATGAAATTTCATACAAGCAAATTCATAGAGCTATATTTGAAAATAGACTAAGTGGTTTTGAGGGTGACCTTGTTCTTAGGTTTTATCAACTTCCCAGTGGAGGCATGTTAGCTCCTTTCATGATTAGAAGTTATACAGGAATCAACATGATGCACAAGATTATAAATGTTAAGATCTTTTCAAACTTCAGAATGGGAGTTATTAGTGTAAATGTTACTCCCCACGACCTGCATGAAATGAATAAATTAAAAATGATGAAATGTAGAAATTAAAAAGGATATGTAGATAAAAAAAGATACCCTCCATAGACATACTTTTTATTTTATTTTTCACTTTCCATATTACATATACTTTTTAATTTATTTTTCATTTTCCATATTACATTACCATTTGGTCCATTGGTTTAGAAATATATTTTTTATGCTATGTACTTAATAGCTTGAATGGATAACAAAATATCTTTAAAATAGTAACTTTACATGGTCAAAAGATATTCATTTTTATTTATATTATAATGTTGTATAGCTCGATTACACAAGTCTCAAAAAATTAAAAAATTCAAATACAAATTTGAAATATCAAAAATTGAAAAATTGCATTTATAGATTACATACACAAGTATCACAAAAATTAAAAACTTGAAATATAGATTGAAAACATAAAATATAAACTTAAAATTTTGAAAAATAAAAAATTTGAAATACAATCTTGAAATACCAAAAATTGAAATTTTTATGGTTGCATTAGCCTCAAGAAAATTGAAATTGCATTACTCTTTAAGTCTAAGAAAATTGAAAACTTGAAATACATACTCACAAATTTGGAAAATTAAAAACTTGCCATGCATATTTGAAATTAAAAAAAAAATGAAAAAATACATGGTTGTATTAATACACTAGTAATACCAAATTCAAATTCGAATTGGAATTTAATTCGATTGGAAAAAAATTGATTGCTTAAATTTCAATAATAAAAAAATATAGGAGTATATATCTTAAGAATACTAGAATACATTATTCTTTTAAATATTAAAAAAAAATGAAATAAAACATTATAATATTATAATATTAAAAATCTTTAAAAATTGTTTTTAATGATAAATATTACAAATACAATTATATAATAAAATAAATTGTATAGTTTTACATTAAAATAACATATTATGAGAATTTTTGTATTGATCCATACACCCAACTATATCATAGCTATATGATGTCCAATATAAATTAAATTATATATGAACTCTACATTATTATGAACAATATAAATTCCATATTACCAACCAGCTTTATATTTAGAATGTGGCAATATCCCTGGAGCTTTATTGAGGGAGAAATGCCATACCATGTGCATCCATATCGAGGGATATATATTGCAAAAAAATGACATAATATATTACAGCATATATAGGAGATAAAGGGTTTTTATATTGGTAGGTATAAAAAATGGAGCTCAAAGTTAATGAAAAATATAAATGAGTATAAAAAAATGTTAATGAAAAAATAGATAACTATAATATATAGTGAAAGTAGGGTGATATTTTAGAGTTTCAAGGAGTAAAACCCCAAAAACAATATATTAAGTGTGTACAAACATCTTCTCAAAATATTCATTTATATTCCTAAATTAATATTACTCATTTATCCCCCCAATCAGGGTGCCATGTGGAGGTTGATGGGAGACGGGTGGTGTCACGTGGCAGCATGCACCACACCGTCATTCAAGTGTAAGACTCACAAATGGGCGTAGAAGGTACACTCACACGCTGTTACATTATGACTACAGACGGAATTTTTGGAAGCCAACTAATGCTGGTAGACCGACTTGGGAAACAACGTCGTTGGCAGAAAGGGTTAATGCATGTCATGGGATGGAACGTGAGCATCGTTATCGGGCGGAATTTTGAAGGAGGAGCAGTGGGAACGAAGGCTGAAGGTCTACGACTCCTACTAGTTACCTGGTACGTGATATGTCTAGTTGGTAACAAAGTTAATTTCTCTGCTCCTGCTCACTATCTTCCTTTTTATGGAGGCAACCGAAAGTTAATGGGTTTGCATGTGGCTCTTCATTGCAGGTGTCTGTTGAATTATGGCTTCTAGTATAGTTTACAATCTGGTTTTTATCATTGCATGGCCCTAATCGAAGAGGTTTTCCAATTTTCTGGTTATATATACCTTGGCTTAAGTCATTTGTATGATGTCCTAGCGATTCTGATTTTTCCGGCCCCTGTTGTTGATCCCTGCTTTCGAACTCCCTATCTGGTTTCCTTCTACCATATCTATGCTATGTTAGTGGTTTGCAATGATAATTTGCGGGTCCTTGCGTTCAAAGCCTATGAGACTGCATGCATGGCAAAGCAGGACCACCCTCGTTATGTCTCTTCCCCTCATTATGTTCATCCTAATATCTTTGTTCAAGATACATGCCCTCTCCAAGGTCTACAAGTTTATGTATGTGATTTAGAGTCTGTGCCATCAGTTTATAGTCATGATTTTGGTCTTTCAATTACACAGGTGAGCAATAGGAGCTTATGTTCTGTTAGCCAACACCCCTGTCTTCATGGGTTATGGGCTAGGGATTTGCGTTGTCCGTCTCTATCCTTATTTTTTTCTAATCTTAATTTATATAACTCTACCACCTACAACAGAAATATCAATGCTATCTGTTAGTTGGTAACAATTGTAACAAAAGCAGTTGTGGGCCCTAATTGTTGTTACATGCAAATCATTATTGATTTTTTCTTACCATACACAAGCCTTTTTAAAATAATCACAGGTGTTGCCCAGTCTTTGTCCGAGGATTTGAAACAAAATAGTCAAGTGTTTGCACTTCAGAATACAAACATGGTAAAAGGAAAAACTGCCAAACATCAGGTAAAGGAAAAAGGCAAGTATAAACTTCCAAAGTCTACAGATGGATCTAACAAACGAGGCATAAAATCTAAAAGAGAGGTTATGGAAAACCTCTTTGATGTTTACTCGACTAGTAACCCTCCACAGGTCTGCACCCTTATTCAGGGCTGGGAGAGATATTGCAACAACAAAGAAGAGGAAATAGAACAACATGTGGAAACCATGGACTTCATTAAGGACCCTGGGAATACAAGAGGGATACTGTCCCTTTTTCATGAGTCCATACATACTTACTAGACACTTAAATGTGTGTTGGCTATAGTAATTATGAGTTTACAAGAAATGGAAGGAGACCCCCAAGTGGCTTCAGATATGCAAGAAATTAAAAGAGAGATTCAGGAGATTCGCAGGTCACAACATTATCCTACAACTCATCTTGGAAGAATTGAGCAACAGCTTCAAACAATGCAACAAGTAGACATGCCGAGCTTCAAACAATGCAACAAGTAGACATGTCGAGCTCCAGTGTTAAATATCTGACACCAATTGAATCTTTAGATGATTGATCAAATGTTTCCTTGGTTTTCTGATGTATTTTGCAGATAGCATTTACTGTTTACAATTAGACTTTCTTAGGGATAGTATAATGGATATAGCGGCTAGTAGACGGATGAAAATTTTTCAATACTTGATGCCATTTAACTCCTTAAGGTGGCCAACAAACCTGATTTCCTTCAGATAAGTTGAGCCTCTTAGGAATCTATAATTTTAGTAGACTGGTAAGACTAAAACTGCAGAAGCAACAATTATTTCAACCAACTTTGGGATTCTAGGATCTAGCCCTCCTGAATCCAGAGAGGGATCTCTCTATGAATGAGTTTAAAGATGTGATCTTTAATAGCTGAAATTGTGATATTAGGCTAGTTATGAAGAGCTTGGGTTTTGTTTGTTTTGTTTTGGTTGGGAAAGGACATGATGAAGGCGAAGGCAGTTTCAAAATGAAGGGTGAAGGTGTCTACAAGTGAAGGAATGATTTGGCTGATAGAAAGGCAAATATAGTTTTAACCCATTGGGCTATGGAGTCATAGGAGGGTTTTAATTGGATAGCGAGGTTCAAACAGGATCCATGGGGCAAGTCACTTATGTCAAAGGATCTCTTAAGGTGAATTTATGGAATGAAACAGATAATAAATGAAGAACAGACAAATGAAGATATAGTGAAACAACCTAAGATCAAATAAGTTCTTTTAAACTACATTGCTTCAGCATGTACTTAAAGAAAAACATAAGAGTATTATGAGATCAGGTTAATACCATTAAACTAGCCTGCTTTGAAGTACTTTCAGTTAGAGAACATTAAAAAATAGTTGAAAAGCTTAATATCAGGTAAGTGCCTTTAAACTACCCTGCTTTAAGCATATTCAATAAGAAAAACATAAAATTATTCTAAGATCATGTTAATACCTTTAAACTAGCCTGCTTTGAAGTACTTTTAGTTAGAAAACATTAAAAAACAGTTGAAAAGCTTAAGATCAGGTAAGTGCCTTTAAACTACCCTGCTTTCAGCATATTCAATAAGGAAAACATAGATAACAGTGACAAAGAGAAATCTAGATCAGGCAAGTTCCTTTAAACCAACCTGCATTGATGTACTCTTCAAAGAGAACGTTCAAATGAAGAAAACATAGACAATAAAGCTTTCAGTAAGAGTAGGGTACTGTTGAAAGTAAATCCTAGATCTATGTTTGCTGCTCTTTATCAGAGAAAGTGAACAGAGTGGAAACATTAAGCAAAATAAAAATTGACAGTGAGGAACACATCACCATTGACACAAATCAGGATCCCATAAATCAGCAGCTTGTATTACATGTTCAAACCAGTTACAATCAGCAAGCCCGGTGGGTCTCTACAACTTCGAACTTCCCATGTCAGCTTATATATCTTTGAATTGCAAACAGGGCATCAGCAGCTTCAGAATAACTATTACATACATTCAGATGTCCAGAGACCAACATTTGCTCATCTTCTACAGAAGTATTTATAGAAGAATGAAGAGGTTGGAGGATTTCCCAGGGGTCAAGTATTATTAATTATGTAATCAATGCAATTCCTGGCCTTTGGGAACCAGGCAAGGCATAAGGTGGGAATATAATCGTTTATAACTCTGCTTCATAACTCTGTTTTTGTATTTCAAGGCCTAATGATTGAAAATATCTGCTTCTGGACTGTTCTTTAACCTTTAAAATAGTTTTGCCGACAATTTGGAGATAAAACCCTTGATTAGTATTTATTTGTTCGAAAGCCTTTGATTTTCTGTGAGGCTGTAGGTGCCTGAATAATAAATTTAGCTCCTGATTGAATACTTTGAGGCACAGGTGGCATCGTGGTAATTAAAGGGATAAATTTTCCTTATTTTGTGGCGATGGAGGCATTTCTGTTGAAAAAAACCCTTCAGATCTTCTTTAACCTGTGTTTTGAATCGGGGATTAGGCTTTTGATAAGCATCTTAGACGTAATCCCTACAAATCTGTCCTTTAATCCTCTGTTCTGGTTAATTCTGGTCTTCGTCTCTGATACTCTTTGCCTGTGCCAAATCCATGGTTTTTGCTGATGTGCAGGGTCGCGCAGGGTCATCTGGCATCAGTGATTGGATAAACATCGATGAAAATGTGAAATTAGGCACCTGTGAATGACTTTCCCTTGGTGAATCGAAAGCGGGAGGGTCGTCACCCTCTACTTTCGAATTTCTTCAATTTATAGCGAAAAATCAGTTAAAACCCTGCAAAATACAAAAAATGTTATAAAATCTTGCATAAATAGGTTGACTGCTTCAAAGGACGAGTGGAGGAAGCATGGCTGTTGGATGGCATCATCCAACGGTCGGGATTGATCGGGAGAGATCGTGGAATGGGCGGAAGAAGATTAAATCTGAGCCATCGATTGCACAGAGATCGACGTTCGGGAGCAGAGGTTGAAAGTCAAATGGAGAGGTCGGGCGATGAATTGTGGGACGTCGATCTGCAGATCAGATCGACGGCGAAGATTCTGTTGCTGCATGTACAATAGACAAGTTATTGTGTGCGCATCTTCGTTAACCATCGGACAGATTTAGCAAGCAATCACCGTTGGATGAGTGGGCCCAGATCGGACGGCGCACAGCAATATCACTGGGCGTCCTGATCCGAACGATAATGTGCGATGGACGGTGGTTTTCGGAACAGTGTCCACGACGCGTGTCACGCGATGTATGGAATCGCTAGCCATCGCGCGAAAACCGCCCTCCGCTCGAAGGCGGTGCGATGAAAACCATATGGTTTTGGGAAAACGGCGCACGGCTAGTGGGGTCCACCGGGTTTGATAGGTTCCACACCATCGGATCGATTGAATTCAACGGTGGAGATTGCTCGTACTTCGAACCGGCGGGAAAAATATAAAATAATTAAAAAACCCAAAGTTTCGAATAACATAAGGTTTTTTAATATGTTTCGGGCGGGATATGTATAATGTGGCCGGGCGCCCGATTGTAGGGCCAAAGGTTATATGAATGATAATGTGACTGAGGGTTAAAGAGGTGGGGGCTAATCGCATATCGGGAGATCAGGTATGGACTTTTCAATCAACCCATTTGATTTATGCGATGCGATGGGTGCTGGGACTTTAGCTCTTGGTTTTTCTCAAAGAAAGCATGAAATCTGGAGTTTATAACAAAGGAGGTTGATCACATCGGGTTCTAAAGTATATAGGCTCATCGCATCACAACTTTAGAATATGGCAAGACATGTGCACTTGGATATTTGCGATGCGATAAACGCCCCCAGAGTTGGCACTTGGTCCCAGGGTGTAGGCATATGATCGGAAGTGGTTAAAAACTTAGCCCAAGGGGGCTTAAGCTTTTATTAATAAAAAGATGATTTTCAATCGTTTTCAAAGGGTAATTGAGGGTTTCGATAGAGTTTTAAAAGGAGCTTTAAACTCTACAAAGGCAATTTTATGAAGGGGAGATGAGGGAAATGGAAAACAGAGGAAAATGATGGAAAAATATGAAGGTTAGTCTCTGAGTGCAGGAAAGGGAAAAAAGGGGATTTTGCAGCAGTCTTTCTCATGGAATTCAGCAGAATTTTCTAAGCTTGAAATGGGAACATCAATGAAGATTGAAACAAGGATATGATGTCTTCTAGAGGCTTCAAGAGATACACTTTTCTGCAATTTAACTATTCCTTGAAGGCTAGGCTAAAAAATGTTTTGGCCACCTTTTGATGGAGCAAATTTTATAGGTGGCCAACAGTGGCTCCACTTGGGGATGGTGCCTTCTTGAAGGCATCAAGAACTTCGGACCTGCATTCTCTAGGAAGTGGACTTGTGCCATATCCATTGGGTTGTCCTTCCTTTTCTGGCATGATCTTACTCTGCTCCAAAAACATGTTAGTAGCCATAAAAAGCAATGGAACTTCATCAAAAAGCTTTCTACCTACCCAATCCTACTAATCTAACATTTTTTCTTCATTCAGAGTGCACTTGGACTGGAAAAACTCTTTACAACATCTTATTCCTTTGAAAGCAGTAAATCTAATCTAATTCTACTCCTTATTTCTCCCTAAACTCAGATTTAACAGTTGAGTTCAGATGATTCTCTACCTAATCTACCATCTGTTGGGATTAAACTATCCAACAGATTTTCATTTTCTAAATTTCTAGAACATAAATTTAAAAACAATCAGGTCAAGATTAAGTCGTTTGACTTGCTGTGATCTATGGCATAAAAACAAGCTGCACATAGACATTTATTTTGCCGAAAATTAAATCATAATGGAAGGCTTAAAATCTGAGAATTCAAAGTACTGCCTTCTCTTTTTATAGCTCTGTTTTGACTCTTATTGAGCTTTCTTTCCTTTTTCTCTGGTTCCGATTTTGAGCTAATTAGAACCATATTTTTACATCCCTTTGACTCATAAAATAAAACATATTTGAGTCATCTCTTTTAGAAACTTAGGTTCAGGTTTGAGCATGTTTGAACCTTTAATTTCTATCCTAATCTACCCACTGATAAGCCAAGATTAAACAGTTTGGAAAATCAAATTCACTATCCTATCAGCAGTAAATTTAAAACTAATTAGTCAAGATTTAAACAGTTTGACTAGTTAGAAGTGTGTTATTCGAGAGTGGCATTTAAGCTTGCACACTTTCAAAATTTTCTTTCTCTTTTTTGGTATGGGGCTGTACCTTTCTTGTTTTCACAATCTACCCTCTTTTCTTTGTTTTCATTGTTTTTGTACGTTTTCTTTTATGAGACTGAACAAAGCAAATGGTATTTATAATGGAAATGAAAGCTTTAAAATCGAACTCAGCAGTAGTAATGCTTAAGGACCCTGCCATCGACAGGAGCCCCAAACAGATCCGTGCCATCTAACTCTTGTAGAAAAAAGGCATTAGGACCAACGGTGGACTGGATGATGTAAGGACCTTGCCACAAACTATCAAATTTACCATGTTTACCCTTATCCTCTCTTTTGGAATCCCATTTGAGCACCTTATCTCCAATGTTGAAAACACAAGCCTTTTTTCTTTTGTCAAACAACTTCTTTATGTTTTTTTGCACCTTCTGAGCCCTATTGTAAACCTCTTCCCTAGTATTCTGGAGATGTATTGTCTGATTGATTCTCCTAACCATGTTGTCCTCTTCTGACTGTATTTCTTGGATTAATTTTATTACTGGTACACCTAGGCTGGTGGGAAACACTACATCTGCTCCATAAACAAGCTGGTAAGGGGACATTCCAATGGAATTTTTTGTGGTCAATCTGTCTGCCCACAGAGCATGCACCAACTTGTTATGCCATGATTTTCTTTTCTTTTCAAGCAACTTCTTGATGATGGTCACCAAAATTTTATTTGATGATTCTACTAGCCCATTACCTTGAGGGTAGTAAGCAGTAGAATGACCAAGTGTAATCTGATACCTGTGATAAAAATCAATCATCTTTTTGGAACAAAAAGCAGCAGCATTATCAGTAATAATTTTCCTAGGGCATCCGAATCTAGACAAGATATGGTCTTCAAGGAATTTTATAATGACAGAATATGTGGCATTCCTAGAAGGGATGGCTTCAATCCATTTTGTGAAGTAGTCGGTGGCTGTGAGAATCCATTTTTGTTGGGCAGAGGAAGCAGGATGGATTTCCCCTATGAAATCTAGGCCCCACTGTTGAAAAGGAGCTTCAACAGTGATAGGTTGTAATGGTAAAGGAAGAATTTTTATTTTTCCTTCAAAAATTTGGCATTTGTGACAGGCAACTATCATTTCATGGACATCCTGGAAGAGGGTGGGCCAGTAATAGCCATCTCTAAGGATTTTATTGGCTATGGTTTTCCAATAAAGATGACCTCCACACTCTCCTTCATGGAATTCATGTTTGATCCTCTCTGCATCAACTTCAGGCAAACATTTAAGTAATAAACCATCAGCATTTTTCCAAAATAAACATTCATTTAAAATGCAATAGTTCCTAGTTTTCAATTTTAAAAACCTTGCCTTTGTTTTTGATAAGTCAGGAGGAGCGTTAAGATTTGCAAGCACATACAAGATATCAGTGTACCAAGGTGAGTTTTGAAACTGCTCTTCGACAATGGGAGCAGGTAATTCTTCCTGTTCATCGAAGGCATCTACCATGTTAATGTTAAGGGATTGTAGATTAGATTCAGCCATTAATTGAGCTAAGCCCTGACCTTTAATAAGTTTGGTTGGTCTGATTTCCAAGTCATACTCTAATATAGTAGCAATCCATTTACCCCTCTTTCCATCTGGGTCTTGGGACAAGATGTCTTTTACCACTATATTAGGTACATAGGCAATGATGTGGGAATGTAGAATATACACCCTGAAGTCCTTTAAGGCCTTTACCAAAGCATAGGCTTATTTTTCCATTATGTTATATTTCAAGGGTGCATTCCTTAAAGCCTTGCTGAAAAAAGCAATGGGCTGTTCCTGTCCCTCTGGGTTTTTCTGCAAGAGGACTGCAGCCACAGTATGCTCTGAGGCAAAGGAGAAAATAAAGAACTCTTTTGACAAGTCTGGGCTGATTAGGACTGGTGCCCGGGTGAGTGCATGTTTTACCAATTCGAAGGATTTCTTGGTTTCTACAGTCCACTTCACTCCTACTTCTTTCTTGAGCATATTAGTCATATTTCTAAGGAGCTCTACTAAGTTGGGAATAAACCTCCTCAAGAAGTTAATATTTCCAATAAAGGACTACAATTCTTTTATGTTCCTTGGTTGGCT
This sequence comes from Pinus albicaulis, assembly GCA_034641835.2. NCBI lineage: Eukaryota > Viridiplantae > Streptophyta > Pinopsida > Pinales > Pinaceae > Pinus > Pinus albicaulis. The sequence continues at coordinate 993,538,943 of CM076571.1, forward strand.
AATCTGTAGTATTCCCTAAACTCTATTTGGATCTATTTTAATCCCCTCTTCTGATATGATATGGCCAAGGAGTTTACCTTGCTGAAGGCCAAACACTGTCTTTTTGGGATTTAAAGATAACCCAAACCTTCTACATTTTTCAAGGACCTTTCTTAAATGTTTCAGGTGCTCTTCATCAGATTTGGAATAAAATGTTATGTCATCAAGGTAAATTACAATGAAGTGCCCTATCTCCTCTGAAAATGCAATGTCCATGGCCCTTTGGAAAGTGGCTCCAGCATTAATTAATCCAAAAGTAATTTTCACATACATGAAAGTGCCCCTCGGAGTGGTGAAAGCTGTCTTGAGTTGGTCTTCTGGGAGTACTAAAACCTGGTTATACCCTGAAAAACCATCTAACAGAGAAATCCTTTTTGAACCAACTACCCTTTGTAGGATGTGTTCCATTTTGGGTAAAGGGTAATTGTCCTTTAGGGAGGCTCTGTTAAGGTTTCTGAAGTCAATGCACAATCTGATTTCTCCTGTCTTTTTCCTTACGGCTACAAGGTTAGAAACCCAATATGAAAACCTCACAGGTACAATGATTCCTACCTCATACATTTTCTTGATTTCCTTTTCTACTAGAGGCAGTTGTATTGGATTAATTCGACGCAGTTTTTTCTTAAAGGGTTTTTGGTTTTCTTTCAAAGGGATCTTGTGCTGGATGATTTCTGTATCATAGGCTTTCAAGTATTCATAGCTCCAGGCAAACACATCGACAAACTCTTTAAACAGGTCAACGTATTTCTTTTTCATGTCTGGTGGCAAGGACTTAGCCAATTTAATCATTTTTGGCTGATCCTCGGTGCCTATGTTGCATTCCTCGACCTCAGACTCTGTGTATTCTACGGTGGGCTTCTTTGCTACATCGTTAAAATCAAAGAGGTCTTATAACGGTGCTAGTCCCCTAGGTATGTTCTTGTCCTTCAACGAAAATACCTCAATGTCTTCGTTTTCTGTTTCTTTGTATTCTTCAGTATGGGTGTCAAGTTTTTTATTTAACATGTTGATTTCTACGGGACCAGATGGTTTTTCTTTTTCAGGGGACTTTTTGTTTAGGAGATTTTCATTGGATTTAGAACCTGAATCAGATGACTCAAATTCGTTCCTACCCAGCAGAAAATCCTCTATCTGTTTGTCACCCTCAAATACCTGCCAATATTTTTCATTATCTGGCACCGCTGGTCTAAAATTATTTTGAGTTGTACAGTCTTTGGTTCCAAATGGCGTTAAGCATGTTCTAGCTGCAAAAGCTAAATTGTGTGCGGCAATATTTCTTTTTCTTGGAACAAAAATCAATTTGAACTCCTCAAAAGTTTTTAAAAGGTCCATGACATCGTTTCAATAAGCTCTAAGTCTGGGATGATTTGCGTTATACTCCCCGTTGACTTGCCTAATGACTAACTCTGAATCCCTGTGAACTATAATTCTTTTGGCTCCTATCTTTTTCAACAAATGTAAGCCTAAAAGCAGGGACTCATATTCTGCTATGTTATTGGAACACTAAAAGTTTAATTTGCAGGAAATGTTTTCTATGTGGTTTTTTTCAGTGTTGATAATCCAGACACCTGCACCAACATTGCTCTTAGTGCATGACCCATCAAAATGCATACTCCATAGAGGAATATTTTCGGTTTCGTCTTCTTAAACCAACGTGCTCAAGGGTTGTTGTGAAATATCGGCACTTAGTTGTATTTGTTTCACCTCCTCAGGTTTGTCGTGGAGCTGAACATGAGGGGCAGTCTGTCGTTTGCCATCCTGGCTTTGTTCAGTCTGGTCCGTTGTTTCAACATGATGTTCCAAAGTTTCTCTCTCGTTTTCTTCCATATCTAGAACTGCATTTATTTCTAGGTTAGGGGTCTCTAACTATTTATCTGAGTCACTGTGTTCTCGCTCTGACTGTTTTGTGGATTCATTATTGTAAAAGATAAACGAATCCGGGTCAGTATGGAAAGAATAAATGGGATGATTTTCAGGCTTTTCTGGGCTACTGACCATGAACTTCATGTGTGACTCTCTGTACAGTATTTTGAGCTGGCTAAAAATAGGGATAGTGGCATATGTCCCATCCATCTGTATGGTACCTTGGAGCTTGGCACCCCATGATCTTGACAACAACATGCCATATTTAGGAGGCACATCAGCCACCACAACATCCATCACCATGCACTTGGCTAGGATTTGGGTCAAAATCACACAAAGGTATTTGATCAGACCAAGGCACTTTACTCTATTAGAATCAAAAGAATATAAATTCTTGTAAGGTCTGGTTATTTCTAATCATAGCCTTTCCATTATCACCTTTGGAATAAGGTTGTGCAAGGCTCCAGAGTCATGCATGGCATTATGCAGGATCTTGTCATGAACATTAAAACTCACATAAAAGGGAGGTACATGTCCCTCCTGATATATACCTTCAATATTAGGACCAAAAATGAGCTCTGGCTGGTCATCATTAAGATTGAATGAGTCATTATTATCCTCAATATTTAAAGCCTTCAAAATTTGGGTCCTATATACATTCTGGGTAGCTAACTCGGTCAGGGGAATAGAGATTCTGATCTTTGAAATTTCCTGCTCTAGGTTGAAAAGAATCTATTTCTTTGATGAACTTGTCTCAGCCTTACTAGCTGCCAGTCTATCAGCAACATCAGTTTGCTGATTTGTTCTACTCGTTTTTGACAAAATGGTCTTAACAGGAGTGTTAGCTAAAGTGGTAGTACTACTCATGTCCGCACTCTGTTTTTCTTTGTTTTGAGTGCCTTTCTCTCTATCTCTATCAGAATTCACAACTACTGTTTTATCCTTTTGTTTGGCCATTTTAGGTTTGGTTGTAGTGTTGTTTTGTGAAAATTTGTCGAAGGTTTTGGTGTTGGGAGTTTGTTGACTGGTTTTGCTTCTAAGGTCATATTCTTTTTTAGGCTCTATGATGACGTTTTCCATGTCCTAAAAATAACTTTCATTATCATCTTTTTTGTCATCATAAAGGGTATGAAAACCTTGTTCCCTATCAAAATGAATCTCAAAGTCATCATTATCTACTCCCAACATGTTGATATCATCTTCCTCTGTTATCTCCTCTGTTTCCTCAACCTCACTTATATAGTTTTGATGAAAGGGAGGAGTGATCTATTGATCATCTTCCCTAGGTTTGTTTGGAGGTTGGTTCCTTCTAAAATTCTGATTCTGGTTTTTGTTTTGAGGGGCAGTTTGGTTTTGATTTGCTTGTGCTCTCTCGAGGATGATCATTTTCTTCATCATCTCCTCCATCATTCTTTCCATCTTTGAGTTGGAAGTAGAAGGGGCATTTTCCTCTCTAAATGACACTCTCTTTTCAATTTTCATTCTTGCTCTCTTCTCCATTAGGTTGACTTCCACAGAAAGAGCACCCTTTTGCATATCTTCAAGAGTTGAAAAATCTCTCTCCCTCAGCTGATAACCAATCTCAGGATCAAACCCTTCAGGATACTTGTTTAAAGCTGAGCCTTGTGGAGGTTTTAGTTCTGGGGAAAGTGCATTATACACACTATTGAATCTAGTGTAATAAGCTTGCACACTTTCCCCAGTGTCTCTATGGAGATTCTTATAGTCAGAAAGGACTTGGAGAGGGTTTTTATTTACTTTCCATTTGTTTAATAATGTTTGATGGAAGGCTTGTAGATCACGGATACTATGGGGGGTTAAACCTTTGAATCACTTCCTCACTTCTCCCCCTAAGCTCTGAGCAAATAACCTAAGTTTGACCGAATCATGATCAATTTCATTTTTGTAAAAGTAGTCATGCATCTTATCCACATGTTGTAATGCAGTTGTTTCATTGTTATCATCATATAATGGAATTTTGGACTGATAGTCCTGTGGAAGATTGACTAGTGGTACATGAAGGACTAGGGGAGCATACCATGCAGCCATTGAAGGAGGTGGAGGTGGATTTATAGGCGGGTTGACAAAATGGAAGGTGGGCTGAAGTGGAGTGGTTTGAACAGTGGATGAAGGATGAGTAGATGTGGATGGAACAAAAATAGATTGCTGAGCTGATCTTGGGTGAGAGACACCTAAATTCAACAGGACGTGTCGATCGGGTGGTGTTGTTTCCCTACTACCAAGAGGTTCACTTGTTTCAGGAGATGATAGTGAAGACTCAAAATGTAACTAGACTAAGTCACCAAGAGACCTAGTTCTAAATGGATTTACTAAGTCAGCTTTTGATTGTTGTAGAGCTGAAAGATTTTCAGGGACTAAATTAGCTCTCAAGGGTGATCTGAAAACAGTTGATAATTTAATCCTAGGAGACTTCCAAAGGATACTTTCTGGGTTATCAACTATCTCAGGTGGGTCAGGGTTAGGATAGGCTCTGATGTGAATCTTTCTGGGAGCCACTATGTTGTGTTATTAGACCCTAAATAAACAAGAAAAGTTCAACCAGGTATGACAATCTTTAAGAGGTTAACTAGTCTTTTTTGGAAAAATTTCAGTCCTGCAGTCTTGTGACTGATTTTGAAAGGTGTTACAATGATAAGGGTTCTTCCCAGTGGAGTCTTAAGGTCTGTTCAGGATTGTGGAGTCGCCAAGTAGAATTTTTTAGCTCTTTTCAGAGGTAAAAGGTCTTATGGTCCACCACCATGTTTATTGAATACCAATCTGAAATATTTTTAAGGTTTTTCTAAGTTATTTTTGAGTTGTATGGTTTTTAAAAATATCCTAACTCTGTTTCAAAAATTAGCTACGGTTATGAGACAAAGACAGTTTACTCTTATGGCTAAGCTAGCTGATTTTTCAAGGTTGGATAAAGTCTTAGGAGAATCCTAGGGTTTACCTAGTTTGTCACTGATTCAAATAAGTTTATCATGATTACCATGATTTGGTAGTGCTTGAAAAGGTTGATTTTACTCTCAAGGTTTTATGAAGTTTTCAAGGGAACTCAAACCAGATATTGACTGGGAGGGCATTCACCAGATATGTCACCTCTGAAAGAGGATGAGATCCGAAGGCTACCTGGCCCTTTCCAGACTCTGTCTAAGAGTGTAGGAAAAAACAACAAAGGTATAGGGTTTGGGTCCCCAGTGGAGTCACCAGAAATGTTAGGAATCTGTAATTTTAGCAGATTGGTAAGACTAAAACTGCAGAAGCAACAATTATTTCAACCAACTTTGGGATTATAGGATCTAGCCCACCTGAATCCAGAGAGGTATCTCTCTATGAATGAGTTTAAAGATGCGATATTTAATAGCTGAAATTGTGATATTAGGCTAGTTATGAAGAGCTTGGGTTTTTTTTGTTTTGTTTTGGTTGGGCAAAGACATGATGAAGGCGAAGGCAGTTTCAAAATGAAGGGTGAAGGTGTCTGCAAGTGAAGGAATGATTTGGCTGATAGAAAGGCAAAGATAGTTTCAACCCATTGGGCTATGGAGTCATAGGAGGGTTTTAATTGGACAGCGAGGTTCAAACAGGATCCATGGGGCAAGTCACTTATGTCAAAGGATCTCTTAAGGTGAATTTATGGACTGAAACAGATAAGAAATGAAGAACAAACAAATGAAGATATAGTGAAACATCCTAAGATCAAATAAGTTCTTTTAAACTACATTGCTTCAGCATGTACTTAAATTAAAACATAAGAGTATTCTGAGATCAGGTTAATACCTTTAAACTACCCTACTTTGAAGTAATTTCAGTTAGAGAACATTAAAAAATAGTTGAAAAGCTTAAGATCAGGTAAGTGCCTTTAAACTACCCTTCTTTCAGCATATTCAATAAGAAAAACATAAAAGTATTCTAAGATCAGGTTAATACCTCTAAACTAGCCTGCTTTGAAGTAATTTTAGTCAGAAAACATTAAAAAACAGTTGAAAAGCTTAAGATCAGGTAAGTGCCTTTAAACTACCCTGCTTTCAGCATATTCAATAAGGAAAACATAAATAACAGTGACAAAGAGAAATCTATATCAGGCAAGTGCCTTTAAACTAACCTGCATTGATGTACTCTTCAAAGAGAACGTTCAAATGAAGAAAACATAGACAATAAAGCTTTCAGTAAGAGTAGGGTACTGTTGAAAGTAAATCCTAGCTCTATGTTTGCTGCTCTTTATCAAATAAAGTGAACATAGTGGAAACATTAAGCAAAATAACAATTGACAGTGAGGAACACATCACCATGGACACAAATCAGGATCCCATAAATCAGCAGCTTGTATTAGATGTTCAAACCAGTTACAATCAGCAAGCCTGGTGGGTCTCTACAACTTCGAACTTCCCATGTCAGCTTATATATCTTTGAATTGCAAACAGGGCATCAACAACTTCAGAATAACTATTACATACATTTAGATGTCTAGAGACCAACATTTTCTCATCTTTTACAGAAGTATTTATAGAAGAATGAAGAGGTGGGAGGATTTCCCAAGGGTCAAGTATTATTAATTATGTAATCAATGCAATTCCTGGCCTTTGGGAACCAGGCAAGGCATAAGGTGGGAATATAATCATTTATAACTCTGCTTCATAACTCTGTTTGTGTATTTCGAGGCCTAATGATTGAAAAGATCTGCTTCTGGACTGTTTTTTAACCTTTAAAATAGTTTTGCCGACAATTTGGAGATAAGACCCTTTATTAGTATTTATTTTTTCGACAGCCTTTGATTTTATATGAGGCTGTAGGTGCCTGATCAATAAATTCAGCTCCTGATTGAATACTTTGAGGCACAGGTGGCATCGTGGTAATTAAAGGGATCAATTTGCCTTATTTTGTGGTGGTGGAGGCATTCGTGTTGACAAAAACCCTTCAGATCTTCTTTACTTGTGTTTTGAATTGGGGATTAGGATTTTGATAAGAATCTTAGACGTAATCCCCGCAAATCTGTCCTTTAATCCTCTGTTCTGGTTCATTCTGGTCTTTGTCTCTGATACTCTTTTCCTGTGCCAAATCGATGGTTTTTGCTGATGTGCAGGGTCGCGCAGGGTCATCTAGCATCAGTGCTTGGATAAACATCTATGAAAACGTGAAATTAGGCACCTGTGAATGATTTTCCCTTGGTAAATCGAAAGTGGGAGGGTCGTCACCCTCTACTTTCGAATTTCTTCAATTTATAGCGAAAAATCAGTTAAAACCCTGCAAAATACAAAAAATGTTATAAAATCCTGCATAAATAGGTTGATTATTTCAAAGGACGAGTGGAGGAAGCATGGTCGTTGGATGGCATCATCCAACGGATCCAACGGTCGGGATTGATCAGGAGAGATCGTGGAATGGGCGGAAGAAGATTAAATCTGAGCCATCAATCACGTAGAGATCGACGGTCGGGAGCAGAGGTTGAAAGTCAAACAGAGAGGTCGGGCGATGAATTGTGGGCCGTCGATTTGTAGATCAGATCGACGGCGGAGATGTCGTTTCCGCATGTACGATAGCCATGTTATTGTGTGCGCATCTTCGTTAACCATCAGACAGCTTCGGCAAGCGATCACCGTTGGATGAGTGGGCCTAGATCGGACGGCTTACAACAATATCGTTGGGCGTCCTGGTCCGAACGATAATGCGCGATGGATGGTGGTTTCTGGAACTATGTCCAGGACGCATGTCACGCGATGTATGGAATCGCTGGCCATCGCGCGAAAACCGCCCTCCGCTCGAAGGCGGTGTGATGAAAACCATATGGTTTTGGGAAAACGGCGCACGGCTGGCGGGGTCCACCGGGTTTGATAGGTTCCGCACTGTTGGATCGATTGAATTCAATGGTGGATATTGCTCGTACTTCGAACCGGCGGGAAAAATATAAAATAATTAAAAAACCCAAAGTTTCGAATAACATAAGGTTTTTTAATATTTTTCGGGCGGGATATGTATAATGTGGTCGGGCGCCCGATTGTGGGGCCAAAGGTTATATGAAGGATATTGTGACTGGGGGTTAAAGAGGAGGGGGCTAATCGCATATCGGAAGATCGGGTATGGACTTTTCAATCAACCCATTTGATTTATGCGATGCGATGGGCGCTGGGACTTTAGCTCTTGGTTTTTCTCAAAGAAAGCATGAAATCTGGAGTTTATAAGAAAGGAGGCTGATCACATCGGGTTCTAAAGTATATAGGCTTATCGCATCGCAACTTTAGAATATGGCAAGACATGTGCACTTGGATATTTGCAATGCGATAAACGCCCCTAGAGTTGGTGCTTGGTCCCAGGGTGTAGGCATATGATCGGAAGTGGTTAAAAACTTAGCCCAAGGGGGCTTAAGCTTTTATTAATAAAAAGATGATTTTCAATGGTTTTCAAAGGGTAATTGAGGGTTTCGATAGAGTTTTAAAAGGAGTTTTAAACTCTACAAAGGCAATTTTATGAAGGGGAGATGAGGGAAATGGAAAATAGAGGAAAATGATGGAAAAAGATGTAGGTTAGTCTCTGAGTGCAGGAAAGGGAAAAAAGGGGATTTTGCAGCAGTCTTTCTCATGGAATTCAACAGAATTTTCTGAGCTTGAAATGGGAACATCAATGAAGATTGAAACAAGGATATGATGTCTTCTAGAGGCTTCAAGAGATACACTTTTCTGCAATGAAACTGTTCCTTGAAGGCTAAACAATGTTTTGGCCAACTTTTGATGGAAAAAAAATTATAGGTGGCCAACAGAGCCCATCGAGTTTTTATATGTTGCAACTTGCTTCTTTTTTTATAAATAAACAATATTAAGATACTATTAAATTTTAAAAAAAAATATTACTCATTTCCCAAACTAAATAAAATTATTTTTAGTTATTAATTTTTTTTTAATATAACAAATCAAAATAAATACAAAATATTAATATTGCACTTTAATATTTATTTAAATTTTTAATAAAAAATATTTAAAATTTTTATATGATCAAATCAAAATAAATACAAAATATTACACTTTAATCTTAAATTTTTAATAAAAAACATTTAAATTTCTAATAAAAAAATCCACTATATTATAGCTCATAATATTAGAAAATCCACTAATATTATAGCTCATAAATTAATATGAGCTTTATCCTAAATTATTATGACACTAATCGACACCTTTGGTTAAAAAAAGATACAAAAAATCTTATAGCTTTACCATTGGTTAATGGCTATTATATCCAATCTCATGGAACGGAAACGCTAACATCTGCAATTTCATGGATAGGGAACCTGTTTGAAAAGTAAGGTAAACAGTAAGTGGGTCACGAGTAGGGAATCTGTTTGAAAAGTTGGTGGATCAGGAGGAATTAATAGTTTATTTTGAATTCATGGATTCATTCTCACAGAATTTCTTTTGGTCTACTAGGGGGAATAATTATCTTATAAAGAAACTAACTTTTAAATAATACACCATTCGGTGCATGTATCCTGAATTTCGAACTGTTCGTATTAAACAACGAACGAATCGAATAAATTTGGTAACTATAAAAATTTAAAGAAAAATGAAATGAAAATTTGAATTTGGTAACTATAAAAGTATTAAATTTGGTAACCATAAAAATATAAAGAAAAATGAAAAAAAAAATTAAATTTGGTAAATATAAAAATATTAAGATAAAAAAAATGAAATGAAAATCTGAATTTGGTAACCATAAGCGTAAAGAAAAATGAAATATAAAGAAAAATGAAATGAAAATTTGAATTTGATAAGTATAAAAGTATTAAGATAAGAAAAATGAAATGAAAATCTGAATATGGTAACTATATGCGTAAAGAAAAATGAAATGAAAATTTGAGAATTTGAAATATCAAAAATTGAAATTGAAATAAAAATCTAAAGAAATTTTGAGAACTTGAAATGGAAATGTTTAGGAAGGATATTTTTTATATTAACTTAATCAAAAGAACTAAAAAGAACTAAAATTGAAGGGTCGACTATTGATATTGACAACTCAATGAAAAAAATAGAAAACAAAGTTGGCAACGCTGAAAACCGAGAGAGATAAGAAAAAGAAATCAGGAAAAAAAAAAATTCAATCCTCAAGTTAGCATTTATGAAATTAATACATTGAATTAATTGAAATAAGAAATAATTTGGTAATTTGGTTACAGTGCTTTTTATCTTAAAATCGGTATCCAATACGTTATGAACTTGTATTTGGTTACAGTACTTTAATGCTTCATCCATAACATCATTCCACAAAATAAAAAGGCGGTAACGAATATTTGATGAATTTGCATTAGGCATAAAGATATGGAACGGAGCATTTATATAATAATAATAAAAAAAAAAATTATGCTAAAAAAAAATTATAAGTATTATAATGAAAATTAAAATTTTTGTTTCCTTGGGGTAGGTTGAGGTCAATGACTGATTTTTATATTTTGTAGCCTGTTATAAATAGCAATAGCAAGGTTCACCGAACTTTTAAAAAAATAAAAATTATATATAACCATCCTTCAAAGAAATTTATATATATATATATATATATAATTTGTATTTGTCACAGTGAAATTATATTGCAATATGGGTTTCTCCAAATATTTTGATAGCAGCGTTTGACTAAGAAAGCGGACGGGATATATTTTATAAACTTGGAGGAAAGCATTATTGACTTAAAAAGTTTAGGCTATAGAGCTTTGCTTTGTTTCAGTTTAGAATTTATGAAGAGAAACTTTCACAGCTCGTTGAGAACCCTGAGAGCTAAACTGCGGATATTAGGTATGGTAGAACTAGGCTTTCGCCGTTTGCAGAATATATGGTGGGGAGATTAAACACCATATTTGCTTGGAAGAGTCTAAGGTTATTACTAGAAATGGGTGGAAAATTAGTAGTTTTTAGATTTCCTGCTCTTAGCTTTTGTTCTTTTCCTCCATTCTCGTTTTGTGTTTTTTTATTTATTTATTTAATTTCATTTCTTTGGTTTTGTGTTTTTTTTCATTTGATTTTACTTTTCTTGTTTTGAGTTTAATTTATAATTTATTTTTATATTTCTTTATTGTTGTTATATGTTATTATTTATTTAGGTTCTCTTTTGGCAGTTAAGTTTGTTGGTCTTTGTTTTTAGTTGGTTATTATTGTTTTATGATTTTGGATAATTTTTATTAATTTTATTTTTTTAAACTGTTAGTTTATTTTCGTTTTTACCTTGTGATACATTTTTTGTTTGTTTATTATGATTAATATTATTTTATAAAATTGGTAAAATAGGTATTTATGATTATTTGTTTGGTGTGTTTATTATTATTTTTTTGTTTAGTAGGAATTATATTATTTATTAATTTTATTTATTGAATATATTTATTTCTTGTTTTTATTTCAACTTTTTCTTTCTTTTATGCTATTTTCAAATAGATTTTTTGACTTTCATTATAATATTTTTTTAGAATAATATTTTCCTAATATTTAATTATATTATTTTATGAATTCTTGGTTGCATATCTCTACAATATATATATGATTAATTGTTTTGGATTAGCGCAATCATCTTTCTCCATGATGAATTACACTAAGTAGTTAAAAACATTTCATCTCTTGAAATTATGATGTGATTTTCCGGAAAATTATTTGAAAAATAGATATAGATGAGAGAAGCTTACATAATCAAACATTTTATGTTTTGAAGTAATTTGGGTTATTTATATGCAACTTTTTTTTCCATCCATATGGCTATAATTATTAATGAAATATTACATAATATTATTTTGTAACATAAATGGTTTACAATATATTTTATATAGTGAAATTTCAAAAAGAATACGAAAATTAATTAAATCACAGTTTATTTTAAATTATTATTATAAAATATATATGTATGTCTATGTGTTAGACTAGTTTTACAGATACTTCGAGTACGTGGAACAAGTATTTGGCACAGCTAGAAACTAAAATAATTATTATTTCAGCGTCTATTTTTTCATGTAGTTGTTATGTTCTTTGATTTGTAAGGCATTGAATTAGTTTAAGACTTGTTTTGGATAGTGGAAAGAGCCCACCACAACCTAGAATCGAGTCATGTAACCATTCTAGTTTGTAGGAATTGTGTTTGACTTCAGTCAATAAATTTATATTATATTTTTAAATTGTCTTGTTAAATAGATCTCAAGATTTTCTATATTTCATTTCGCAAAATTATTTTTTTAAATAAATCTTAGACTTTCTGTACTTCATTTTGTACTGAAGTTATCACTCTATTTTCACAGATATGAAAAACAACCACAAGTTTATCATCGTTGAGTATTTGCAAACTAAGGAATATTTTTGTTAATATCTCCTGTACATGAATTATTTCGTGATTGCACATTTATACTCATGAATGTTTAGAAAGCGAGCTTTTCCATTTAAAATGAATCCTTCGGGAGACACAATTATCGTGTTTCGAACGTAACCTCTCGATTTGAATTGAAATGTGTCTTTATTATTTGGGATCATATATGTTTACGAGTAACACAAGATTCCTGTAGCATCGAGCTTTGCGTGGAATGTCTAGAATCAATAGAGAAATAGTGTTATTTATTGAGGTAGACCATATTGTGTTAACCTTTTAAGAGTTGTATGGCATTCATAGTTAGGTCATTTCGATTTCGTGTGTAAGATTCATTTGAGATGTAGGGTAATCATAACTTGAATAGATAATTGGTTATTTTCTCCTTTTGTAGGAAGATTTTATTTAGAATTTTTCCAAGTTCATTATCTATGAATTCAAAAAGCAAGCTCTGTCATTTGAAATTGAGTGTGTTAAATGAGTCAGCCTATAGGAATTGATTGAGTTATCACCAGCCTAGATCCATCTAACTCTGGATCTATCATGCGCCGAGAGGGATCACATCTCTTGAGGTGCAAACCTATTTTTTGAGTGCAAAACTTGAGGAAAGGTTTGCATCTCGAGAGATTTGATCCCTCTCGGCGCATGATAGATCCAGAGTTAGATGGATCTAGGCTGGTTCCAGTTGGAGGCATCAACGTCACATTTTTCAGATTATTAAAAATTTTGTATATTTTTGAGATGTAAGATAGATCTAGGCTGGTTTCAGTCGTGTGCTGCCAAGGAAAATCTATCAAAGATATGATTAATTTTATCAGTAATATGTAAATATATCAAATATTAATATAATCATTTTAAATATGCTAAATATTTCTTAGATTGACTTGGTCATTTTAATTTTAAATTTTCTTAGTTACCTCGGTTCGTTGAGATGATAATTATTGTTAATAACTATAATGATGAAAAATGATGAAATATTTTTTTTAAATGCAAAGTGACAATAATAGTGTTGAAAGATAGAAAATGTGAATAATAAGAACATACTCATGTTACAATCAATCTCAAACTATTTTCTTCTACTATTCTTATTTCCTCCCTTGTTATTTTTGTTATCTTTTCATATTGATTATATGAAAAAGAAAATTTAAATCGTAAACCATTTAAATCTTTAGCTCGATCTATTGTAGTAAACATGATACCTTGTCTCTCTTTCTCTCCAATATTAATAGCTTAAATTAATATAACACAAAAATCAATCTACATTGTTAATAAATTTTTGTGCTTACACTAAAATCAATGCATATTGTTAATCCAATCACTTTAATATTAATGTACCATCATATATCCAATTACATCAAATCATAAATCAACATATACATTGAAATCAATGCGTTTAATGCAAGCAATCAAATAAGATTAGAAAATAACTTCTACATTGAAATCAATGCACCTAATACAATCAATCAAATAAGATTAGAAACCAACATCTACACTGAAATCAATGCATTTACTCAAAGCAATCAAATAGGATTAGAAATCTCCATCTACACTAAAATCAATGCATTTAGCACAAACAATCAAATAGTATTAGGAATAATCTACATTGAAATCAATGCATCTAGTGCAAGCAATCAAATATAATTATAAATCGACGTCTAAATTGAAATCAACACATCCAGTGCAAGCAATCAAATAGTATTAGGAATCGACACCTACACTGAAATCAATGCATCTAGTGCAAGTAATCATATATCATTAGAAATAAATAGCTACACTAAAATCGATGCATCTAGTGCAAATAATCAAATAGGATTATAAATCACCATCTCCACTTAAATCAATCCATCTGGTGCAAAAAATATTCTTCCCTCTCTCCACCCTCCATCCATATCTATATCCCCATCCATCTCTCTTTTTTTTGTCTCTATCTCACCCCCCTAAACACACACGCTCTCGCACTCCATATATATCATTCTCTTTGTCGATCACCCTCTCTCCCCATCTCTCTCTTCTTCCCTCTCTTCCCCTTCTCTCCCTCTCCTCCACTAATATCTCTCTTTCCTCCTTTTTTCCTCTCTCTCTCTCTCTCCATCTTCCTTATCACTCTCTCTCTCTCTCTCTCTAGGAACCAACATCTACACTGAAATCAATGCATTTACTCAAAGAGATCAAATAGGATTAGAAATCGCCATCTACACTAAAATCAATGCATTTAGTGCAAAAAATCAAATAGGATTAGAAATCATCTACATTGAAATTAAGTCATCTAGTGCAAGTAATCAAATATAATTATAAATCGACATCTAAATTGAAATCAACACATTCAGTGCAAGAAATCAAATTGTATTAGAAATCACCACCTACACTGAAATCAATGCATCTAGTGCAAGTAATAAAATATCATTAGAAATAAATATCTACACTAAAATCGATGCATCTAGTTCAAATAATCAAATAGGATTAGAAATCACCATCTCCACTTATATCAATCCATCTAGTGCGAGAAATATTCCTCCCTCTCTCCACCCTCCATCCATATCTATATCCCCCTCCATCTATTCTTTTTTGTCTCTCTATCTCAACCCCCCTAAACACATGCGCTCTCCTACTCCATATATTTCAATCTCTTTTTCAATCACCCCCTCTCCCCATCTCTCTCTTCTTCCCTCTCTTCACCTTCCATCTATATCTCTATCTTCCCCTTTTCTCCCTCTCCCCCATTAATATCTCTCTTTCCTCCTTTTGTCCTCTCTCCCTCTCTCTCCATATTCCTTATCACTCTCTCTCTCTCTCTCTAGAAACCAACATCTACACTAAAATCAATGCATTTACTCAAATAAATCAAATAGGATTAGAAATCGCCATCTACACTGAAATCAATGCATTTAGTGCAAACAATCAAATAGGATTAGAAATAATCTACATTGAAACCAATTCATCTAGTGCAAGTAATCAAATATAATTATATTGACATCTAAATTGAAATCAACAAATTCAATGCAAGCAATCAAATTGTATTAGAAATCACCACCTACACTGAAATCAATGCATCTAGTGCAAGTAATCAAATATCATTAGAAATAATTTTCTACACTAAAATCGATGCATATAGTGCAAATAATCAAATAGGATTATAAAACACCATCTCCACTTATATCAATCCATCTAGTGTGAAAAATATTCTTCCCTCTCTCCACCCTCCATCCATATCTATATCCCCCTCCATCTCTTCTTTTCTGTCTCTCTATCTCACCCCCTAAACACACACACTCTCACAATCCATATATATCAATCTCTTTGTCAATCCCCTCCTCTCCCCATATCTCTCTTCTTCCCTTTCTTCACCTTCCATCTATATCTTTATCTTCCCCCTCTCTCCCTCTCTCTCCATATTCCTTATCACTCACTCACTCTCTCTCTTCACCTTTCTCTCTCTATTTCTTTCTTCTTACCTCTCTCCCCCTCCCCCTCCAAGTCCATCTCTCTTTCCCTCCCTCTCTCCACTCTCTCACATCCTCTCTCTTCCTTCCTCTCTTTCCCTTTCTCTCCCATCTCTCTCTCTCCCTCTCTCTCTCTTCACCCACCAACTATGTTACTATATCCCTCCCTCTCTCCTTATATCTCCTTCTCCCCCCTTATCTCCATCTCTCCTTATTTGTCTCTTTATCTCAGCCCCAAACATACACGTTCTCTCTCTGTCTCTCCCTTGTCACTCCTTCTCTCTCTCCACTTCTCACTCTTTATATTTCTTATTTCCTACATCTCTCCCCCTCCAACTCCATCTCTCTTATCGATCCCTCTCGTCCTTCCTCTCTCTCTCTCTCCCCTAAATCTCTCTCTCTTCCTCTCTCTCTCTCTCTCTCTCTCTCTCCAATACTCTCTCTTCCCCCATCACTCTCCTCCTCTCTCTCATCCTCCTCTCTCTCCCTTTCTCTCCCACCTCTCTCTCTCTCTCTTTTCCCTCCAATCCTCTCTCTTCTCCCATCTCTCTCTCTCTCTCTAATCCTCTCTCTCCCCCCATTCCTTTCTTTCTCTCTCTCTTTCCACCCCTCTCTCTCTCAAACTACATTACTATATCCCTCCCCCTCTCCTTCTCACTTCTTCTCTCCCCCCTTCTTTCCATACATCTTACTTTGTCTCTTTATCTCACCCCTAAACATACACACTCTCTCTCCATCTCTCCCTTATCACTCTCTCTCTCTATTTCTTCTTAGTTGTGTAAACTAATGAACATAAATATTCGTAAATATAAAGCAGATTATGGAGTAAATATGAAAAGAGGTTTTATTTACTTACCATACCCCTAGTTTATTTATATCTTTATTTGTTTACCATACCCCTTTTCTTTACTATGGTATTTGGCCCATAGGCTTGTTATATAATTAGATTTTTATTTATAATCCTATTTGATATATTGTTATTTATTTACGTTACCTCTTTATGCATCTTTTATATTTATTTATTTACCCATGGTATTTGGCCCATGGTATCAATATTAATTTGTCCCATGGTATTCGTCCCATAGGATTCATCTAAATAAAACCTCTTTTTAAAGTTTTTTTAAATATAAAAAGGTTTATGGAATAAATATAAAAAGAATTTTTATTTATTTACCATACATCTAGTTTATATATTTATTTATTTATTTACCATAACTCTGGAGTAAGTATAAATTCATTTTACAAATATTTAATTAAAAGAAATATTAAAAGATTTTGGATTTTGATTGTTTGTGTTGAATTAACTCTTTTCTTTTGATTTAGAAAATGGTATTGACTTTAGTAAAGAGTAAATATGTTTAAAATTTTACTTAATTTGGAAATTCAATGTGGTAATTTTTTTTGTTAAAGGTAAATTTATGATCCATTCAAATTCACGTATATAATTTACTGTCCATTCAAATTATATAAATAATACATAATTGTATTAGAAATTGATATATGTTCTAGCAAAATGCGATTTTTATTTTTATTTTTTTTTTAAATTTAAAACTTAAGCCGACACTTATTTTTTTTTTTTTTTTTAATTTAAAATTTCAGCCGACATTGAGGACATGACCCACCTGACATCGGGGTCATACTGCGCTGTAGATGCGCCTCTCGGCCCAATTAGTTTTCCTTTGATTCATAGAACCCCGAGGAATTACTCATGCAACGATTATGATTAGCTTTTGCAATGCTTTTGAATTATGTTACTGTTTGCTGGGTTTGGAAACATCAGTGGTGATAATTGTCCGTTTCACTTTTGAATAAGTTTTTCAGTTAAATAAATCATAGTTAAAGTATAATAGTGATTATGATTGTTAGATGTAGAAATTAAACATTTCGTACTTAATTACGCACTAAGACTCGAAGTTTACAAACTCTGGTTAACAACATAAATCAGAACGCAGTCCAACTCGAAGTTTACAAACTCTAGTTGACAATTTAATTTAACGAACTCAACGACATATAAAAACCCTCAAATCGAATCAATCATTTCCAAAACATAAACATGAACATGTTACATTAAACTATATGGTCGGGCTCCCCATAACATACATTTTTCTCCATACTTATTCATATCAATGTGTGTAATTGATGTTAAACTTAGGTGTCACATGATATAGCACCACTAGGACATGAATGTATGGCATTTAAACCTCTTCTAAGTCATTAATTTTCAATTAGTTCAATGCTTCTATCCATTTATCATGCTTTAAATGAGATAGGTGGGGCTCCTTATACCATGTCCCCGTTTAGATGTAATTTATATCAATGTTTGTAATGGATCTTAAATTTAGGTGTCACATGGTAAACATTAAGCACCATGTGTCACATGGTAAATATTAAGAATGAGGTAAGTGTATTATATTTTTTCTCTAGATATATTTTCTAGTAAATTTTTATAATTAATATGAAATTTAAGTGTTGAATGGTAAATTTTAAGCACCATTGGTTATATGGAAAATGTTAAGCACCATGCAATAAATCTACTTAACTTTACATATTATCCATTGGATGTCACTTTATTCTTATATAATGGACAAAATCTAAAGGAAGTAAACTAATAATTGACTTACTACATAGTGGTTCATATTTTTTTAGTATCACATCATATAGCACCACTAAAACATGCATTTATGGTATTTAAACCCATTTAACTCTCCAATTACAAAATAATTAATGTTTAATTAGCTCAATGGTTCTATGACTTGATCATGCTTCGCATGGAGTTTTAAGGATTTGGATGCTTACTCTAGTTTCATAGTTGTCTCTTGATTCCTTTTCATAGTGTTATCTTGATTCCTCAACTATATACTCATCTAATGGGTTGAAGAAAGTGGAGGGGAAGTGAATATAAATTTTTAATGGATTTGGTCGGAGAATTTTTCTAAATGGTTAAGGAGAAGCTAGTCACCTGTTTTTTTGAAAATTGATGAAATAGATATTTAGTTGGGGAATTATAGTTTTTGAGAGATATTAATTGCCTTAAATTTAGTTGGGGAACTACTATATATTTTGGGAAATAGTTAATTGTTTTAAATCTAGTTGGGTAATCATTATAAGTTTTAGAAGGTAGTTAATTGTTTTCTAAGTTTTGGCGGGGACTTTTCTCAATAGCTAAGGGGGGATTTCTCAATGGTTAAGTGGAACTCAATTGCATGGCTTTTTGAAAATTTGTGGGAGGTGAATCTCTTTTAAATATAGTTTGGAATCATTATGAGTTTTGGGAGATACTTGATTTTTTTTAAAGAGAGTTAAAAATTTATTTATTTTTCTTTTAAATTATGATGAAATTATAGAGGTAATGGGAGAGTGTGTTAGATATTAGTTAATTAATTAATTTTGAAATATTAATAAATCTAAGCATACAACTATGAAAACTCAAGATTTTGATGGTGTCTTAGATATATTTTGGTATCCTTGAACCATAAAATAACTCATTGGCATAGTTATAGTTAGTAAAATGAGAAAGTATTCATTGAAATTCAATAATAACATAGTACTTCCATTGAGAATATCATTAGCCATTCAATAATGACATAGATATTCCATTGAAACTATCATTTAGGTAAGGCTACTCCAAGAATTAGAGTAGGAAATAACAACTTGCATGAAAATTCAAAGAAGAAAATTCATAAAGCTAGATTTGAAAATGGACTAAGTAGTTTTTAGGATGACCTTGTTCTTAGGTTTTCTCAACCTCCCAATGGAGGAATGTTAGCTCCTTTAATGATTAGAAGTTTTATAGGCATTAACACGATGCACAAGATTAGAAATGTTCATATACTTTTAAACTTAGGAATGAAAGTCATGAGTGTAAATGTTACTCCCCACAACATGAAATGAATAAATTAAAAAGGATGAAATGAACAAATTAAAAAGGATATGTAGGTAACAAAAGATACCCTCCATAAACATACTTTTTAATTTATTTTTAAATTTCCATATTACTTTACTATTTGTTCCATTTGTTTAGAAGTATATTTTTTATGCTATGTACTTAATAGCTTAAATGGATAACAAGATATCTTTAAAATAATATTTTTTTATGGTCAAAGGATATTTATTTTTTATTTATATTATAATGTTGTATAGTTATGTTACACACTTTAAGTCTAAATAAATTAAAAACTTTAAATAAATATTTGAAATATAAAAAAATGAAAAATTTCATTGTTGGATTACATACATAAGTCTCACAAAAATTAAAAATTTGAAATATAAATTGAAAATTTGAAATATAGACTTAAAAATTTGGAAACTTGAAATACAACCTTGGAATATCAAAAATTGAAAATAAATACAGACTCGAAATTTTGAAAAAATAAAAAATTAACATGCATAATTGAAATATAAAAAAATGAAGAAATACATGGTTGGATTAATACACTCTTAGGCTCAGGCTTAGTTACCAAATTTGAATTCAAATTGGAATTTGAACTTGATTGGATAGGAAAACATTTGATTGCTTAAATTTTAATAAGGAAAAAATGGAACAAAGAATACTACTATGCAAAGCTATGTCAACTTGACTGGCAGGGCCACGGACTTT
Source organism: Pinus albicaulis (assembly GCA_034641835.2). NCBI lineage: Eukaryota > Viridiplantae > Streptophyta > Pinopsida > Pinales > Pinaceae > Pinus > Pinus albicaulis. Next base: position 993,559,196 of record CM076571.1, read on the forward strand.
GAGGGATGCCTCATGAGATACCGGAACATAGACATTCATGGAGGAAAATTGAAAATGGACAAGCTGGCAAGACCATTGCGACTTGGTATGTATCGTTAGAACCACCCCCCTCTCACGAATAATCAGAGGCAATGGCATTTTGGGGGTGACACCCTCCCATATCTGCACTAGAACATAACCAAGACAAAGTTGATTCCACTATGGTTTGATAAATAAACAAGGTTGCATATCATTCTGAATATACCTCCCTCCCATATTACCAACACAGAGGACTACCATGCTCATAAACAAGCGATAGAAGGAAACATAGCAGGTAAACCATCGCCCATTGGACAAAGTTTCCTTCCGCTGCCACAATTCCCCTGTTGGCTGCTCCATGAACCTTTGCACTTCGACTGAAATTAAACAGTTAACCAGCCTTCTGCCCAACTTTTTCTCCTTCCATGTGTAGCTCTCATCCCAATATTTTCTTGACATCACCTGTACTCTTCTGACCACAATAAATGTCGGTTTAATGTGGCATGGGGCGAGCCACCCAACTTCTCTAACTCGTTTCATCCTCATTCTGCCATGTGGCTCGCGTGACAGGCTGTTATGTCACGCCTCCCTTGACGCCCGTGACACCCCGATCGGGGAAATTGGTTTTGATTGTTATATTTTTCAACAATATCTTGCAGAGTTTCAAGGCCTCCCTCCTGCATTGATCTCTCCCAAACCTTGTCAAGGTACTTGCCTTGATCACCGCACCCCCAATTCACTCGTAGGTCTGTTGCTCCATTACCTGTTCTATGAATATGAGAGGGTATCATAGAACTTATTCCTGGAATCAAATCCTTGATTTCTTGTACGAGCCTTTCTGTGCGCCAAATGTGCCTATTTTTTTGCCACTTGACTCCCTACTAAAGATTTTGGAGGAATCTTGTAACTGAGGCTAAGTCCCCTTCGACTACTAGCCTATTATATTGTTCTCTTCTTGCTATTAGGAGACTATGTTTAACTACATTTAGCTCTGCTTCATTATTACTTGCATATCCCAAGTCCATTGCATAAATCATCCTTACTTGTCCTCGTGAGTCTCTAAAAATTCCACTTGCACTAACTAGCCCCAAGTTTCCTTTAGAGGTCGAGTCATAGTTTAGTTTTAGGAATACCTGTGGGGGTGTAAAGAATTTATCCTAAAATTAGCTTGCCATGGGTTTTATTTTCCATGAAGCCGGAGCGATCATTTGTGATTTGAGATTCAACTTTGTCAGTATATGAGCCTCTTGGTGTAGGAATTTACAGGGTAAGTTCCTTATATCAAGAACCAAAGGTCACCGTTCACAAACAGATCACAAATCATTACACCAATATAATCACGTGGTTAAAACCCTCGAAGAGGGGAACATTCCATGGCCTGAGCCAATGCGGCCACTTCAGGAAATTTGTTAATACAAAAAGAAAAGTTACATATGTTTCTCTCATAAACAGTTACCAGACAAATGACCCTCCATGCTCTTTAAATAGAGATCATGGAACAATCGAGTGTTAAGCCACAGATCAAGTGTTGTTAATCATGAGGAGAGTGATAACTGTCAGAACACTACAAATTGTGACCGTCGGATTATAAGTTACAAATGTACATGGTAAAGAAACACACTTTACCTAACTCTACACTAGACTAAGTTATTCTTAACTATTTCTTATGTGTCGCAATATCCTAACATCCCCCCTTAAGAACAACTTGGGTTAGGATTGAAGGATTTAAAAAAGTGACACAAAAGGAACCTATTTCCTATGTGTCGAAATATCCTAACATCCCCCCTTAAGAACAACTTGGGATAGAATTGAAGGATTTACAAAAGTGACACAATAGGAGAAGGAAGGAGGCATTAGAGCCTATGCCTCCTTAATGAAAAATTTCCTAAACTCCAAGCATGGATCGAAGTTTGGTAAACTTTTCTTCTATGAGAGCCTTCGTAAAGATATCAGCTACTTGATCATTGGTTGGACAATACTGCTCTGCAAGAACATGATCATGAATGATATTTCCAATGAAGTGTATGTGGAGTTCAATGTGTTTGATACGTTGATGTTGAACTATATATTTGCATAGTTGAATGGCACTTTGATTATCACACCAAAGTGTAGTTGCATGTTGCTGATGAAGACCAAATTCAGAGAGGATCTAACGAAGCCACATGGCTTCCTTGCTGGCTTCAACTGCACCGTGATACTCTGCGTTGGTTGAAGAAAGAGAGATGTCACTTTGCTTCTTACAAGACCAAGTAATAGGTCCCGAACCAAGAGTGAATACATATCTTGCAGTAGACATTCGATCATCAGGGTCACCGACCCAATCAGAATCATTGAAACCAATCAAAAATGGAGATGCTCTTGTACTGTAATGAATCCCGAACTGAACAGTACCTCGAATATATCAAAGTATTAGTTTAGCTATTTTCTAGTGACATTCATGAGGTTGGTGCATAAACCGAGTGACAATACCAACGATAAAGGAAAGATTAGGATGGGTATGGGTTAGATACAGAATTTTACCAACAAGTTGACGGTATAAGGTAGCATCATCTTCATGGGTACTACAAGTGACTAAAAGCTTGACTCTAGACTGAAAAGGAGAAGGGGATGGCTTACAGTCTTCCATGTGAAAGTGTTGTAGAAGATCACATGCATACTTTGACTGAGAGAGGGTAATGCTTTACTTGGATTGCAAGACTTGAAGACCAAGGGAATAAGGAAAGTGTCCTAAGTTTGTCATTTAAAACTTCTTTTGGAGGCTAGACTTCACATGGTTTATATGGTTTGGATCACTACCAGTAAGGATAAGATCATCAACATAAAGAACAAGGATGGTGAAGGAATTACCCACTTTCTTGGTGTAGACAGTGTTGTCAGAATGACACCTAGAAAATCCAATATCTAATAAAAATCTATCCATTTTGGCATACCAAGCCCGAGGAGCTTGTTTAATACCATAGAGAGACTTCCTAAGTCGAAAAACAAGGCTAGAGTCATTTTGGATAAATCCAAGGGGTTGTTCCATGTATATTTCTTCATGAAAATATCCATGTAAGAAGGCAGATTTAACATCCATCTGATGGAATTCCCATTTAAAGGAGGAAGCAAGGGAAAGAACAAGGCGAATAGAATTAAATTTGGCAACAGGGGAGAAGTTTTTAGTATAGTCAATGCCTTCAACTTGTGAAAATGCTTTAGAGACAAGACGAGCTTTATGTCTATCCACTTTTCCATCTGGTCCAAACTTGCTTTGTAAACCCATCTACATCTGACAAGTTTTCTTTCTTTTGGAAGAGGAACAAGATCCCAAGTATCATTCGCCAATAAGGAACGATATTCTTCATTCATAGCTTCATCCCAATCTGGATGACTGGAGGCTTCTTAAAGGTTTCTAGATCAGGATTTTTTGGAACTTGAGCCAATAAGAAAGAGGCTCTTTCGAACTGAGAACGTGTACGTCATCGACCGGCAAGGTCACCTGCTGTATCCTGAGTAGAGCAGACCCATCTTGGAAGAGGTGGAGTAAAAGGAATAACTTCACGAGGTGGAGGAGGATTTTCATCCTCATTGTCATCATCTGAGCTAGAAGGAATGCTATCAAAAATAAGAGAGAGAGAGAGAGGTGGCACATATGCTGAATCAGGCTCGCAGGCCAAAGGTGGCACACCCACCGAACTAGGCTCACAGGCCGATATATTTTCATCAAATTTTACATCTCTTCTAATGATTATATTTTTAGATTTTGGTTGAAGAAGTCTCTAACCTTTGACATCTTCAGAATATCCAACAAAAATGCATTTTTCACTCTTAGGTTCTAAGGTTTTATGTTTCGCATTTGGAATATGGGCCCAAGCATCACTTCCAAAAACATGAAAGTGACTTACATCTGGTTTGATTGAGCTCCAAGCTTCTTCTAGAGTTATATTCTTTAAAACCTTAGTAGGAGTGCGATTTACTATGTAATTTGCATAGTTAATTTCTTCTGCCCAAAAATTGAGGCTAAGTCCTTTAGATTGAAGCATACAATTAGCCATTTCTTTTAAGGTATGATTAGTCCTTTCAACTACACCATTTTGTTGTGGAGTATATGGAACAACATGTTGCAATTGAATGCCATGCTCAGTGCAGAAGTTGATAAATTTGTTGTTAACATATTCTCCTCTATTATCTGATCTTAACTTAAGAATTTTATGTCTATATTGTTTCTCAACAAATGCCTTAAAGGCCAAGAACATGTTAAAAAATTCACTCTTGAGTTTTAAAAATTATACCCAAGTGCATTTGGAAAAATCATCAATGAAGGTTAAGAAGTACTTGCAACCAGAGAAAGAAACAACAAGAAGTGGACCACATAAATCATTGTGCACAAGTTGCAAAGGGACTGAAGCATGCCAAGAGACACGTTTGTCAAAACTATCCCGACGATGTTTTCCAAGTACACATATGGAGCAAACACCATCTCGACAAGACACCATAGGAAGGCTAGTCACCATATTTTCCTTAAATAGAGTTTGAAGAGATAGTTTAAGTGACCAAACCGCTCATGCCAAAGTTTGCTCACATCGTCATTATGAGAAACAAAAATGGAGGGAAGATAGGATGACCCAAAGTTTTCAAACTTATACAACCTTGTGGAATCATCAGCAATGCCAGTAGCTAAAATATGTCGAGGATATTTGAGGTCCTTGATTACAACATCATGAGGTGGGAATTCTACTCTTTTCCCTTCAACTGAATGAGTTATCTGATAAACAGAGAGAAGGTTGCATGACAAGGTAGGAACACATAGTACATCATTAAACTGACCATTATCGAGATGAATGGTTCCAGATCCTACAACACTAAGAGATCTATCATCACCAACATAAATATATTTGGTGTTACAGTCATTTAAAGAAGAAAACATGGCTTTATTTTTGGCCATGTGGTTAGAAGCTCCAGAATCAATGAACCACTCATGAGAATGAGAAGAAGAAGATAACATTTAATGCATAACTAGATCTTGATGCTTGACAAATACAAGTAGAAAGTGCCATTCCTGAAGATGAAGGTGAAGAGTGCTCCAAATTGATGTTGTGCTTCTTCATTGTTGCTTCTAAGGCTTCCATCCTCTTAAAAAAATTGGACTCTATATGGCCATCACGATTACAAAAGTTGCAATGTCTATCTGTCTTCTTTCCTTTGTTTTTATATGCCTTATCATTTTGGTGAGTTTCTTTTTCAGTTTGCGGCAAAAATTACTTAGGACCCTTGTTTGGTTTCGGACCATACTTTTTAGGATACTCACTACTACACTAAGGGGTTTTTAAGACATTTTTTTAAGACAAAAAAAAATCTTTTGTCTTACAAAGTCACTTTTTATTTTATTTATTTTATATTAAAATTTAATATCAAATGAATTTTCTTGAATAAAAAATAGTGCGAGACAAAAATAATTTGAGACAAAACTTTATATTTAAGACAAAAACAATTCGAGTCAAAAAAATTTAAGACAAAAACAATTTGAGACAAAAAAATGTAAGACAAAAATTTAAGACAAAAGTATTTTAAGACAATTTTATATTTAAGACAAAAAGAATTTGAGACAAAGATATTTTAAGACAAAACTTTATATTTAAGACAAAAGCAGTTTGAGACAAATATATTTTAAGACAAAAGCAATTTGAGACAAGAATATTTTAAGACAAAATTTTAGATTTAAGACAAAAGCACTTTGAGACAAAAATATTTAAGACAAAAATTTATATTTAAGACAATGGCGACTTAAGACAATGACAATTAAGACGAAACCCATTTAATATAGTTAGCAATTAAGACAAAATCATTAGCATTCAGAAGTTTGCATTGAAATATCCATGAGTGGATAGTGGATAAAATTATATTTTTTATTTTTGAAAATAGATATTCAAACCACATGAAATTTAATCATGTCATATTTATTTCTTTTATATTATATTTTTATTTTTTCACTAAACCACATTCTAAAAATTTAATAAATATATAGATAATAAAATATTATTTTTTGGTTGGCAACTCAAGGGGATTTGAACTTTGAAGCTCGTGTTTTAACCATAGGTGCTCCAACACTAATATTATTGGGCATACTATGTTTTTTCCTGCTAACCGCTCCAAATACAGCCTCTAAGAACTAGTAGGGTCCAAGGAAAAGAGCTACAAGTTCCCCAAATCTGATCTACATTTCATGGACAATCAAATTTCCCCCAAATGTCCTCCACATATTTTCCTTGGTGTATTGGAGTTTGAAAAATACATAGGATGCCATAAGTAATCCTAATCATAAGACTCAACTTTCCTAATGACTAGGAGGCCTTAAAAATAAAAAATAAAACATCTTAACTTATGCCTAAAATTACTAAAATTTCCCATCCCAAATATGAAATCAGAAATTCTACAAAATTATAGGGCAACAAGGAAACCAACTTCCTCTTCTAAAAATCTCTAAGACCTTGTGGAGGACAAATACAAATTTTGAAATAAATTGTTGAAATTATGCTCTTGCATCAATAGCTACCAATGTATCCTTGTAGGCCACCCCCTTTAACAATAGTAATACCAATGTCCTTTACCGACTAGAAGTAACTCCTTACATAATTCTCTCTTAGATCCCCTTAACCCATTGCAATGATTGGCTTTGATGCCTACCTAGTTGCAAGCACATTAAGAAGCAATGTAGCATATTGCTGGTTGAGGATTTCGATAAGTATGTGATTTTGTTGACATATTGTGACTGTCGTGTATGTGAATATATAAAATCTTGGATGCATGTCGCCCTGACACTATAACATGACTTAGTACTACCTATCATACTGTGTCACTCCCTCCTTGAGACACCTAGAACTCGCTAACACTCTCTGTCACACACGCTTATTCATTCATTTGTGAATTTTGACCTAGTGTGCCTCTGTTATGTTTTCCTGGCACTCCCTAACACTCCTTAGCACACATTGGCACACCTTGGCACTTGGAAAAACTTTGTATGCTTCCTTAGCACTCTAACATGCCTTGGCACTTCCTAGAATACCGTGTCACTCCCTTCTTAGCACACCTAGAACTGGATTATACTTCATTTCCATGCATTTGAAACTAGTGCCCCCTTGTGTTTCCTTGACACTTGGCCCTCACACTCCCTAGCATGTGTTCATGCCACACCCTGGCACCTGCCACATCTTGGCATTCCTATCATGCCTTGGAACTACCTAAAATGTCTTAGTACTTCTAGGAATTCCCTGACACACCTTAGTATTCCTTAGCTTTCATGTCATCATATATAACCTTTCTTTTTTGTGACATGGGAACCCAGCCAAGTCATTGGAAAATCGATGTTGTGCCCAACCCAAAGTTTCCCTTTTTCTAAAACTACTTTTTCCAACCCTTTATGTAACCATAGGCTTACCTCCTACAAGTCTTATTCTGACCTTCCCCTAACACACTTTATCCTTGAGACACTTGGAATTCGTTGACACTACTTGGCACACACTCTTATTCATTCATTGCCATGAATTTTGACCTAGTTATCCCTTGCAATGTCCTGGCACTCCCCAACACTCCTCAACATCCATTGACACTTTCTGGCATGTGTTAGCATGCTTTTTCATTCCTTGGCACACATTGACACTCCTTAGTTATCATGCCGTAACAATTACCCTTATTTTTTTGGAACTTGGGAACCCAACCAGATGTTTCCTTGACTATAACAACTTGACCAAGTTACAATTACTACAAATATATTGTGCCTTGTTCACCTAAGAAATGACTATAACCCCTCACCCATTTAACCCCCTAAACCCTAAAAACCTAACCTATTTAACCCCCTAAACCCTTAACCCCTAACCCCTTAAACCCTAATTCCTGACCCCTAACCCATTTAACCCCCTAAACCCCTAAAACCCTAACCCATTTAACCCCTAACCCCTAAAATACTTAACTGCTAAATCCCTTAACCCCCTAAACCTCTAAACCCCTAGCACATTTAACCCCCTAAACATCTAACCCCTTAACCCCTTAACCCCTAACCCCTAACCCCTAAAATCCTTAACTACTAAATACCCTAACCCCCTAAACCGCTAAACCCCTAAACCCATTTAACCCCATAAAACCTAAACGTCTAACCCTTAACCCCTAAACCATTAGGCCCTAATTCCCAACCCCTCACCCATTTAACCCCCTAAACCCCTAAAACCCTAACCCATTTAACCCCTAAACCCTAAACCTATAAACCCTTAAACCCCTAAACCACTAAGACCTAAACCCCTAACCCCTTAACCCATAAACCCCTAAACCATTAACCCATTAACCCCTCACCCCTAACCCCTAAAATCCTTGATTGCTAAATCCACTAAGCCCTAAGCCCCTAATCCCTAATCCCTTAACCACTAGCTCATTATTCACCTAACCCCTAACTGCGCCTAAATCCCCTAACCCCTAAGCCCCCAATCCCTAATCCCTTAACCACTAACTCATTATTCCTCTAACCCCTAAATGCGCCTAAATCCCCCTAACCCCCCAATCCATAATCCCTTAACCACTAACTCATTATTCCCCTAACCCCAATCCCTAATCCCTTAAATACTAATTCATTATGCCCCTAACCCTTAAGCCCCAAATCCCTAACCCCTTAACCACTAATGAGAATATACCAGAGTGGGCATGCACAAGAAGATACCACCGTGGGCATGCACAAGAAGAAGAACCAAAGAAATAAAATTCAATAAAGGAAGCACAACCACCACTCCAAAATCGCTTCTCTAAAACACATACAACCGCAATAAATCCCACTGAAGCTTACAAATTTATCAAGCCCTAATTAAATTGCTAACAAGTTCAACAAGCCAACATGCTACAATTTGTTGAGTCACCCCCAAATCATTAGTAGTTATTGCATGAATGTACATTTGTTTGTAATTTTATTTAAAAGGTTGAAATTCTCTCAAGAGCGTATAGAATATATCCAAGAGTTAAAAAAATGGAAATTTTTCTTACCTCCACAAGGTATCATCAACCCGGATAGGTGAAAACATACAAGTCTAAATCTTCTACCTCTAAGTCTCAATGGAAATTCAACATGTCAATAACATACTTGCAACAATGCTTAATGAGTTTTTTCTATTGGCTAAAGAGATGTACATCCATCCATCCAAAAATAAACATCTCAATCAATCCAACACCATAAATTGTACTAAATAGTTCATCATGTTATTTCAAATATTACAATATTGTCTTATATTAGCTCACATATTCCTTGAATATTTGAAAGCCAAACTACCTTAGCACAGTATACTAGAAATATTTGTACTCTAAAAGACAAAAAAAGACAACAAACTAAAATAGGAACTTTAAATCCAATCCATACACTTCATTCTTAGCAACATGATATCTAATGAAGATGATACGTGGAAAAAAAGGCTTCATATATTTTCTATCACATGTCAAACCGAGTGAACAAACACATGCATAGAACACATCAAAAATAGGGTTCATATATCGAGTTGTATTATATGGTTTCAAACCCTTCTTGTCTCCTTCAAGAGGGTTTATGGAGGTCTTAAAAAAAACTTTCTTTTGCTAACCAAATGGGTTGTTTCTTTCACATATGTATGGAAACATACTTTCCAAATCATATTGTAATAGATTCATAAGGTGATATTATTGGTATTAACTACACCTTAGTTGGAGACATCATTTTTATTGTAGGGGTTGGTACATTTCAATTGGATGTGGTTGGTGATGTGAAGACTACTCAACCTCTCGTAAAGATTCATACTAACACTAACAAGCTTATGGATGCTTGTTTACAACGGGATACGCCTCTAGACTTAAGTCATTGGATTATTTGTTTGTTCATGTTAATTATTGCTCTCAACTTTCCTTCTCCAAGGGGTTGAGACTATTTGCTTCATTTATTTTACATGGCCCGGTGAAAGAAGAAGAATGGAGATTGTCTCCACATATTTTCCATTTCGCTAAGTTACAAATAAAAAGAGTCAAATTCTATAGCCAATAGACTAATAGCCTCTTGATACACCTTTAGTGAGCTATGCATAGCTCTCACCTATCACTGTAGCTCAATGAAATGACTAATAGCTCCAAGGCACCATTATAAATGGACTAGTTGTGAAGCTGTTGTTAAATTATCGGCTCCAAATGTTCAATTATCATGAATTTTGGGGGAGGGGGATCTTTTGGCGTATTGAACAGGGCAAGGGGACATAAGGGTAGCATGGATGGGTAGAAGTTATAGGTTCGAGCATGGTTTACTGAGATCTATAATCCTAACATTAGATAATGAGAAGGAGCCTTAGGGCCTTATGACATATGGGGTAGGGGACCTATAGGTAAGGCAATGAGAGAAATTTATAGGGGAAACACCAATAGTTTTGACAAGGGGATTAGGGGCCACATTATCACAACCCATACACACTTAACCCATAACCATTAAAATACCTATCCCTTTAACCCCAAAGCCACAATCTCTTAACCCCTACACCCATAACTCATAACAAATTAACCCCTTGATCCCATAAACCCAAATCCACTAACCCCTTAACCCCTAACCCCTAACTTAGAATCCTTGAACCCCATAAACCCTAATCCCATATCCTCTTAAACCTTGATCCCTTAACCCTTGAATCCCTTAACCACTAAGTCATTAACCTCTAACCCTTAAACCCACTATACCTCAACCCCCTAACCTCTAAATCCCATAAGCCCTAACCCTTTACCCTTTACCCTTAACCCCTTGCTCCTAAACCCTTAAACCCCTTAACTCCTCTAAGAACTAGTAGGGTCCAAGGAAAAGAGCTACAAGTTCCCCAAATCCGATCTACATTTTATGGACAATCACACTTCCCCCAAATGTCTTCCACATATTTTCCTTGGTGTATTGGAGTTTGAAAAATACATAGGATGCCACAAGTAATCCTAATCATAAGACTCAACTTTCATGTTGACTAGGAGGCCTTAAAAATCAAACAACATCTTAACTTATGCCTAAAATTACTAAAATTCCCTATCCAAAATATGAAATTGGAAATTCTACAAAATTATAGGGCAACAAGGAAACCAACTTCCTCCTATAACTCTCTAAGACCTTCTAGAGGACAAATACAAATTTTTAAATAAATTTTTGAAATTATTTTGTTGCATCAATAGCTACCAATGTATCCTTGTAGGCCACCCCCTTTAACAATAGTAATACCAATGTCCTTTACCTAGAATAAGCTCCTTACATAATTCTCTCTTAGATCCCCTTAACCCATTGCAATGATTGTCTTTGATTCCTACCTAGTTGCAAGCACATTTTGAAGCAATTTAGCATATTCCTGGTTGAGGATTTCGATAAGTATGTGATTTTATTTACATCTTGTGACTGTCCCATATGTGAATATATAAAGTCATTTTTTTTGTACCAGTTTAAGGACTTATACCATCAGGTGTCTGTGCTAACATGGATGGAACACTAACTACATGTCGTATATATTGTAATGTAAATGAATAATCTCTTTTGGAAAAGGCTCCACTCATGACGCCATTTCGCAAATGCTTGCACTCAAAAATTGTGGTCAGATTGGTGAGGTATATTTTAAGGTCTCTTCCAATTTATAAACACATAAAAAAAGCATTGACAGACCTCTTGCTTTAATGCAATGGATACAACATAAATAATTCTCCATGGAAAAAAATTATCGGGGTCCCCATCATACCATGTTACTCCCTCCTCGAGATACCTAAAACTCGCTAACACTTCCCATCACACACTCTTATTCATTCATTTATGCATTTTGACCTAGTGCTCTGTTATGTTTTCCTGGCACTCCCTAACACTCCTTAGCACACATTGGCACACCTTGGCACTTGGAACATCTTTGTATGCTTCCTTAACACTCTAACATGCCTTAGCACTTCCTAGAATACTGTGTCACTCCCTTCTTAGCACACCTGGAACTGGTGATACTTCATTTCCATGCATTTGAAACTAGTGATCCCTTGTGTTTCCCTGACACTTGGCCCTCACACTCCCTAGGATGTGTTCATGCCACACCCTGGCACGTGGCACATCTTGGAATGCCTATCATGCCTTCGAACTGCCTAGCATGTGTTAGTACTTCTAGGAATTACCTGCCACACCTTGGTATTCCTTAGCTTTCATCCCGTTATAGATAGCCTTACCTTTTTTGTGACTTGGGAACCCAACCAAGTCATTGGAAAATCAATGTTGTGGCCAACCCAAATGTTGTGCCCAACACATTCTGGCATGTTTTAGCATGCCTTTTCAATCCTTGGCATGCACCGACATTCCTTAGTTATCATGCCCTCACAATTACCCTAATTCCTGACCCCTAACCTATTTAACCCCCTAAACCCCTAAAACCCTAACCCATTTAAACCCCAAAACTCTAACTCCTAAAATCCTTAACTGCTAAATCCCCTAACCCCCTAAACCTCTAAACGCCTAACCCATTTAACCCCCTAAATATCTAACCACTTAACCTTTACCCCCCTAACCCCCCTTCAACCCACCAACAATATGTGGATGGCACTCTTCTTATGGGCTCTCCCTCGGTCAAAGAAGCCCTTTCCTGGAAAAACAAAGAAAACACTGAATGGAGGGAATGACTCGAGGCCCCAAAATGGGTCCAGCAAAATCACTCTCAGGATTGGACTAACCTAGTTGATGAGCTAAAGAAAAGGAAGATTCAAAGGGACGATCAGTCGGGCAAGCTAAGATGGGGCTCTAATGCGGATGGCCACTTCAACATAAAATAATCCTAGAGCCTCTTATCTAACTCCACTCACATCCCCACTCAGGATATATGGTGTGTCTATTCCTTCACGTCGCCGAAATTTTTCACATTCTCGAACCTAGAAAATCAATAAACTCATGCAACCATATCAGGTGACATATTTTGGATGATTTACTAGTCAACTGATTTTAAGATGTATAAAAATATAGGTGAAAAACAATATGAAACATTTTATAAAACATCAAATAAAAATATGGATTGATTAGAAATTTTTGGATGAGGCTAAGGAATTCTACATAATTAAGACTCTAAGAGCGCATTGGTTGCCCGAATATATGGTAGTTGTTATTTTCCTTTATTTTTTAAGAATCTTGCAAAGAAAAAGGTTATGAGGAATTATGAGGTGATGTGGATAAATGTGATATATTTATAGAACTTAAAGGTATTAATTTATAATAAGTATTAAATCACTCAAACTTTTTATTTATTTTATTATAGGTTTTATTTTATTGTATGTTTTATAGTGATAAAATAAATGAATTATAGAGAATAAATGAATTATATTTTTAATTAAAATTATTAGTATTAGTAAAAGCTCCTTCTAGGTCTCCAGATTTCTCTACCTCTTTAGTGATTGAGAGGTTCCATTGAGCTTGCAGGCTCTGGATGAGAGATTTGTGTAGTGGTCTCACTTGTCCGAGGTCGATTCCTTGAAATTCTCTCTTGCAACTGAGCTCTTCCATCAAGGTCCAGACATGCCAGGGAAGAATCATTTGTTTCTGCGCAAGCTTTGAAACATTATGGAAGCAATTAACTAAGGATGTGATTATGTTGAAAATGCAACATGATGATGGAGCTTAGTGAAATGAAGTCGCCTTCACCAAGTGGGCCCGCAGGCTATTTTTGGCGCAAAGTCTATTTTTAGACTATGTCTATTTTTAGACATATGGATCATGGTCTATGAGTTGCAGGATGCTATTTATGGATTATTGGTCAAGTTGGTAAAAATAGATGGACCTCTATTTTTAGACATTGGGTGGTTTCTATTTTTAGACTGTCGGGCTAAAAATAGAACAGTCAAATATTATTAACCTTTAATAATATTTAGACTATAAAAATTATCTTTTCCTCTTGGAGCACTTCAGTTTGATGCTTGTGATTCTTGTCACATGCGGTGACAACATGTTTCATAAAAGTTCGTTGACATTTACATGGTTGGCCTTCAGTTAGAACTCATGTGGCGGAGTTTGGTGGAGTTGATGAGACAGTTGGTGGAGTTGTGTTCTGTTTAACTTAGTTGAACTAGTTGTATTTAGTCTAACTGACAAATACACTAGTGATGAGTGGTGTGAATTAATTGTTAATTAATTCACTAATTATTAACTCATAAATCAACTAAAGAACACATCAGTTAACTGCAATGCATGGACAGTTCAGTGGAGACCAGTGTTAGAGGTGGGTGAAAGGGTGAGTCTACTATCAGTTGTGACTATTGGCTGTGCATGAGATTTGCACACACACTGATGGAGATTGCCAATGAGGATTGTGCGGTTGGAGCTAGTGGGATTCGAACTTGGATCTTATTCATTACTCACTTGGATTGTGCAGTAGAGGCAGGCAGACTTGTGGAGGAGATTTGAACCTGTGACTAGTTCATCTTCATAACTAGTTTTGTGTGTAGCATTGAGATAGTGCTGAGGGTTGTGAGAGCTTTGTGCTATGTATTGTTACATGTTCTCTATCATTATAATATACAGATAGTTGGGGGTTTTTAGCTATTTATTTCTCCATTACATCCTGTGTTGATATGTGTGCTTGATTATGTTTTAATGAGCGCATGCGACTGCTTTCTATTTCCGCATATTGATGATCAATTGTAGAAGAGGTTATGTATTATGCATGAAGCTTAATTAGTGTGTAATCAGGATAATATCGGTGAATAATTCAGAAAATTATTCAAATTTCTACATCGTATCGGAGCGAAGAATTGATCATCGGGATCTATTACAGTGATTACAATTTATTTCGGTAGACAGAGTCTGTAACGGGCCAGGTAGCCTCTGGATCCATCCTTTCCTTGAAAGGTGATATATCCAGTAAACGCCCCTACAGTTGATCTCTGTGCTAGAAATAATTTGTTCTTACAGATTCAAAAGCAGTTGAGTTTTGAGCTTCGAATTCGAATTTTGCAGCATTTGTTTTCTTGGTGCCGGAGTTGAAATGTCTTTCAACGGTTTGTGACTGGAATATGCCCTTGAGGGCATTTCGAATTATGTTTCATGGAAGGACATAATGGAGGTGGTATTAGATGATAATGGGCTGAAGGAGTTCATAGATGCTAAGATCCCAAAGCCTACTGATGTTGCTCAAGTTGAAGCTTGGCAAAAGAAGATGGTGAAATGTCGAAGGATTCTGTTGGAGGGCGTGAAGGATCACATTGTATCCAGCCTACATGGAAAATATTCTCCATATTTGATGTGGAAAGCATTGAAAGATCTATTCCAGAGCAAGAGCGACCAGAGGAAGTTGGCGCTCAAGGATAAACTTAGAAACATTAAGATGGAGAAAGGCAACAGTATCGCCAAGTACCTCACGAAGTTCACTCAATGCAGAGATGAGCTGGGAAGTGTAGGGGTGACTTTCGATGATGAGGACATGGTGGACATGGCTCTCCTTGGTCTTCCGAAGAGTTGGAATTCCTATCAGGACTCTGTCAATGGTCGGGAGAAGTTTCTGGGATGGGAGCGACTTTGGTCGGATCTCATGCAAGAGGAGATAAGGCGGACTACCAGGGACGGATCTTCATCAAAGGCATCTGATGAAGAAAATTGCACTTTGGCTGCCAAAGCAAAGAAGGGGAAGAGCAAGAAAGCTTCTCAGTCTGGTGCGAAAGGCAAGAAGCAAGACATGTCCAAGGTGAAGTGCTTTCATTGTCACCAACACGGACATTATGCCACAAATTGTCCGCAGAAGAAGAAAAATAAGCAGGCTGCTAGATCTGCAGCTGGAGAGGCCTTAGCCTCACAGTTTGAGCTGGATTTTTCGTTGATCGCATGCTTGGTCTCAAGTGTGATGGGTTCAGTGTGGTTTCTGGACAGTGGTGCGTCTTTTCACATGACAGGAGATCGAGATTTGTTTACTGATCTGGATGAGAAAGATCTTGGAGTGCACATCGAGATGGGCGATGATGGTAGATATAGTGCGACCGGTATCGGTACCATTTCCTTTGAGAGGGAGTCTGGTAAACCCTTCGTATTAAAGGAAGTGATGCATGTTCTAGGATTGAAGAAGAATCTGATCTCTATGGCGATGTTAGAAGACAAGGGGTACGATGTTGTCTTCAGCGAAGGAAAGGCTTTCCTGCGCAGTAAGACAACTGGAGAAACCCGGAAGATAGGGGTTCGAGTCAAGAACCTTTATCAGTTGCAAGTAGATGGTTGCGCAGCAATGGCATGCAAGGCGGAAGGAGTGGTGAGCCGGGATGATGGCGAGCTGTGGCACCGGAGATTGGGCCACCTTCACCATGGAGCTTTGAAGATACTGCAATATATTTCTACTGGGCTTCCTAAGGGCACTCTTGCGCAGTCAGATCAGTGCAAGGGGTGTACCTTGGGAAAATTTGTGAAAGCCACCTTTCACGAGAAGGATAGTCGTGCCATGACGATCCTTGAGAGAATCCACACAGACATGTGTAGACCTTTCTCAGTAGCTTCGACAGCAAAGCACAAGTACTATGTGATCTTTGTTGATGATTTTTCTCGGAAGTGCTGGATCTTCTTCATGCAGAAGAAGAGTGAGACATACTCAAAGTTCTGTGAGTTCAAGGCGCTGGTTGAGAAGGAATCGAGGAAGCATGTGAAGGCTCTTAGGAGCGACAATGGTGGTGAATTCATCTCTGCTGAATTCAAGGACTTTTGCAGCGCAGAAGGGATTCGGAGAGAGCTCATCGCACCCCATAACCCACAACAGAACGGGGTTGCTGAGCAGAAGAGAAGAACGATCATGGGTGCTGCACGGGTGATGTTGCATGACCAGGGCCTACCCCTTCACTTTTGGGTGGAGGCATGCAATACTGCAGTATATGTGCAGAACCGTTGTCCTCACAAGATACTTGGCATGAGTACACCGGAGGAGGCATTTTCTGGTAAGAGACCTGATATTTCTCATTTGAATATTTTTGGTTCACCTGTCTACATGCATGTGACGAAGGATGCCAGAAAGAAGCTAGATCTGACTGCAGAGGTTGGGATATTTGTGGGGTACACTGATACTCCCCAAAAATATCGTGTGTATTTTCTAGACAGTCGCAAGACTGTTGTGCGACGGGATATCAAATTTCAGGAGGAGAAAGCCATGAAGTGTTCGCTTGAGAGGGAGCCACACTTGCATGCAGATGAGGAGCTATTAGTTCCTAAGGATGAGCTTCAGGATGTGGATCAGCCACATGAGGAAGTTCATGGAGTGGAAGAGACCACTCATGCAGTGCCAACCATCAGAGGGCGCAAGCGCACTACAGAAGCTGAGCGACTGGCTCAAGATGCAGAGAAGATTGTAGGAGCACCTACAGCACAGCGCAGACAGAGACAGTCACCAGACCGGTACACTGGATACATGGCTCTTATGAACAAATGTGTCGTGACAGAGCCATCCTCTTTTGAGGAAGCTGTGGAGGATCCCGCATGGTTAGATGCCATGGTGGAAGAGTATGATTCGATTGTCAGAAACAGTGTATGGGAGATTGTCCCGAGACCGGAGGGGAAATCAGTGGTGGGTTCGCGATGGATCTACAAAGTGAAGCAGGCAGCTGACGAAATTGTGGAGAAGTACAAGGCAAGATTTGTTGCCCGTGGCTTCTCACAGATTGAGGGGATCGATTATGAGGATACCTTTGCACATGTCGCAAGGTACTCTTCCATACGGACGATCCTAGCTCTCTCAGCGCAGATGGGGTGGCACATCCATCAAATGGATGTGAAGACTTCGTTCCTCAACGAAGTCATTGAGGAGGAGGTGTACATAGAGCAGCCCAAAGTTTTCGAGATCTTCAGCAGTGAGTCGCATGTGTGCAGACTCAAGAGAGCACTGTACGGGTTGAAGCAAGAACCTCGTGCTTGGTACACATGGATAGATAGTTACTTCACCGGAATTGGATTCTCCAAGAGTGAGGCGGATCCTAACCTGTACCAGATTGTGGTGGAGGGGAAGTTGTTGATCATTGTACTGTATGTAGATGATCTGATTTTGACGGGAGATGAGCTATTGATACTTTCATGCAAGGAGGATCTTGATAGAGAGTTTGAGATGAAGGACTTGGGCCTCCTTCATTATTTCCTGGGATTGGAAATCTGGCAGCGCAATGGTGGACTGTTTGTTTCTCAGGGTAAGTATGCCCGAGAGATACTGGAGAAGTTCAACATGCATGACTGCAAGCCTGTTGATACTCCTCTTCCTGGAGGTTGGAGGAAGGAGAATGCTACTTCAGCGGAGGTAGTGGATGCCACTGTTTATCGACAGTTGGTGGGGTCACTTATGTATCTGGTCAATACACGACCCGATATATGCTATGCTGTTAACCAGCTTTCGCAAGCTATGTTTAAGCCTACCAAGCTCTTCTGGAAGGCAGGCAAGCATGTATTGCGTTATCTTAGAGGCACATCGGGATAGGGCTTGTGGTACAGACAGGAGGATTAGGTGAAGCTATGTGGCTTCACAGATGCAGATTAGGCAGGGAGCCCAACGGACCAAAAGAGCACATCTGGAGGGATCTTCAGTATCGGGTCGACAGCAGTTTCCTGGTACATCAGGAAGCAGAGATCCATGGCACTCAGTTTCGTGGAGGCCGAGTATATGGCAGCAAGCTTGGCTGCATGTGAGGCTATTTGGATGAGGAAGATTCTGGTCGGGTTGTTCGGGTCCCATTTGGAGCCTACTGTGATTTATTGTGATAACCAGAGTTGCATTAAACTCTCGGATAATCCAGTATTTCATGATAGATCCAAACACATCGACATCAGGTACCATCATATCAGAGATTGTGTGCAGCGGAGAATCATGTTACTTTCATATATTCCCACAGAGGATCAGGATGCTGACATCTTGACGAAGGTGCTCACCAGGAGAAAATTAGAATTCCACAGAGGCAGGATAGGGGTTGCAGATAATCCATATCTTGTTGAGAGGGAGTGTTGAAAATGCAACAAGATGATGGAGCTTAGTGAAATGAAGTCGCCTTCACTAAGTGGGCCCGCAGGCTATTTTTGGCGCAAAGTCTATTTTTTAGACTATGTCTATTTTTAGACATATGGATCATGGTCTATGAGTTGCAGGATGCTATTTATGGATGATTGGTCGAGTTGGTAAAAATATATGGACCTCTATTTTTAGACATTGGGCGGAATCTATTTTTAGACTATCGGGCTAAAAATAGAACAGTCAAATATTATTAACCCTTAATAATATTTAGACTATAAACATTATCTTATCCTCTTGGAGCACTTCAGTTTGATGCTTGGATGTGGCACATGCAGCTGACAGAAGGAAATACGTTTTTCCTAAGGGTTAGTTGAGCTATTGCATGGTTGACTTCAGTTAGAACTCATGTGGCAGAGTTTGGTGGAGTTGATGAGACAGTTGGTGGAGTTGTGTTCGGTTTAACTTAGTTGAACTAGTTGTATTTAGTCTAACTGATAAATACATTAGTGATGAGTGGTGTGAATTAATTATTAATTAATTCACTAATTATTAACTCATAAATCAACTAAAGAACACATCAGTTAACTGCAATGCATGGACAGTTCAGTGGAGACCAGTGTTAGAGGTGGGTGAAAGGGTGAGTCTACTATCAGTTGTGACTATTGGATGTGCATGAGATTTGCACACACATTGATGGAGATTGCCAATGAGGATTGTGCAGTTGGAGCTAGTGGGATTCGAACTTGGATCTCATCATTAATCAACTTGGATTGCGCAGTAGAGGCAGGCAGACTTGTGGAGGAGATTTGAACCTGTGACTAGTTCATCTTCATAACTAGTTTTGTGTGTAGCATTGAGATAGTGCTGAGAGCTGTGAGAGATTTGTGCTATGTATTGTTACATGTTCTCTATCATTATAATATACAGATAGTTGGGGGTTTTCAGCTATTTCTTTCCCCATTACATCTTGTGTTGATATGTGTGCTTGATTATGTTTTAATGAGCGCATGCGACTGCTTTCTATTTCCGCATATTGATGATCAATTGTAGAAGAGGTTATGTATTATGCATGAAGCTTAAATAGTGTGTAATCAGGATCATCTCGGTGAATAATTCAGCAAATTATTCAAATTTCTACATATTATGTGAGCAAGGTGTAGATCAATAACTTGTTGTTCGAAATGGTTATTATTCTACATCAGTTTCCTTAGCTTTCATGGGATAATTTGTTATCTTTATTTCTCTCTGGTGCTCTTCATTCAACCTTTGTTAGTTAATGGTATTATCTCGTGGCAATTGGTAGTCAACCACTCGTTATTTTGGCAAGAAATTGGGAATTTGAAATCGAACTAGTTAGTGATAGAGTATGCAATTGGAAAGACCCAATGATGGAAAATACCAGTTGTGAAGGTGGAGCAGTGGGATCCTCAAAGTTCCCCCTCTACCAGCCACACAGGTGGCTATTTCTCTTTCATGCGGCCCTAATGTACCATGCCAGGGAATTGAGTTGCAGAAAGTGCAACTTAGCTACAAGATTCATGGAGTAGAATCTGCACAGGCTTAGTGTAAAGATGTAAAAGGCACAAAGACTGGTGTGGTGAAAACACAGAGCTGCTTCTAACAAGGTAGTTTAATATATACAAATTAAGAAGGGAGAACATGTTATGTTTTATTTGATGTACACCATTTTTTCCTTGATCTTCCATATTGTAATTATGTAATGGATTTGACCAACTTTCCTTGAAAGTTCTTTAAGATCATCTCCTCCATATTTTAATTCTGTAATGGATTTGACCATCTTGAACAAGAGGATCTGTAGTATCATCACATCCATTTTAGTAATATCAGGAGCTAGGGTCTCTAGGAAAGTGCACCAGAAGGTGCTAACCATAAATAACTTGACATATTTTCCTTTGAACCAATAAATTAATAGTCAATCCCTTTTTCAAATAATATTTTATTACATGGTGCTTGTCTTCCCCACCAATAAACTTTGATTACATAGTGCTTTGTGAAATAAACTTTGATTAACTGTAAAGGGAATAATTTGTTTGCATAATACACCATTAACTATAATATCCCCTTCATTTTGTTTTGAATAAAATTTCTCCCACCAAATCATCCCTTGGTTATGTTCTCACAAGACATGGTAGGAATCTATATCAATGAAGGAACCTCCCAATTGTCGTATTAATCTAAAATAAGGCTAGATCTAACTTGCATGTGGGATTTAATTACATATTTTAACATTTAAGAGTGATTTTTGTTTACTAAGAGGTATAAGTTCAAAATGAGAGGAGGCCTTTGTAGATTTAACAAAGTATGTATACCTTCTTAAATTTAGCAGTGAAATAACTGCGCTAAAATGGGTCACTTATCCCACAAACAAAATATTTTCTTACACCGATTTAGTGCCTAGCTTAAGCATAACTTTAAAATTAAATAATAATAATAATTAAATAAAATTCTTGATTTTTATTTAATATATTCAATATTTTAGCAACCATTTCGATATAACTTATGGAACGGTAATTTCAGCATAGTTTCTATGAAATGTCATTGTGAATAAGTTATTATATCCAAGAAATTTATAAATTTTGGAATCCATGCTATTACGAAGTATGGGGTTTATGTAATCGTTCTTTGTCATTGAAATTGACGCCATTTTTTTTTTTAATATTTTGACTTTTTAACTTTTTATGGACCGTCAAACATGACTATTGAATTTATTCAGAGTTAATTTAATATTGCAAAAGGTAAGTTAAATAAATCGCTTATAATTATAGTTATGAGGTCTTAAATTTGGGAATGTATATCTCACTAGTTAAAAATTTGATTCGAAACAAAATCATGGTATGTTTGGAATCCAGAACCTAATCCATTACCTTTGTCAACATGAAGTATTTGTGAGGGCATGTCGATCATTTGTTGATTTCGTCCTTGCCTGAGTAATTTCCTGCTAAACCAATTGGAGAGTAGGCTCCTTGAATCTGGTAGTTGAGCTCTCAACTATAACCTAAGCTCTTGAGCGCGCTTATTATTGATAGTAAGCTATGCCCCAGCGCACCTTGGCTCTTTCATCGCCCATGTATCACTGATATTCTCGACATTGGTGTGGAGAACATGTGCAGGAAAAGGTGAGGAGACTTCGAATTAACTGAAACCATCTCACAAACATTAATAATTTCTCTTTCAGGTTTTGTTTCACTCTGAAAATAATAGAAATAATTTTAATAGAAATTGGGGCAAAAATAATTTTTGGAATTAGGGTTACAGCTTCAATAGTATTTTGTAATGATGTTTAAGAATTGGAGTTGAGATGACCTGCTAACCATAAATTGGAGAAAAAACAATTTTTGGACCTGCTCAATGGTATTTTGTAATAATGTTTAATAGCTGAGTTGGGATGACAGTTGGGCACACCATTGGGCATCTATCTGTTCGGGAGGTCGTTTAATAGTATTCTCCAAATACTAATTATTTAATCATATATTGTCCGCGCTTAGTACAGTACACTGAAAGCTTCTGAAATCTTTCCCTCACAAATGAAGCCATCCACATCGCGCATACATTCTCATCTGGTTGCCCTGGAAGCCGTCCATATCGCACAATCCTGCATGGCCGCACAAGACATCCCATACAACATTCATAAAGTTGTTAATCCTGCGTGTCATCACAATAGCGATCAGCCTTGGTTTAAAGGGGTTGCGATGGAGAACCATGGAGCTGTGATTCTTTCATGGAGAGCGGGAAATATTATTTGGTGCCAAATTTTTAGCGAAAGGGTACAACACAGTTGCTTCAATTTTTAGTTTGGAGTTAGGGTTTATATAACTAGGTTAGCATCTGATCAACAAGCACAGGTTCACAAGTTGGAGAAATTCCATAATTTTCTTGAAGCCCTAGATCAAGGTATTTAAACTTCTTTGTTGCTTTCCTTCCTTGCTTCTGAAACGCTACTGTGTCTATATAATCATTTTGGTTCTTATCTAATTTTGCATGATGTACATACTCATGTCATATATTTATGAAAATTTCACTATTTTCAGATTGTGGTTGTAAATTTTTCACAAAAACTTCCCTCTAATCTCTGTATCTTAAGCTACCAAAAGGCATTAATATTGCATTGAAGCACAATTTCATTGTCGTGTTTTTTGAAAGTCCAGTTTCGTAGGTAGTGAAGCAGTAATGAAATAGGAACAGTGTAATGCATTGAACGCAACAATAAACTTCATCAAACCTCCTGTGCTCTATGTATTATGGGTTCTGTGAAGCAGGCTGTGGCATAGCATGCCTTGCAATGTTACCCAGCAATGGGATGTCAATATTCTTAGGCCATCAAATCACTTTTATATCCTTATATCTAATTAGTTATATGGCCCCTTCACATTATTTTCTCATTTTAATACCACCAAATGTAGTAATTGGTGGTTCTTAGATTGCCCTTATGCTCGATAAAAGAGTTAGGGTGTACTAAAGCAATGAGTGGATAGTAGTGAAGAAGATTTATGGTGTATTAAACCAATGAGTGTATAATCCACTGCTCGAAAGGTTGGTCAACCAACCATTAACAAATAGGTTTATCTATTTCCCAGCAAAAATAGCTTATGATGGAGAAATTTTTGGTATTGTAGTTTTTTTTGGGGTGATTCTTCCATGTGATATGAAAAATAGGAAAGTTTGGGATCAAAATTTAGTTGAGAAGATTATTATATAGTTGGTTGAATTGACCAAGTCATTATGTTCATCATTTATATTTTAAATGTAACACAAGAGCTTGTATAATTTAATGGGTGGGCTGACTATTTTAATAGAAGTTAAGTCTTTCATGGTGCCTAAATTCTTCTTAAGCCCTTGGAGTGACACAATTGGCCTTTCAAGTCCATAATGTTTACAACCTGCTCCATGGATCTTGTGGGCTTATCTTTTGTGTCATTCAATCCCACATTTTCTTTGGAGTGACACATTTGGCCTTTCAAGTCCATAATGTTTACAATCTTCTCCATGGATTTCATAGTTCCTAAATTATTCTTAAGCCCTTGGAGTGACACATTTGGCCTTTCAATTCCATAATGTTTACAACCTGATCCATGGATTTCATGTTGCCTAAATGCCTCTTAAGCCCTTGGATACACTTCTGTGTGTCAAATTTCACCTAAATTTCACCTCTACATGTTGCATGAAGGAGCCAAGAGTATCATGGACTCCTTCCATCACTATATTATAAAGTGCCTCATTGATGGAGGAACGCATGTTTTACATGGACTTTCCCTAGTAAGGCAATATAACAATGAGTATAAAATTTTGGTATCCATGAAAGGTTGGGAAAGAGTGCATTCCCACTCTAATATGCAAAGCTTTTGGATAGGGTTATATTTCAACATTACTTTGGGACTCCCTTCGGAGCTTATCCTATATACATTATTCTACCATTCATCAATCAACTTTATCTGGGCCTCAATGTGCATTCTGTGGTGATCAACTACATGTGTCATTCCTCCCATACTCCCAAATGTACCTTTACCTTGTTATAGTATAGGTACCAAAGGGAGCTTAAATCAAGTAGGTAGGCTAATAAAGCATTTGAAAATGAAGAAATGCACTAATTGGTTGAAAATAATTTGAGTCCAACCTCTTAGCTATTGAAGGTGAACAAAAATCCTACACATAGAGCTAACAATCCCCCTTGGGCAGGGAGGACAATTTGAGTCCAACCTCTTAGCTATTGAGGGTGAACAAACAACCTACACATAGAGCTAAAAATCCCCCTTGGGCAGGGAGGATGGCAAGTGTAATGCCTACACTTTATAGCACTAAATTTAATGATTCCAAGTAGGTCATTATTGTCAGATTGTGGTTGTAATTTTTTCACAGAAACTGCCCTCTAATCCCTGTATCTTAAGCTACCAAAAGGCATAAATATTGCATTGAAGCACAATTTTAGTGTTGTGTTTTTTGAAAGTCCAATTAGTAGGTAGTGAAGCAGTAATGAAATAGGAACGGTGTAATGCATTGAAGGCAGCAATAAACTTCATCAAACCTTCTGTCCTCTGTATTATGGGTTCTGTGAAGCAGGCAGTGGCATAGCATGCCTTGCAATGTTACCCAGCAAATCCATAATGTTTACAACCTGCTCCATGGATTTCATGTTGCCTAAATTCCTCTTAAGCCCTTGGATACACTTATGTGTGTCAAATTTCACCTAAATTTCACCCCTACATCTTACATGAGGGAGCCAAGAGTATCATGGACTCCTTCCATCACTATATTATAAAGTGCCTCATTGATGGAGGAATGCATGTTTGACATGAAATTTCCCTATTAAGGCAATATAACAATGAGTAGAAAATTTTGGTATCCCCCTTGGGCAGGGAGGACAATTTGAGTCCAACCTCTTAGCTATTGAGGGTAAGCATAAGCCTAAGCTCTTGTACTGCAATGTGGGTTGTTTTAGTCTCGTTAACCTACATTATGAAACAATGCGTGTGTTTTGTTCTATATTTTAGGAGAGAGGCTACATAACGCTAGGTTTGCAATTTAGATTTGTTTCATGTGTTCAGAACCTTTTTTTATTTCATTTTGTGTTTTTTTGTACATTTATAGATCGAAGCATAAAATGATATTCGATATATATTGTATTGATCTGTTAGAAAAACAAAAGCTACGGTGGGGAAACCTTTGCTACATAGAGGGTTTCTAACAGCAAGAAATCCAAGCTAATAACAAGATTATATGATGCTTTGATAAAACTGTAAGTGGAGATTACATCACAAAATTCAAACGGCAAACAGGTCTATGAAGAATCCCAGAAACATGGAACTATCCTTTTTTATTTATTTAATTTTCAATATACTATGCTACAGAAATAAAGAGGAGCAAATCAGAACACGAACAATAACATATATTGTAGAGTGAAAAAATGTTGATTGATTCATAGAGAGTGATGGTACAGAGTATTTCACAGATTTACAGTCCATTCTCATTGCCACTGGAAGCAAGGTTTTAGTGCTCCATCTGTGTCTGTGTCTTCATCCTATGGGACTGCAACTTTATCTGCTTTTCATCCCCACTCTCCTCCCTCTAGGGAACAGACATTATCAAAATCAAAGAAGGAATTTTTGTGCCCATTTCCTTAAAACTGTTTTTCGATGACTCCTTTTGCCAATGTGGCCTCAATGGTTAGGTGTTTACAATTTTTGGACAGATCATGTCTGGTGTGGATTTTTTTAGGTTGTTACTAAAAAAATACTTGTATAGTAAAAATTTCAAGTACTGTACAAGGCATCACTCTCTTTCCAACCAATCCGGAATAGCCAAAATACCAAATCGGGTACCATATTAATAATGTATGATGTTCTTCTAAAGGAAAAAATTATAGCATGTACCTGAATCAATGTGGGTCTTTATTTTCATTGTCTGCACTTTTTAGACTCTTGCTTGAATGGGTTGTGCTCAATTCAATCTGTGAGAGTATTCATCTCTCTCCATTGTTCTGTCATCCCATACACATTGACTAAATGGGCTATGGATAATGTCTAGGCTACCTATTTGGCCTTTTTTTCTCTCTTTTGGAGGTGTTGGTGAGCTAACCTAGAGGCTTGCAACGTTGGATATTTGTCCCTCTTCCATTCTAAAACTGACTTAGCTTGGAACTCTAGACCAAAAAATGATAAAATTAGTGTATGCATTAACTGGAAAATGATCGAATTAGTGTTGTCTTGTCAGTGTCGGGGGTATATTCTATGCCTCATACAGGATTCTAACAAGTTATGTTGGAGTAAATCTGATCCAGTGTTGTGTCAAAAATTTGCTTTATTTTGTTTTGATTATCAATGTTTCAATGCTTCTTCTGACCATTTGTTTCTGTTTCTAATTCAGTAAAGTTGTGAAACTCACACATTGTGTTTGAAGACTGTTACTGAGTTTATGATTGACCTCTTTATCTTTTTTTCTTCTTTCTCTCAACTGTAGGCAGAGGCCGAGAGGCCAATTCCATGTTCTTGATCTATAGGGCATATTAGAGCACCATTATTGACTATTTAGACATGTTCTCCTCTGGTTTGAGTCACACCTAAGTTATTTGAACGACATCCCTATTGCTTCTTGAGGAAATTGACGGTGTGAAATTGATTATCTGGGTTCTAATCATATTGTTATATCTAGCTGAGCAATTGGGAAGTTTTATTTTCTGACTATACTGGATGTTAGTTCAGACTCCAGGAGAGAAATCAAACCAGGATATTATATAGAATTTTCCATTTCTAGGCCTAATCGACAATAGGAAAGTTTTATGTATTGCACTTGGTGCCATTTTGATATATTCACCTTTACATGGTATATATATAAACAAAATTTGCATATTTTGTGTCTATTGGTTTGGAATTATGGTTTTAAATATTTAAAATAGTTTTTTTTCATTTTTTTTTTTTTTAAACTGGTTCATTGAGATCTAACCAATCCTAGTTTTATTGGTTCTGGTTTGAAACCCAGTTTATTAGGTGGACCAGTTTGGCCACCAGTTCCAGTTTTTAATGCTATGCATCTAAGTCCTGAAATAGATCAATTCAATCTTAATGGTTTATTCTTTCTCTATGATATAAGGGATGATGACCATCTTAGTCTTGGCATGAAACGCAAAATCCTTTATAAATGGGTGTGAGATCAAGCAGCTTAGTGTCATATTTGTGCACATACTTAAAACCATGTTGTTGACTTCCAATGAATAGCTATTTAGGAAAGCCATAAATCATGATATCGTGCCACCAACAATACAGTTTGAATCTGATCAAATAGTGATAAGATAAATAAGACTTCTGCCAATTTACTGTGTAGTGTTGCATCCACTAGCTTTGAGTCTTTAAGAATTGATAACTTCATATCCATTTCAATAGGAGTTGTTGCAGATTTATCATCAGCAATGTCAAATATGTTTCAAATTTCAATATCTTCCTTACATTCTTAGCTTGGAGAATCTAAATACATTGGAGCTATCATTTCAAAAGCTTTATGCAGGAAGCTCATCTTTTATCACTTCCATCATTCTTGGAAGTTGGATTCACTAAAATGATGCCATCATCATATAAGATGCAATCAATATTTCATCCTTCACTTTGCATTTGACAATTTGACAGGTTTCCAAAACAATTATCCTTGACTGGTCATCAATGCTTGCATACAAGGCTCTATGAGCCTGCCTCAGTCCATATGAGCTATAATGCATATACATTTCCTCTGCAAAGCTTGTATTCTAGAAGGCACTTTTGACATCAACTTAATAAATCTCACATCTATGCCTAAATAATTGTATACATCTAACAAGTGCAAAGTTTCTTCAAAGTCTACACAAGCTCCCAATTCTGATTTATCTGTATTTCTGTATAATCCTCTGTAATTTATTTCTGCAACTCTTGCTTTATGTTCGCTTCTTCAAATGAGTTAGACTCATGTGAGTCAATACTCAAAAGAAACACTTACTGGATATACAGTTGACTGTTGTAGGCTAATTGACTTCCAGACTTCTTCACTAGTTGTAGGTAGTTCTTGGAATTTTGAATCCATAATAATTCTTTATGTAGATATGACTTTGGAATTATCTTAAAATTTGGTCTGATTTGTTAATGTTTGTCTTGTTTGCACTAGCTACCTCAGCATCACCTAATGTTTGTTTGGGCATATTTTCATGTTTTAGATTGCTTTCCTTTAATTCTGCGACCTTTCTTACATTACCTTTTAATACAAGCCATGGTAGAACAATATAGTCTGATGCTTCTTGCAGATTATATTTAATATTTATCAAAGACCTATTTTTACTTCCTCATTCAAATAGCCTATACACCTTGGACTCTTCACTGTGCCCTACAAAAATGTGTATTTTGCTTTTGTCTTCTAGCTTTTGCCTAATTTTATTTTGCCACGAGCATACAACCACATCATAACAAAGACTCCGAGACAATTTTCTTGTGATTTCCTTCCACTCCATGTGCCCTTTGGTGTGATGTTTCTCACAAACTTTGTGGAGCCTTTGACTTATACATGCCTGTGTAGATTGCTTTAGCCTAGTTAAAGATGTTGTTTGAGATAATTTTCCCTTGCCCATGATCTTCATCAAAGACAACATCTGTATTGTGCTAAACCTTTGATGAAGATCATGGGCAAGGGAAAAATATCTTAAACTAGGCTAAAGCAATCTACACAGGCATGCATAACTCAAAAAAGACTCCACAAAAGCTGTGAGAAACATCACACCAGAGGGCACATTGAGTGGAAGGAAATCAAAAGTATATATATATATATATATATATATATATATATATATATATATATATATATATATATATATATATATATATATATATATATATATATATATTCAAAGAGCGCACACTTTGGACTTTTCGTGTACCCTACAAAGATGTGTATTTTTTGTTTACCTTCTACTTTTGTCCTTTTTTCCTTCTTCCTTTTGTTGTTTTCAAAAACAGCCTTTATGGAGTCTGTTGAGTTATACATACCTCTGTAGATTGCTTCCCTTCTACTTTTTCCTTTTTTCCCTTCTTCCTTTCCCTTTAAGACAACATCTGTACTACCAATTATGTTTTCTCTTCTAATTCAAAGATGTGTTATTTTTTTTTG
This sequence comes from Pinus albicaulis, assembly GCA_034641835.2. Lineage (NCBI taxonomy): Eukaryota > Viridiplantae > Streptophyta > Pinopsida > Pinales > Pinaceae > Pinus > Pinus albicaulis. The sequence continues at coordinate 993,588,799 of CM076571.1, forward strand.
CATGTTTTCCATTTGCTGCATGTGAAAAAAAATAGCAACAAAAGATTTTGAGACAATTTGCTTGTGATTTCCTTCCACTCCATATGCCTAAGCTCTTAATTCACAAGTAGTTAATTCAGAAGTTCTTAATTTAGGAATTAAGGACTGTGTAGGATGAGACCAAACAGTTATGAATTATTTGACTTTTGCTCAAATTCTTTTGAGAAAACCATTATAATCTCTAGATGCTACGCCCTTAGGTAAATCAGGGATGTAAGTTATGCCATTTTTGTAGCTGTAGGTAAATCAGGGGATTTGAATCTCCAACTTCTCGATAAATAATAATTGATATTTTTATGTTTAATTGCTATTTTTATTGCACTTTGAAGATTCACATTATACAATCAAATTTTGATGGGTTAAATTTTATAAAGCATAATAATTGATTTATTCTGAATTGATTTTTTTCTTGTATTTCCATTCATATTTGAAAGAAAATACATTTTGCATAAAAACATTAAGCTTGTACATTGATCAGGAATCTACCATCATCATGACAGATTCATGACACCGCCCATCATGATTCCTGCCCAGAATCCTTTGTTACACTCCACAAACAGTGTATCTGATGTCACGGTAGCGACGGTGCGGGCATTGTCGGCTTCGGCCAATGATTTTTTTATTTATTCTTACAATATGAATTTTTTTAATGGCCTATGTTTTTTTAATGGCCTTTGTGTATGGCCTCTGTTTTCTTTGTGCTTTGTTAAGTTTCACCTGTCCAACTCTGATCAGGGACTCTTTGCTGCCAAGGCTTCCTTTACATTTTTTTCAATTGGTCTAGCTGAGAAAGATAGTGAAGCAAAAGTGAGAGTTTTCGTTATAAAAAGGCTCACAAGCTTTAGAGTAGGGATATCTGGGTGAATGCTTGTATGGGAATATGTGAGAGACATCTTGGGCATGAACTTGTGACCGTACGTTCTTACGAAAGTGTTCCTATCTTATGTACGGTTAAA